>OY282558.1:168005392-168571304 GCA_958295665.1 Tipula vernalis | reverse complement strand
CAACGAAACAATAAATATAATGAAGGAACTGCTGACCCAAAACGAAATAGATCCAACCAACAAGTAGTGAAATAATAAATTTATTAGAGGTAATAACTAACCAAAATTATTTTAAGCATTTAGATAAATATTATAAACAAACAGATGGCCTCCCAATGGGAAGCCCCTCTGTCCGGTACATTAGCTAATTTCTACTTAAATTATATAGAACACACACATATAATCAATGCAAAAAATAAATTTCATAAATATATAAAATACTGGTTCAGATACGTTGATGATGTACTTATTTTATTTACCGGGACGCACAGACAGTTAGATTTATTACATGATTACATTAACAATATTCACGAGAAAATTAAGTTCACACTAGAATAGAAAAAGACAAACAGATTAATTTTCTTGGATTTAACTATTAAAAATGAAAACCATAAACACTTTTTTAAAATCTACAGAAAACCAACACAAACAAGTCATACTATACATAATAAATCTAACCATCCAACACAACATAAAATTTCTGCATATAGTCACATGATCCATAGACTAAACACAATACCATTATCAAATTTAGATTATAACGAAGAACTTAACAATATAAAATATATAGCTGCCAATAACGGTTACCAAATTTCCTTAATTGACAAATTAAACAGTTCTTACAAGCGTAAAAAGCAATATTTTGACAAATCCTCATTGATAACAGAAAACGAAGCCAAAATTATAAAACATATTTCCGTCGAATACAGCCAAAGCACTAGCCATATTATACGAAATATTTTTCATCAACATGGTTATAAAATAGCTTACAAAACGAACCAGAAAGTAGAACAAAAACTCAAAACGTATACCAATTATAGTAACAATGACACAGGCATTTATAAAATTACTTGTTCTGATTGCCCGTCATTTTATATAGGGCAAACCGGCCGTTCATTTGAACAAAGATTCATTGAACATGTAAAAGACGTGGGTAAACCTAAGACAGATTCACTTTTTGCTTTACACATAAATGACAAAAAACATACATACATCAACTTCGACTCTAATCTAACCGTAATATACAGAATCAATAAGGGAGACTTCATGAATCGAATTGAGGAATTTGAAATTTACAAAAACAGAAATAATATATACCTATTGAACAATAAAATAAATACAACAACAAATAAAATTTATGATTTAATTTTAAAATTAACGTAAGGTTATAAAATTTCGATATATAAATGACAAATTGTCACTGTAATACTCATTTAAGTAGAAACAAGCTGATGATGATAATGGTAATTATCGAAATCGATACTTGTTAAAAATATTAACAAAAGTTTTTAATTCCACATTAAGAAAGTTTTTATACTTATATATATATATATATTAATGTAACTTTGTTTTAATAATAAATTGTTTTTATTGTTTTAATTTTATAATTAATTCAGTTTTTGTTTAATTACACAGCATTTATCCAAGCTAATGTTTGGTTTATGGAAAATAACTAGCAAGTTGTATGCATTTCTTGCCACTTTCCCAGTGTGTATAAAAATTCGACATAAACTTTTTTATTTTGTTAAATTTTTCGATTTTGAATTTTGAGGAATGTTTGTTCTGATTCACAAAAGTTTGTTCTGATTATTCAAATGCCCATTTAGTGATAGAGAAATGGTCTGTGTTTTTAATTTTTTTGAAAAATTGAATTGAAGAATTGAAATATTTTTCCAATACTGAAAAAATATACTTCGCTACTAATGTGAAGTTTCTGACAAATTGACAAAACCTTACAAAAGCTAAAAAGTGTAAATGCTTCGCTACACTAAAATTGTGTAGCTGGAATTTAGATCAAGGCATCGTAGAGATGTCTAAGTAATACCGAGTGTGCCATTTCATTGTATTGACCTCTGTGTATGATTTCTAGCAGACAACATATTTATGCGACCCGTCCAACATAAATTTATTCAAGTTTCAAAAATGCCACGTGGTAAAATTCTGTAGTTGAGATTTCTATGGGCCATTGACAAGGCATTTTAGAGATGTCTAAGTAATACTGAGTGTGCCATTTCATTGTATTGGTGGTAGTGTCCAATGAGCATTCTACGTCAATTTGTAAGCAACGGTAATAGTGTTATGAAAAAAATTAAAAACAACAAACATTTTCATCCTGAATTCCTAACGGAATGTTGTGCACACCATGCGAGTTTTGTGTACACCAGTTTGTGAATGAATTTAATAAACTAACTGTTGTGGTTAATAGATGCAGGTACAAATTGATTCAGCAATTGAAATAATAGTAGACTAACTATAGATAGTTGTATTAGGAGTTTTTAGGATATTTTGTGTCGATTAGAAAAATTTTATGAATTTTAATGGCTGGGCTGTGGTATCCTGTATAATTCTATAAATCTGTTTTTTTTTAAAGTTTTTATTATGTTATACGTCCTTCTATACAAACTGTTGTGAATGAGCTTCGTCCTCAAAATAAATTAAGGTAGTAAGGGTTGTTCAGACCAACTTTTTAATGTGACCTGTACATTCATCGTTCTCTTCGACGAAATTGGATGGTTGCAATAACCTAATTTTGAGCATGCATTTATCAGTGATTTTTTCACAAATATTGGAAAAATGGCATTCTGTCTTATAGCATATCTCAAATATTTGTATAATAATACGAGCTATTTCTTCATATTCTGAAGTTGGGGTCTTTAAAGCTCCATAATGGGTGACATCTTTTTTAAAAAATTTCTCATGTAAAAATGACTCCATTATTGTAATGGTGCTTTGTTCCTCAGATTTTAATAATCTTTGAGTGCATTTTTCACAATTGACGGCCTTATAAGCACAGTACCCTGCGAAATAGAATATTGCATTTCCTTTTAATTCAGGGATATGTGCATTACCAATCAAGTCGTCGATTCTGCCATCATCATTATGTTCTGTTCGAGATATCTTGAGACTTGCTTTATGATCCTCTCGAAATACGTTCCAATTTACATCCAAATTGCTACATTCATCTGGAACACAATTGGAAATTGGTGAATTAAACAAAATTTTCATTGATAAAATATTCGCGAAATGAATGCCAATATCGTGACTGGTGGGAGTAAAATTATAGCCACCTTTCCCGCGAAGTGTCGAAAAAAAACTTACTAACTTTAAAAATGGATAGTTGTGTTACCGGTAAGTTATTAAAAGTCGCAAGGAAGGATTTATACTAAATAATGTATTTATTTTTTAATGAACATAGAACAACAAAATATATCAATAAAAAAACGTGTTAAATGTATAGTTCCATCATGTACTGCCAGGTCACATCAAACAAATTTAAAATTTTTTAAATTTCCAACGGATCCGGAGAAGGCAAATTTGTGGATACAATCTATAGGCCTTACTCAAAACGAGATAGAAACGAAAAATAATTTTGTGTGCGCACAGCATTTTGCGAAAGAGTTTATTGGGGTTCATCAATTAACTAGAAATGCTATTCCATTCTTGAATGTATCACCTTCATCGGAGCTTAACACCGTTGCTGTAACAAGTGCGGGAGTAAATTCAAATAATTACAGTTGTAATATAACGGGATTATTTTAAAAAAGATTGTTTTTACTCTTTTTTTGAAAGTTTTTTCGTAAATTGACCAGTAAGCTATTACGGCCAATATCGACCTTTATAACCTCCCGCATCTCTACAGAGATTTTTCGAACCGTCGTTGTAATGTAATGGTAAACATTGTAGGTGATTAGCCAAAGGAACGCTTTTACTCGCACAAACCCAATCGTTTTGAAAGTCCCTTGAAGCATGTTGTACAATCTTTAGTCATAACTTGCTAGTTATTTTCCTTAAACCAAACATTAGCATTGATAAATTCAGTGTCATTAAACAAAAACTGAATATCTACAAAAAATCATTTTTTTTATTTGTTGATGCAATTCGTTTCAGAATATATTGAGCTATATTCAATAACCTAATCCATATATAATAGCTATATTCAATAACCTAATCCATTTTACATAATTTTCAATATTTCCCGAGACAATTTTCATCAAAACCAATTATCTTGAATCTAGAAAAAAAATTAAATAACAGAAACCCTTTATCTTTAGATATTCTGTACCCATTTATAAGTCAGAATTATATAAATTTGGAAAAAATTAGTTTTTTTTTTACTTATTCAGTTTTCTGCAATAGCTAGCTAATTTTAATTAAACATAGGTACCAAATTATCGAGAAATGTTTGTTAACGAAAACACGATATGTTCAGATACCAAAACTTAAGTTGTTTAAAAATAAATGTGAATAAATTTATATCAGGACTTATCAAGTTTAGGAAACACAATATTTCGACTAACAAATCAGATCTCTTAGTATTTGTTGAAATAAAGCTTTATTTTAGGTTGTTGTTCGGTTTTGATTAGCGAAGATTACGTAAAATTGGTATTAAAATGCAATGTAATTAACAGCTTTATTACATGCAAGACGTTAAGTAATACAAAATATCTCAATAGTTATTTGTGTATCAAGAGCGCAAAGTGCCAGTTTGTCTCGCGAGAAAGGAAATTGCTGGCCGACGGGACGGAGGCCAGCAACCTTTCGAGCGTGACAAACAACTTTGCGGACGTGTTTCACACTTTATTTTTCCTACAATCATTTTAAAAAATATAATAAAAAGATAATTTTGTAGTAAAATTTACTATACTGACAATACGATTTTATTTTAGGTCCGACATTTTGTTCAATCGAGTAGTCAAAGATTTTTTTTATTTTTCATAAAGAAAAACAAAAATTTGGTTTTACTCTTACTCTTCTTTTCATATGTTCAAATTTAGCGTGTGGTTTCAAGTTTTGTCACACGTTTCTAAGAGAAACGTGTGACAAAGTAATTTGTTTATTAACTGTCAAAAAAACAGACACTTTGGGCTTTCAAAACAGAGAAAAAAAGCCTGCTTTTCACGGCGATTGTAGGAAAAAAAATATTGTTTCAATTATTGTACGATTTATACAACAAGAAGCAAATTTTAAATTTTTTTTTTCTTGAAACTACAATAATTATTTATTTTCAAGAAGAATAGAAGTATGTGTAATTCTGTTCCTGTGTGTAATATCTGAAAACCCTAATGAAAACATTCTCAACACAATGATATTTTGTAAACAAAATCAGCTGATGTAGGTACTTTTTTGTTTTTTTTTTTTTATAAATCGTTTTGTTATAGTGTTTGAAAGTTTTAACGCGTTTTTTTTTCTCTCGAAATTAATTATCATCATCGAAAAGGATCGTAGTAGGCCTAGACCTGTTCTTATATCTGTTCCATTTTAAAATGGAAATGTGGCAACCAATAGAAAGAGATAGGTCCCATTATTTCAGAAATACATAGTAAAATAAATTAACATCCATATGTTCGATTGAGATATCCGAACTACGATATAGCTTTATCCTATTTACACTCTTTACTTCTAAATTTATTTAGAATATTTTTACTATATTTGCTTTATGTACAAAAGAGAGTAAATCCCTACCAGTGGCCCTATTCTGGCTATTCCCTGGGAATTGGGAATTGGGAAAAATATTGCTATATTTCCAAACTTCAATAATTCCCAATTTTTATTCGCCAATTCCCAAAAGTGTATTCTGGCGTAATTGGGAATTATCCAATGGGAAAAAACACTGTTTCAAATTCTGCAGCCGCCATCATTTAAAAATTGTATTTTCTACATATAAAATAAAAACTTTACCGATACTACATTGTAAATAAAATAATGAAAATACATAAAACAACCAGTTTCTTCTAATTCCCAAAAAAAAAATTTGGGAAAAACAAACGTCAAAACTTACATAAAATGGAATTATTTTCTCCCTACATTAAAAATTCCCAATCGCCAGAATACACATTTGGAAAAAATAATTCCAAACTGCTAGAATACTGTCAAAATAGTTCAATTCCCAATTCGCAGGGAATAGCCAGAATAGGGCCACTGGTGCCCTATTCTCGAATTCCACATCCATTTTCCACATGTGGACATCTGTCAAAATCCATAAAAATTGAATTTTTTGGGTACTAAGGGAATATTTCCGAATGGGTATAAGCAGGTGGAAGAAATTCCCCATATAGGATAATATTCGTGCCCCATGTGTCTGATATACGAATTTCAATTTCCGAACTTTTTGATGAATTTTGACAGATGTCCGCATGTGGAAAATGGATGTGGAATTCGAAAATAGAGCCCCCTGTTCATTCAAATTCGTTGAATTTCATTATCATTTCCTTATGTCCAATAAAATAATTATCGTTTTAATTATTTTGTTTATCTAGCATACGAGTTGTATTAAATGGGTTGGCTACATAATCTCGGTTTTCAAAATCTCGGCTTTCAAAATCTCGGTTTTCAAGATCTCGGTTTTCAACATTTCGGTTTTCAAAATCTCGATTTTGAAAATCTCGGTTTTGAAAAATAAATTTTTATTGATTCGAGTCGCCCGAACTAATAAAATTTTATTTTTCAAAATCAAGCTTTTGGGATCAGGATTTATATTGTTTACGATTATGTATCTCTCTTGTTACGGGTTGCGAATTTGTGTGTTTATGTGTATGTGTATGTGGGTGTGTATATATTTGTATGTGTGGTTGGGTAATAAATCTTGGTTGAAAAAATCTTGGTTTTCAAAATTATGCTTCTTCTAAATTCTGAAAAATGGAGATTTTTCATTTTAAAACGAAAATAACTGAAAATTATAAATTCTGGAAAATGGGGAATTTAATTTTAAAGTTTTCAAAAAACCAAGATTTTCTAAAAGCCAACATTTTGATAACATCAAGATTTTGAGAATCATAATTTCAATACGCTCCCAAAAATACCAGCAAATTTCATTAACTAAAAATATTAAAAACCATCCAATAACCGTTAATAGCAAAATAAAAACCAAAGATTTTGAAAACCGAGATTTCGATAAGCCTCCCTATTAAATTCGCTAATGTATGTTCACAAGACACAAAGTTTTACTTATATTGCATTTGTGTATGTTTTCATTTCATCTATGGCTACGCAGGCCGTTCTAAAAAGTTCAATAATTATTGTTTGTTTATAAAAATTCTTGTGAAAGAAGAAAAGGAATAGCGTATTATGTACTTTCGGTGATACATCCATTAGCATCAATCTATAATAAACAACAACAATTCGCCAACAAAGTACGCCTTTTTCATTCGTAAAGACTACAAATACTAACGCAAAATGCACAAATAGATTTTATTTTATTTTCGCCTCTTGTAAATTGTTTATGTTTTTAATTATTTTTTGCTTTTCGTTTCTATAGATTCCTTCGATTTTTTTTCGTAATCTAAATGCTGTAGGAAGAAAAGAGATAATTAATTTTTGGACGATCTTATATAGCCATTCGTTCGAGTCACAAACATTTCCCCTTTAAAATTTGTGTATTTTATTTCAGCTACATTTTGTTTACGTGAAACTTGTTCATCTGGTTAAGTATTTATTTGTGCTATTATTACTTGTTGCTTAGCAACAATTACAACATACTGGAATCATGAGCTTTTCGTTTCGAAAAAACAACGGAAAGATATATTTTTTCCTACGATCCGGAGAAAAATATATTTTTTTGTTGTACAAATTTAGAAAAAAACCATCCCATCTCGTTCCGTCACTTTTACCATTACACCTCGCATTCCCCTCGAATCAATTAGCTTTCTTTCTTTTTTTTTTTTTTTGTTTCAAAATATTTGGCTCTCAGTGCTGGGCAACCCAACCACCCACGAAGTCCCAACCGTCGCGCTTTGTGAATAAAATAATCAAAACTTCCGGTTTACCGGTTACAAATAATACAGCTTAGAAACTAATTGTCAACTAATTATTGTTGTAAATTAAAAAAAAATAATTTTTTAAATTTGTAACACACTCGAGTATACACTGCTTCAGACTGAGGCTATAATTTTGACTCATCAAATAAAAACAATGTTCATATATTTCACACAAAACAAACGAACCAATTACCGTTACGGAATATTTTTTCCTACACGTTATTGATTTAACGGGACAAACGCTTAATTTTATTAAAATGTTTAATTGTATGAGTAAATCGCAAATATGTGGCTGAGGCTATCATTTTGTCATTGAGTGTATTTTAACCCAACTATTGGAACACAAGCAATAGTGAATAGATGCACGACGGGTAATATTAGATACTGTTTTATAACCTTATTGGATACTTTCCGACTGGCCCTGCAATAATGGTGGAATCGGGTGTAGTAATTGTCGATTATAATGAAATAGGAGGACATTTCATCTGCGAGGAGTTCCAATCATCTCTCATCTAAAGCAGTGAGTTATTTGACGAAATTAGAAGCATTTTACGACAGGGTCATCTAGGTATTACATAATATACAGACATGAAATTCATAACGTAAACAGAATATTCTGTAAAGATTAAGTCGAGTTAATTATTATATTTGAAATTCAGCACGCTACTATAACAATTCTATCAAACCGAAACATAATGGGAAGCTACCACAGATACTTGACGAATTTGTAATAATGTAATATAATTATCACAAACATAATGTGTGATTTTGACCCATAATGGTTATAGTGTGTTTAAGCACAGGTCCGAGCAGACTGCCGAAAAAATTAATAATAATAACATAAACATTAATCTAATGTTGTGGTCATATATCACCCATATTATTTCTATGGTATAAAACACAAAACAGAACGCGAATCTCCCCGACGCCGACCACTAAATTGTCTTCAAAAACATAATTCCATCGCCTCAGTAACTAAACAGCCATAAAAACAAAACTGAAGTTAGAATACGAACAAATGAATTTCTCGCATCAAAATTATCTTATCTGTTTTGAATTTTGAAACGATTCTGGTTTTTAAAAGTATTCATTCGGAAACAATCAAAATTATGATAACAAGAATAATAAAAAATAAAAAAATCAACAACAATAAGAAAATTGTTGATAAGAAATAATGTTGCTATGCTTTTAATTGGAAATGGAAAATTCTAAAAACAAAAAAATTTCCTTTTGATAAACATTTTTTTATGTTGTTTCATATTTATTTGTTATATTTATGTAGATGAAATTTTAATTTTAATTTTTAAAGATTTCGAATTTAAATTGTTTTTTGTGTTTCCTCACAAAACAAAATGGAAAAAAACAAAATTATGCCCTCGTACGCCTTCTTCTGTGTCTCTTGACAAAAGTTCTTAGATATTGCAAACAGATTAAAGGCCTTCATAACAAGACCGATATACCCGGAACGAAAATCAAACCGAATCAAATCCATTTATTATGTTCAATGTCATTAAATATTACATTTGCATTTTCCGATATATATTAAAAGACGTTACTAGAAGCAACAAATAACTAAAAAAAGGTATCCAACAACAACGAAAAAAAAGCACTAGAATCAGTCCCGGTCATATCTTTACAATTTACTCCACTTTTTTTTTTTTTTTGTTTTGTCCGGGGGGTTGGTTATTATTTTCATGATAGATTGATAACAAGCATGTTCAGTCAATGGGAACGAAACAGGGAAATACGATATTTTCTTTTGTTGGGTTGTGCTTGTGGTATAGAATCAACATGTTTATTTTTTGGTTTTTTGTTGAAAGATGAACATTTAAGATTTGAAAATACAATTATAATAAAAAAAAAATAATAAAGAAGGAAGCTTAAAGCAACAAAAAACGAAAAAATTGATTAATTGTAAAAAAATTTATTGGACGGAGATTGATTGGATTTACTCTAATTTTGGTTTTCATGTTTTCTTGTCCTTCGGTACATAGAAAATGGAACAGTTTAAGATTAATTTTACTTTTTGGGGTACATTAACTTTTGAATAGGCTTGTATATGGCTTGAATAAATTGTGTTGTACGTGTCCGTTTCGGAATGTGATTATGTTGTGACTTTATTTTTAGGTTTTATTTTTTATTTTTATATTTTGTTTATTTAGGATTCTACCACTTGTGGTGAATATGTATCTCGTAAACTGAATAATTATAGGTGCATTATGAAAAAATTATAGATTTGACTACATGTAATCACTATTAGCAATTTTATTGTTTATATATGCTAATGACCAAAGCTGAAATTACCTGAAACAATACAAAACAAATATATTATATAGTTTAATTAAAAGATAAACTCAATATTTACTTACGTGTTAATAATGTACATCAAATGGTCTAATCGGATCGGTTGACGTTGATCAGTAGAATAATTTTCAATCTGAAAATGAATAAGAAACTTATTAGTTTTAAACTCAAAGGACAATTTGTCATTTAACTTATCTGTATATTCACTTCACCTTAAACACGAATTGGAACCTTTGTTGTACGTTATTATAGCCTAAAATTAGTTCAAATTAGTAATCTTAATTTAATTATTATTGTTATTATTTACCGTTTTGACAATTTGTTTATATCTGATGACAGTCGAACAAGTTCAGTGATTGTTGAACTTTTTGTGTTTATGAATACATTTGGATGCGTACAGTAATTACAAATTTAAGTATATACAATTATAGTACATATTGTGCTCAAACACATAAACATTTTTATAGTATAAATTAGTGCATTATACTTGCCTTTCGTGCGCGGTTCAATTTTTTGCTTATCATCACTCTTTTACCAACCATTTTGTGAACAAGACTAATTTAATAATAAATAAATTTTATAACGTTTTTGAACCAAAGTTCTTGTTATTGATTCAGTGAATTATACCCCTAATTTAATTAGAGCTTAACTGGAACCAAACCGAAGTTATCGCACCGCATGATCGATAATTTAACTTTGATTGTGGCACCAAATTATCCGATCATTTTATGGTCCTTCGAGCCGGATTTATTTATCCACCATTAACAAATTTAAGTGTAGTGAATCATACCAAATCTAGTGAAATTAACTAAATAATATAATTAATCAAGTGTTATTAACCAATCGTATAACGATCGAACTAAACCAAGTGATATTTACCATTGGTAACAAATAACCGACACACGTGATGAAATATGGCGGAACTTAGATCTCTTAAAAAACGACGTACCTATAACAAAGGGCAAATAACACGCCTAGTGAATTTCGTGAACAATGACCTAAATGATGGTACAACAGCCGATGATATCAAAGTGAGACTGTCGAACGTGGAACGCCTCCGATCTGAAATGACAAACGTTGAAGACCGCATTGTCCAATTAGATGACGAGGAAGTTTTGGATGAAAATTTAGAGGAGAATTATTACAAGGTGGTGGCGGCATTGAACATCGGACTTAGAAACAAGGTTAGTGCATCTGTTCCTTTAAGTGATACCATGAATGACACTGCTGGTATCAGTAGCCGAGCTGAGGTAAGATTACCGAAGATAACCTTACCTAATTTTTTTGGAGACTACACTGAATGGCAGTCGTTCTACGACTTATTCTGTTCGACTATTAACGATAACGGAACGTTATCGCCTTCACAGAAGTTGCAGTATTTAAAAGGAGCATTAAAGGGTGAAGCGGCCGGACTACTAAAGCACTTCAGCATCACGGAGGCTAACTATATTGAGGCTTTATCAAAATTAAAGGACCGATATGATCGCAAAAGGCATTCAGTATATGCATTCATTAAAACATTTATGAACCAACCAAGTGTAACTGCAGCAAACAGTGCAAACATCAGAAAAATATTAGATACCTCCGATGAAGTTGTTCGAGGGTTAAAGGCGATGGGAGAAAAAGCAGAATCCAGAGATCACTGGCTATATATCTTCTAACCTGCAAGCTGGATGATGAGACTAATGGTCTTTGGGCACAGGCATCTAGTGAGTATGAATTCCCTACTTTACAGCAATTCTTTACGTTCTTGAGCAAGAGTATCGATGCTTTGGAATCCATGAGAACTACCATTAAGCGACCGAACCCACAACCTCATCAACCAAAACCGAACTCAGGAGTGAAAGCTCATGTAAGTACAACATCTGATCCATGTCCTTTATGTCCTGAACATTGTCATCGATTATTTGAATGCAACAAATTAACAGAGATGGCAGTAGTACAAAGAAAGGAATTAGTGAAAAAACAATCGTTGTTTCAACTGTTTCAACGATAATCACAATGTGTACCAGTGTCGATCAAAGTTCAGGTGCCGATTATGCAACCGAAAGCATCACACCCTACTACATGAAGATACACCAGCTAATGTAGACCAAACCCGTTCTAGTTTAATAGCGTCACGATCAAATGATAGTACTGTTACGTCGGCAATTTCTTACACCGCAATGAAAATAGGAACAGCAATACTACCTACAGCTCTAGTACATGTATTAGATGGACATAACAAAAAACAACAATGTCACGTGCTGTTAGATTCAGGATCCCAGGGATCATTTATTACTGAAGGCTGCGTACAAAGATTACTACTAACCCGCCGAAATGCTAAAATTTCGGTATCTGGAATTGGAGACTCGAAAACTTGTTGTGCAAAGGGAATTGTCTCACTAGTTGTTACAACTAGAACCAAACATACGCCCTGTTTTCAAATTGAGGTTTTAATATTGCCAAAGCTGGCCACCAAGCAGCCATCAACTACATTTACTCCATCAGATTTGTCATATTTTAATCAATTTCAGTTAGTCGATCCAAACTTCTACCAATCAGCAAATATTGATATCTTAATTGGATCAGATCATTTCTTTGATCTATTAGTGGAAGAACGAATATTAGGAGACCAAACACGACCTACCATGCAAAAATCATTCTTCGGTTGGATAGTTGCTGGTAAATTTGATGACACCAATTCAATTCAATCATTCACCGCTACCACCACTCCAGAGGAAGGAAATTTGGATCGATTATTAAAACAATTTTGGGAAATTGAAAGTATCACCACCACCAGCAAACACATTTATTCGGAGGAAGAAAAATTTTGTGAAACCCATTTCCAGGAGACTAAGCAGGAAGATGAATCTGGTCGTTTAATTGTTCGTCTACCATTCATAAATTCGCATACTATTTTAGGAGACTCCATTTGTGTTGCTATACAACGAATGCGGGCAATGGAAAGGAAATTTTCTAAAAATAAAGAACTTTGTGACATGTACAAAGAATTTATTGAAGAGTATATCAAATTATGACATATGAAGGAAATTGGTTTTGCAGAACAACAGTTACCAGGCTACTATCTTCCGCACCATGGAATAATGTAGCCATCAAACACCACTACAAAGCTGAGAGTTGTGTTTGATGGTTCCGCCAAAAACCACATTGGGAAAAGCACTTAACGACTGCTTGGCAGTAGGTCCTAATTTGCAAACTAATTTATACAGTATCTTATGTCGTTTTAGAGAATACAGAGTAGCATTTACATCGGATGTGGAGAAAATGTTTCGACAGGTACGCGTAGCAAATGAATACACCAAATACCAAAGAATTATATGGAGAGATAATCCGAAACTACCGTTTAAACACTATGAACTGGAGACCGTCACCTACGGACTTCCAGTGGTCCTTTCCTAGCCACTAGAGCTCTCCTAGAAGTAGTTTTACGACATAAAGACCAATTACCAGAAGCAGCTGATCATATCATGAAGGATATATATGTGGATGATCTCATGACGGGAGCAGCACACGATCTGTGACGCAAGAAGACTAAAGAACGATATACAATCAATCATAGAGAGTGCTGGTTTTCACCTAAGAAAATGGTTATCCAACAAGGAACAACTTCTGATAGACGCCACAGAAGACAAATCAGATTTATCGATCGAAATACGACAATCAACTTCAGTAAAGGTCCTAGGACTTCACTGGGATCCAGCGAGAGATTATTTCCATTTCCGCGTAAATCTCCAACAACAGCCAATTCTTACCAAGAGGGGAATATTATCAGAGGCCAGTCGATTATTCGACCCAATAGGATGGTTAGCACCAGTAATCGTCAAAACGAAGATATTTTTCCAAATTTTGTGGATCGCAAATTTAGGCTGGGATGAACAATTACCAGACAATCTCACTGAAGAATGGCCGAAGCTGAGAGATAATCTGCCACTAATCGAAAAGATTAAAATACCACGCCACATCCAAACAAATTGTAACACTATTATAGAATTACATGGGTTCTCCAATGCCAGTAAGGAGGCCTACTCAGCAGCTGTTTATGCCAGAATAATCCAACCTAATGGGGAAAGTATTACCATGCTATTGTCAGCTAAGACCAAGGTAGCACCAGTGAAACAGCTATCAATACCACGCCTTGAGCTTTGTGGAGCTTTATTGTTAGCCAATTTACTAAGAACAGTAAACGAAGCTTTAAAGACGAAAATTATTAAAATTTACGCTTGGACCGATTCTACCATCGTCCTAGATTGGCTGTCCACTCATCCAAAACATTGGAACACTTTTATCGGCAATCGTACGTCGGAAATTTTGACATACATGAACAGATCGCAGTGGAATCAAGTTAAATCGGAGAAAATCCTGCTGACTGTGCCTCGAGAGGGAAAGAACCAGACCAGTTACTTAATTTCAATTTATGGTGGAACGGACCAGAGTGGCTAAATGATCCTGAAGAATGGCCATCACAATATAAACACAATAATGCTACGATGGAGGAGAGGAAGACCCATTCATTACAGGTTCAACTTTCTGAACCTAATATGCAAGTTCACGAGGATAATGTGGTCCAACGAATCATCAACAAATTTTCCAGTTTCGCTAAAATGGTTCGCGTTTTAGCTTATGTTTTGCGAGTTTTTCAACGCAAACCGAAAATTAGAACCAGTTATTTGCAAACTACGGAGATAATTATTGCTGAAAGAAGGGTTATCCAGATAATCCAACGAAAACATTTTGCAGCAGATACAAATCATATCTCGTCATACAAAATGTTAAAGAAGTCGAGCAACCTGAAATCGTTACAACCATTTATTGATGCGTACGGTGTACTACGGGTAGGGGGAAGATTGTCAAACGCTTGAATCACCTATGAAATCAAGCACCCCATAATATTACCGGCTAGAGATCACCTCACCGAAGTCATTATAAAAGAAAAGCATCATCGACATCTACATGGAGGGCAAACTTTGATGATGGCTACACTTCGTCAAAAATATTGGATACTGGGTTGCAGGAATGCAGTAAAAAGGATGGTTCATGGCTGTGTTCAATGTACCAAATACAAAGCAAAAGAGATGACTCAAATAATGGGTGACCTGCCTGAGACGCGAGTTGATCTAATAAGACCGTTTTTAAAAGTGGGAGTAGATTATGCGGGACCGTTTTCAACCCACTTATCCAGAGGAAGAGGGCAGAAGACGTATAAGAGCTATATTTGCTTATTCGTTTGCCTTAGCACTAAGGCTGTCCACCTGGAGTTGGTGACTGATCTCACAACCGAAGCATATCTTGCAGCCCTTCGAAGATTTGTGGCACGAAGAGGGATTTGTAAAGAAATACACAGTGACAATGGAACGAACTTTGTTGGCGCAAAAAACCAATTAAAACAATTATACCAATTAATTCTGAAAAATACTAATTTTATTTCCGATTTTCTCAACAGAGACCGCATAAGTTTCCATTTTATACCTCCAAGATCACCTCATTTTGGCGGCCTGTGGGAGGCTGCTGTTAAGTCAACCAAGTTTCACCTAAAAAGATCGATAGGTGATCATATACTTACCGTAGAGGAGATGTCCACGCTGCTCGCTGAAATAGAAGCCATTTTAAATTCACGTCCACTTTGTGTACTATCCAGCGAAGATTTTGATGCCCTATTATTATTATTATTATTATTATTGGGGGGCCATGCAGGCGATCAGCCACTTCGCACTGCGACCTAAAATATCTATTGTGCTGGCCCCTGCTTAATTATCCGTCCAGTCAATATTCAGGTTCTTAATGAACCTGACAATATTGCCTCCCGGTACGTGATACATACTATCTGGGCTTATTGCTCTCCCTCCTAGATGTTTACTACAGCATGTAGTTCCGCTAGAAAGACGGTAGCATTGGAGCTCAAGGACCTCGAGAGGGTTGTCCCACTCCCGTATATTCCTACTCCTGCCCCGTATTCCGTTTGATTTTACTCTTACGAGTTGCTGGGAATTGCAAATTACCTGTAGGTCACCCAGCTATACTACAGGAAGGCTAAATAAAACTGGAGGGTGCCTGGTATCCAGAGTCCGCATATTTTGAACTGATTAACCTATCAGCCATTCATCTTTCGGCATATGCTGTTCCACCTTAGATTAGGGTTTTTGTCAAGGTTTTCTCCTTTAGCGCCGTACTTTAGCCTGCGCAAAATGGCCAAAAATGTGCCAAGTGGCCTTAGTTACCAGTGGTTGCCACGAGGAGGCAGTACGTACACTTGCGAATTGTGAACAGGTTACCCTTACACAATTGTACCCATCATGTAGCTGCCTAATGACAAGACCAGAACAGCCCACGTGATGCGCACCCTACTGGAAGGTTACGGAGCTGGTAGATTAATCTACTCAACTTTGATCCCCCTCTCCAATAGACGCCAAACCACCCTTCGAAGAGGTAATATGGGCGATTTTCAGAAACCCCACCTTTTATTAGCATTCGAATTAAAACAAAATGCGGTTAGTATTCTGGCCAAGTTTCACGTTTGTGCATATTATACTTTAGCCACACTTTGTTTTAATTCGAATGTTAATAAAAGGTGGGATTTCTGGAAATCGCCCATAAAACCTCTTAGAAAAATCTCGATTTTGATCAATTGTGGATGTTCTCTGGCCAATATAAACTATTTTCAAGGTCAGTTTAGTAACGCACAATTTTGCACAATCATCATACTCCGAAAAATATGTTTTATTATATAGACGGAATATATGGAATTTCTGGTGTGATAATCATGTGAGAAATCCCATCCTATTTCCTTTAGTACGCTATGCACAAATTTTCTAATTACAGGCACAAAATTGCACAATCCCAATGGTCCGAATTATATATAGAAATCTTGGGTTTTCTAAAATGGGATTTCTGGTGTGATGTACACTTAATTCTATGTATATAAATTTAAGTTGGATTTACTATTAATTACTAACAATTATTTCTTAATTTTAGATTGTCTTCAAAACAACTAAATCATAGTAGTAGAAAATATCTGCTACAGTGTTGGATCGCAACATATTGCCCCTATTTAAACACTTTGTTGCTTAATTATTGTAGTGGTTGTGGCAGCTTGCATAATTTCGTAACAGGACGCTTTAGTTCACCATTTGCTGTTTTTAATGTGACGACCCATACATTATTATCCTTTCCAGGATGAACGTGAATTACTCGACCTCTTGCCCAATTAAGAGATGATACGTTGTCTTCCTTAATTAATACTAGCTCACCCTCTATAAAATTAAGTTCTTGATGTTGCCATTTAGATCTTTTTTGCAACATGGTAAGGTATTCTACATGCCATCTTCGCCAGAAACCTCTTAACATATTTTGTACTAATCCCATCGTTCGTTAAGCTTCAGTGTAACGTAGTCGTCACCCGGAATGGCCAAGAGTGAAGTGCCAATCAAAAAATAGCCTATTATTTGCAAATCATCCGTATCATCATTAATCGGAGTTAACGGACTAGAATTAAACATTGCCTCGATTTGTATTAGAAGGGTTTGTAACTCTTGAAGTGTTGGTGCTGATTCGCCCAGTACTCTGCGAACATGGGTTTTCACCGATTTTACTCCGGCTTCCCATAGACCACCAAAATGGGGCGCGGAAGGTGATATAGTGTGCCATTCTATTTGCTGCGCGCTCAAAATGTATGATACTTGGTCGTTGTGTCGTTTAGATGCTAAAATTTTGAAGAACTTATCAAACCTTCTTCTAGCACCCACATAGTTGGTTGCGTTGTCGCTATATATTGCCTTTGGTAGCCCCCTTCGCCCAATGAACCTCTTTAATGCTGCTATAAATTCATCGGTTGATAAATCATCCACCATCTCAATATGAATAGCTTTAGTTGCCATGCATATAAATAAACTGACATATGCCTTGAGACGTTTGGATCCTCTACCCTTCGCATAGTCCACTCCAATATTATAGAATGCTCGTATTAATGTAACTATCGGTGAAGGTAAGTTACCCATGATTTGACTTGCTAGATTCGGTCGAGTTCGAATGCAAGATAAACAGCCTCTACTCACTTGTTTTATGACATCCTTGACGTCAACAATCCAATATTTTGCTCTGGTTATGAAGAGTAATGTGGACGAAATAGGATGCAGATGTTTGATGTGCAAATATCTCACGATTTTTTCTGTTACTTGGTGGCGCTTTTGTAGGATGATCGGATGCTTCATAGAATACGGAATGTTTGAACTCTGTAATCTTCCACCCACTCGTAAAATAGTGCTTTCGTCTAAAAATGGTTGCAGCGTCATCAACTTGCTACTTCTTTTGATCGGAACATTTCTCTGTAACTCGTGCAAATCGGCTTGAAAGCTGTCCTGTTGGACCCATTTGACGACAAGATGTTCAGCTTTTTTGAGATGCTCATACGTGACGAACGACGATTTCCTTTTACGACAGGCCTCGGCATATCTGATACAATTTGCTGAAACTCTTAGAATTGACCAGTAAGAAGAATATTTCTCGGCCACATATTTCACTGGAGAGGGCAAGTTTGCAGTGACATTCTCAATTTTGTTAAATAGAGCTATTTTTCTTTGTTCAACAGTGGTAACTTTTTGTGCATCGTCGTTGTAATTTGGCCAGTTGGAAGACGGCATTTGCAGAAACTCAGGACCTTTCCACCAGAGGGTATGTTTAAGAAGCTCAGTTGGCAAGAGATTGGTTGGTACGTGCTGCCAGTGGTTTCTCGTTAGCTTGTCTAATATAAAACTGGTGAGGTATGCTAATATTAGAGTCGGTCCACGCGTATAACGAGTCCTCTGATGCCTGGAAGATTTTTGAGACTTTGTTAAGTAACTTCACCAAAAGTACAGCACCACAGAGTTCCAAACGTGGAATCGACAATTGCTTGAGAGGGGCGACCTTTGTATTTACAGCTATTAAACTTACGAGCTCTAGCATATACCACGGCGGAATAGGCGCTTTTCGAAGCATCGCAGAATCTATGATACTGAATGGTATTTAATGGTAGCATATACAGAAAGCGTGGTATACGTACTGCAGCAAGGCATGATAAATCGTTTCGGATGGAGCACCATTTTTTATTTACGTTTTCTGAGGGATTGGAGTAATATCTTGATAGCGATGGTGGCAGGGGAAATCCATCCTAAAGGATCAAATATTTTACCACACTCGAATAATAAATTGCGTTTGGTAAATTTGATGCAGTTTAGCTCGGGTACGTTAAAAGTAAACGTGTCTTCTTTGGTCAACCAACACATTCCTAACGTTTTAACGTATACTTCAGGAGCATCAAAGGATGTCATATTGTTTCCAAGTTTGTCTTCCGGTATGTTGCTTATAAATTTTGGGCTGTTGGAACTCCATTGTCTTAATGAAAATCCTGTTTGTAATAATTTTGTTGATATTTCGTTATATAGTTGACTAGCTTCGTCTTCAGAGTTACTGATAGCAGATCATCAACATAAAAATCAGATTTGATCATGTCTCTGACCTTGTCTGAGATTTATTTGTTGTCAAAAATTATTTGCTGTAATGAACGAATAGGTAAAAATGACGAACTCGTTAAGCCATAGGTTAAGGTTTTTAATCTGAAGTGTTGCATCTTCTGCTTCGGGCGCTCTCTCCACACGAGTCGCTGGAAATCTTGATGATCTGGAAGAACCTGCACTTGCCGATATATCTTCTCTATATCGAAGACGATCGCTATTTTATGACTTCGGAAACTAGTTAAAATAGAAAATAAATCGTCCTGGAGTATTGGACCTGTTTTAATATGTCATTTAACGAAAGACTTGAACTGGATTTTTAGAGAGACAAAAATTAAATAATTTTAATTACCTTGAAATGACCTTTGAAGAACCATAACTTTTACGACGAGTTCTTATATTACGCAACAAAACAAACAATTATTTTACCTACCCCTTGCATTCTAACTGGTTGATTGGGATTCGAAAGCAAAGAAAATTAATTCAGAAAATGGTAAATGAATCCTTTCTTATATCGATGAATGATTCCAGACCATATGTCAATGTTTTGATAAATGGGGTGCCTTAACGTGGACTGCTTGACGTGTGGCTTCTAGGCTTAAACACCGAACAGTTTTTGATTAATAATAAATTCGACACTTCACATTGCTCCTGGATTAAGTGAACCCTATATTTGGGAAGCATTTGGTTTAGTTCTCACCATGATCACCGAGCTAGAAATTCGGTAGAAATAAACACTAAACTCACTAAAATAAACACTAACCCTTTTTTAATTTTAAATTTAAATTTAAAAAAAAATATAAAATTGGTACATGGAAAATTCTGAAAATTAGAATTCAAAATTCTTAAAGCTGACATCCAAATTTGGCCGTTTCTATTTTCCATGTATCAAATAAACTACATTATTGATAAAACTGATTATATCTTGACCGCTTGGTTACTATGGAAAAGTATAGCGATGTTCCTTACAGCACCACAATCTATTAATGTTGTATCGAGTAATGGCTTTGTTTTACGTAACTCTTACTACATACTACAATTGTTGTTATGAACCATCCGTCTGTCGTACCCATTTTCTTAAGGCGATACCTTAAGGGGATCTATTCGTATGCCTACCCGAGCGCAAATTCCATAGCATTTATTTCTGCTTGAAAGACGATAGTGCATTAAAACTTCCGTATAGTCCTACTCCTACCCCGTCTTCCGTTTTTAATAACCATTGACCCTCGCTCGAAGGACGGTCCCCCTCTACTGTACATATCGTTTCCCGGCAAAATAATATAGAATGGTTCGTGGAAGTCTAGTTTAATTGGAATACAGTCGGAAGGCACTTCTATGGTATAGTCCGTTTGAAATACTTTAATGATTTCCAGATGATCCACCATAATCCCTGGTTTAATATTTACTTCTGCCTGCATCTTCGGGGTCATAATTGATGCATCCTTTTTAATATGCAGGTGTAACGGAGTCAGTCCTAGCAGCAGTTTAATTGAGCCAGTGACATCGATGCAGGCTATACGCTGAACTTTATTCAATAAAGTTCTGCTCAGTTTAAGGACAACATACCACAGACGCGTACGTGACCATAGGCCTTATGACCAGTAGATTATTTTTGGTTGTACACCAAAAGTTCGTTCATAGAGTTTCTGAAAGGCCCAGAAAGGTGGCTCTATTCTAATTTTTCAGTACATATTATTTTCAATTCAGTTTTTGATCTAGGATAACCCCTAAATATATAACCTTTTTAGGAAAAGGTACAGTAGTACAGTTTAACGAGGGAGCTATGTAATATCGTGTATTTTGCATAAGATTAGAAATGATCCAATCAAATTTGCCTCTGATTATAGTAGCTACATTATCCGCGTAGCCACGGACATCATACCCAAGGGTACTCAGAAGGATAAGTAGTCTGTCAATATCCACATGAATTGTAGGAGGCGGAAACACCTTTTCAATTGCTGCCCTCTCTATAGACTCATAGGAGCTATTATTAAACTCACCTCAATATAAACAAAATCCCGCGCAAAACCCGAAGCAGCAGGTTCTTAACGAGGAACTCACTTCTCATTTTAAGGTATCAGATTTTTTCCATCCTTTTCAGTAGAAACAATAAGGCTAATTGGCCGATATGCATTAGGCTGGATATCCGGATGGTCCCTCTCTTTGGTATAAAGACCACATTTACTCTCCTCCAGAGTTTCGGAGTGTAGTTAAAAGCACAACATGCCCGAAACATCTGGATCACGCTACGGAGAATTTTCACAATACCTTTTGGAAGTTATGCCGGAAAGATGCTATTTTCTCCAGCGGATTTAAAAGGTTTGAAAGAGCTAATAGCCTATCTCACCCTACTGGGTGTGCACATTTTTCCAGAGAGACTCCAAATCTTATTATCTGGTACGTAGGCTACTTCACTTGGATGGTCATGCGGCCCTCTTGGGCTCCTTTTACTATTGAACCCGGAAAATGGGTAGTTCCTCTAAGGGTTCCTTCCGGATCACAGTGAACATTCCGTTATTTTTCTAAAGAAATCTTAAACCATTTGAATGATCCCTGGAAAGGACTTTCTGGAGACGAACTGTAGAGGACAGGCAATTCATTTATTAATAAATTTCTCCAGGTGGCCCTTTTGGATCTTCTTAGTTCGAGATTATATTCCGACAAGCGGCATTTAGCCTTATTGAATAACCTTCTTGTCCTTTTCTTATTAGACTCTCTTCGCTTAACCGGGCACCTGTTTTAGAAAGCCAATTGTATAGAATTATGCAGCTGATTTGAACAGAATTCCAATTCGTCTGGAAATTCTATATTCCCCATAATCGAGGGCATTTCTGATCCAAATAAAACTATACATGCTCTTGGCCACCAAATCGAATCAGATGTGCGTGTGATCCGATAAAGAGACCTCTTCAGGCAAATGCCAGTTATTTACTAAAGTGCTCAAATGCAGACTGGCAAGAATCAAATCTTGGACGATTTGCCTAATCGTATTTATGAAAGTAAATTTCTTTCCCTATTAACAATGTCTATCATTAACTTCAAGAGGAGGCGACGCCTCTGACTCTCCCTGTCTCCCCCTATTTCCCCCCGAACCTTTACCAGAACTTCCACCAAGTCTCTGGAGAAGAACTCTGGTATGGGAATAAAATTAATTTGGAAACTGGCTCGAATAGCTGCTTTTGGATTCTCAGGTTCTGTTATTATAAATTAACTTACCCTCTTGATTTGGTACACATTTGATATGGTTACCTGTCGACTACAGCTCCTGACTTAAGGCTATGCCAATGTGTTGGCCGATAAAACTTCGGCAAAAAATGTCCGAACACGTTTATACATCTCTCCTGACAATTCTCTACTATATAACATGCTCTGGATGAAACCAAGAAGTCAATCCGTAGGCAATTCAACCCTATTTGGGAAGGTGCTAAACGCAATCTGGGCTCGAGGCAAATTACGCCTTCAACTAAGCACCTTTCCAAGGCCACATGGTTATTATGGTCTCCCTGAACCACTGTATAGTAGTGGCCTTGTTCACACAAGTCACTATCAGCCATCCAGGTCGAAACTGGCTACCAAAGAATATTGGTTTGAGCTCCCTAGCTTCCAGACCAGACAGCAGAAACCGAGTTTGTCATTGAACACATTCTTGACCCGTATGCGGATTGATAAAGTTGACGAACGGGGCGCATTAGACCAGGTACTAAAATTAAATCATTTTCAAGATTGGGGATTGAAGTGTCACTTTGTGATGTATCAAAAATCCAAAAATAAAACACATTCGGAAGAAGACGGCAAATTTAAATCGGTTAAAAAAGTTTATAAAATAAGATTTATGGACGTCAAAAAATTTTAGGTCATATGTTAGACAGTTTTAGATTATTTTAATGTCAAAAACGTGCGTCGCGGCTGTGAGCAAAATTCAAAATGTTCATTTTTACAGAACTAAGTTAACCGCACTGTCTATTACAAAGCATGGCCATTTTTAACGAGCCTATCGCCATACGCCTTCGGTCTCCGTATTGCGCATGGTAGAATGCCGAAAGCACACCGCTAAAAGCTTGGAGTGCCGAAGTCCCGAACAATTTGTATAACATATGCATTGTGTAAAATTACTCATTTACAGTTGAAATGTGTTATAACTCCCTTGTCTTATTCATACACATTTTTGAAGATTGTCGGGTGAGCCAACCATAAATTCCGTTAAACTTTTATCGGTTGCAATTGGCGATTGGCAAAGTTAGTAATGCGATCGATACCTGTCGTCCGGAAATAAAGTTTCGCACAAATTGAAGAGTAAATCTACACAGCTTTGATATAGTGACCAATCACACTCATATAATATTTGAATGAATGATGAAAGCCATACATAGCCTTCTCTTTATCCAACAGAACCACAGTATAGTCAATTGGTTATATTCAATTTGAACCTATTTATGCCCATCCACTAATGTCACTTTTTACTCAGCAGGCTAATACCCCCCCCCCCCCCCTATCAAAACTTTGCTTAATATACAAAATCTTAAACCTCAATTTATATCTGTCAAATCTCCCGGACGCACTCCATATAATTTGCAGAAAACCACCGCTTACCTTTCGTACTAATTATCGTTTCCTCCGTAACGATTTTTGGTTTTAGTTTTGAATTTTTAACACTTACCCAATTTCTCGAACAGTCGACAAATTTGTTCCGCTATCTTACTTCACAGAGTTATCGGCACAGTGTTATTGAGGTGCAGCTCACACAGGTTCTTGATCGAGATCAATCATCAAATGTTTACCATTTGGATACCATGGTTATCGTTTACATCTCCAACGTGACACCAATTTTTGTTAAAATTACACAAAAAGATTCCAGCATTCCTGCACCCAATCAGCGCCACCTCAGAAGCCCAACGTACTCCGCCTTTCCCACCTTCGACTGACACTCCACTTATACTTTGAAATAGGTTTCATTTGCCTCCCTCACTTTTAACCCTCTCGTGTTGTGTTTTTTATTTTATTTTATTTTAGCTTGGGAAATATTTGCTTTCAATTGCAATAAATGTGTCCAGGGGTGCCGAAAATACTAATTATTTTTGTTTAATTAAACTAGGGCCACAAAACACGAGAAAATTAATTAAAGACAGGAGCCAAATGTAACACTTAAAAATTAACGTCCTCTTGTCACAATAATCTATAGAGCATAATTGACGTTAGTTACATTTTGTGAATACCATTTTAGCATTTTAGTACTCCGATTTACCCGCTATGCAAATCCACTGATATTTTTGCACTGGTGTTTTTATCAATGTATTGAGAAATGTGACATTTCGTAAAAGTTTCAAGATAATTTTTTGGTGAAATAGCCTCCAGACAAATTGCTGAATTTTTGCGTATAGTGTAGGCGCCCGGGTTAGCTTAACCCGTTCAAGTACTCAATGCAATACAAAGCGATTAGCTAAAATTGAGGCTGACATACTGTGATTAAACTAGAAAAATTCACTAAATCGCTTTTATTAAATCGCAGTGTGTCAAGGGTATTACGGTTATAGAGCGAATTTACATTTTGTGAACAGGGGGATGTATAAAACAAAGGACTCTAAATTATTGATTAAATTACTGGGTTCGTTGAAATAGCACCCCATTGTGTAACCTTTGTTTATGTTGTACACGTTTGAAAACGTGTTTGTGAGCCCGACGCAATTTAGTTTTTCTTAAAGTATTCGTGCATTTACATATTTAATCAGCATTCTGGTTTTACGTACGAGTACATGTCCTCAAAAGAGAGATACAAATTTCTAAAAATTTTGTTATTTAACAAATTTCAAAGTATTTTCGCAAATTATTAGCGTTTTACATACTCACATTTGTGCAAACACACTTTTCATGATATTTATATACACATAAGGTACCCACAATAATACCATGACTTATTATAGCGTGTATACAATTTGATAAATGTCATACGACTAAGTTGCATAAATTGTTTATTACAGACATATTTCTTATAAATACGAACAATGAAATTATAAATTTATTACGTACTTAAGACGCATAAACTGTGTGGTAGTTTATTCTCAATAATTTATACATATACGTTTATACGAGTATGTGAAAAAGCATAAAAAAATATTAATAGTACGTGGAATATTTGCAAATAAATATACGAACGATTTGACCAATGTTCTTCGAAAATAAAATTACAACCATAAAGCTTTTAACGTATTATTCGGAGACTACACCAAAATGGTTTATAGAGTTATTATTACTCAGTAACAAACTTATTGCGTGTACTGTCCCCGAAATTATGTTATTTGTATTTATGAACCGCCTAGTTGTGACCAAACAATTATAAATACAAAGAAAATGATTTTCGTTATTCGTTATAGGAAAGAGCTTTTCAAGTTCAAAATTTAAGACTGTTCATTCAGTTCATTGTATTACGTGCGTCATTAGATGAAAAGAACATTTTTCGTTTGCTGTTGATTATCTTTAAACGAAAAAAGGAACATTTCGAAAGTCATTTCGTTCCGTTTGTTTATGTTTATAACGTACTTAATTCCTCCCTTCTTAGTTTGTAATATATACTGTTTGTTAATCGCAAATCAACATTCAACAACGTTTCCTCACTATTCACCAACTACATATATCGCCGGCCAATGATCATAATAAATTCTTCCAAGCTCCATATACACTCGAACCATATCATATATCTGAAGTACTAAGTTGTTTGATTTAGCGAATATGTACATACTATATATTTTTATGTATGTATGAACCAACATAATGTGTTTTGAGAGAGTGAATTTTTTTCTATTGTTATTTTGTTTTATGTTATCAGTAATATACATTACAACATATTGTTTAATGTTTCATGCAATTAAAATGATAAATGAGAAAATCCTTTGAAATTTATTTATGAATATGTGCGCACGGAGCAATGGATATAAAAGGCCAGATTAAGTTGTAAAATGAATTGATGATTTTATTGGTTTGGTAAGGTGTGTAAATCATGGTTTTGAAATTTTAGTATCATTAGTAGTTATTCTACAATATCTACATTTTGAAGTGAAACTTCCTTAGCGAAGGTAGTGAGTCTTGAAAAAATGAAACGCTAATCAAAGTGAAACGCTTTGGTAGTGCGATTTATCGTTTTTGTTCATTTAGTACATTTGCTGCTTGTATAAACAATTTTAATACAGAAAACAAGTAAGGTATTATAATGCGTAACAAAATCCACACATACTACGTCTCGTATTTGTATCGTAAATTCGTAATTCGCTTACTTTTTCCTATTACATACGTATTATTATTATTGCATTTTTCTTTTATTTTCCAACGATGAAGGTGAATGTCATATTTTTATTTAGGAAATAATATAAAATCGCGTTCCTTATATGAAAAATGCTTTAAAAATTAAATTTATAGACGTGATTTTTTGTGAAGTGATTGAAAAGTGATTAAAAAGAAGAGTTTTATTAGAATATACTAACAACGTAAGTATCCTATATATGAATTTACACAATAGTAAATTTTAATGCGAAAAATCATACCGAAACAATATTAATACTTCAGAATGCCACAACAATCTTTAACGAAACGCGTTCGCGAATTCAGAGCAAGGCAACGACAAGAACAAGGGCAATGACCACGTGGTGGCTATAGGCAAAATTCAGGAAGACCTCGAGGAAACCGAACAGCGGCTGATCGTCTTCGTGATTATCGACAACGGCAGCGAGAGAATCGTGCACGTATTTTTGAAAATAATTGTTTATCTACTGAAAATGTAATGAATGGTTAGTAAATTTTATATTGTCACTATACTCATTCATTGTTGGCTAAGTTATATTATAATAGTAGTAATAGTAATTTAAATGATTTAGATAGCTCCAACGGTGTCTTATAGGGCATAGCTAATCCATCTACCACTGGAGATGGAAATAATTATGCGCCCTATGTGTCAAACCTCAACAACCCTCCAGTTATGGAATGTTCCGATAATTTTCAGCAAGCATCAAATATTTGTGAACCGTCTACGAGTAATCAGGACGAGACGCCTGTGCGGTATTAAGGTTATCAACTGCATGCAGGTGCTCGAAAACTTTTTATGAAATTCTTGAACAATCCATTTGGGTACGCGTGCTCAATTTGTGATCGGTTATGGTTCAAGAATGACTTATCGCCTGTTTCTTCTCAATATAGTGGTATTATTAACGACATATTGCCGAACGTTGATAACGCAAAGGTATGCTTTACGTGCAAAAGGGCATTGTCGAAAAACACTATACCGACTCTATCAGTATTTAATGGATTTCAATATCCTAAAATGCCAACCGATCTTCCTCCTTTAGAGATGGTTACGGAGAGGTTGATCTCGCCGCGCTTGCCGTTTATGCAAGTTCGTAGATTGCGTCATAGTCACGGTCAATACGGCATTTATGGACAAATCATAAACGTTCCGGTCGATATTAATACGATGGTATCTCGATTACCTCGGAGTTTGAACGATGATTACTGCATTAACGTTCACATTAAAAAGAAAAAAATACACAAATCGTCCTATTTGTTTGGCTTGGTCAACAAAGGAACAATCAAAGCTTGGTTACAATATTTAATGCGAACGCCGCTTTATCAACGCTATAATATTACGATTGATAATTCTTTCTTTACGGAGAATGCAGTAGAAACCATACCGTCACAGAATGAAGTTAGTGAAGTTGTGCCTATCGAAGATAGCCTTACCGCGCAACAACAAACGTTACTTTGGAATGAAGATATGTATTTGCGAATTGCCCCTGGCGAAACCGAACTTCCTATCAGCCTACTTTTTGATGAGCATGCAGAAGAACTCTCTTTTCCGTCTATTTATCTTGGCGAATTTCGAATTTTCAGAGACGGCACACACATCACGCCATTCATGATGGCAACTAGTGAGCTACGAAGATCAGACCGACGTGGCGTTACCCCGTACCACTTGCTGTATATGGCAATGAAAATTATGCGACTGAGAGTTCGCGATTGTCTTACGATTGCATTTAAACACGTGGGAAAAAATACTGCCATAACCCGTCGTCAAATTGAATCTGAAGAATATATTCACGATTGCATTGATACAAACCTCGCTTTCCTCCGAACGATTCCCAATTCAACGTGGTATTGGGCAAATCGAAAGAAATACTTGTTTGCAATGATACGACAAAATGGTAAACCCACATTGTTTCTTACGATGAGCGCTAATGAAATAGGATGGACTGATTTACTACAAGGTTCGTATATAGGTTGAAATATGGAAAAGAAATCACGGTTGAAGCCGTTAATCAACTACATTTTATGGAAAAAAGCTCACTAGTTAATGATGATGCAGTTACATGTGCCATTTATTTCAATAAGCTGATAAATACAGTAATGACTGTTTTGCAATCTAAATATAAAAAAAACAGTCCTTTTGGTCGTTATTTCGTCAGGAAATATTTTAAAAGGATCGAATTTCAGCATCGCGGAAGTCCGCATGCTCATATACTTTTATGGTTGGAGGAGACGCCGGACGATCCATTGAATGCCGGATTGTACGACAGTCTTCAATTGATCGATCACTTGATATCGGTTTCAGCATCAGAAGCATCGGGAAACATCAAACTACAAACCCATAAACATACTTTCACTTGCTACAAAGGAATTACATCAAATAGGCCGCAAAAATGTCGCTTCGACGCTCCCTTCATGCCATGCAAATCAACGATGATTCTGATACCAATGCCAAAAGACGAACCACAATTTCGTAACCTTAAAGAACGATACAATAAAATAAGATTGAATTTGGAAAATATCTACTATCCTGATATAGATACGTTTTACGAACAAAATAAAATTACGTGTGACGTTGATTACATTAAAATTCTACAAGCTGGAATTGAACGACCGCGGGTGTTCTTAAAAAGAAAAACTAGTGAAATATGGCACAACGGTTTCAACCCATTCCTTTTCAGTATTCTCAAATCTAATATGGACATCCAATTTATTACCGAAGAATATTCTTGCGCTGCATATGTTGTAGAATATGTCAACAAAACGAATAGAGGAATCAGTAATTTGCAGCGTCAAATAATAGAAACGATGGACAAACATCCTGAGTTCGATATTGTCGATGTTACAAGAAACATGAGTGTAAATGTGCTGAATACTGTCGAAATGACAAGTCAAGAAGCAGCATGGTACCTTCTTCGAGAACCTATGTCCAAATCATCTCATAAAGTTGAATATATTCCAACTGTATGGCCTATCGAACGACAGCGGATGAGAAAAACTCAAAAAGAATTAAATCAATTAGAAGTTGGTGATGATTCTACGAATATTTGGAAGGAAAATTGGTTTGATAAATATGAGAAACGACGGGAAGAGCTAGAAAATGTTTCTATAGCACAATTTGTTGCTCATTAAAATGTCAAACAAGACGGAACATTTGCGAAAAGAAATGGATCGCGGATCATTCGGTACAGAAATTATGGCATGGCTACAGATTTCACCAACTATAAACGGGAAATGGTTTCTCTACATATACCATTTAGAAATGAAGAACGTGATATATTGGCTGAAATGTGCTTCCTAAAAATTTACGAGGACAATGAAGAATTCATTTTGGAAGCAAGAAAAGAATTTGAATCCAATTTAGATATTGATAAAACCATCGAGATTTGTCGAAAATTATGTCGTGTCCATGATGATACTGAAGACGATACTAATCATGCCGATGCTGGCGGTGCTCCGGATCCTAATCCGTTCCAACAATTATACAACGATCCTAATTCTGAACATAACAATGACCTTCGTCTCGCTTTGCTAGATAAACTTGGTTTCATCGCCAAAAGGAGAGAAAATTTAATGGACAATGAACAGTTCTTGGCCTTAATGAGAATGACTAATGATAAACAAAGAAGCCTTTTGTTACATACAATATCGCATCTATCGTCTCCTAATTCTCCACCATTGCAAATTTTCTTCACTGGACCGGCGGGATGTGGCAAAACGTTTGTCATTAAACTTCTAATGGAGATTTACAATCGCTTTACCGATAACGATGGTTGTTGTAACGCTTACATTACGTGCGCTTCAACTGGCAAAGCTGCTGTGGCTATTAACAGTACCACAGTGCATACTGCTTTAAAAATCACGTTGTCAAAACTACTTCCATTGTCTTATGAAATCGCACTCCAATATCGCACACTATTCAAATACGTCCGAGTCTTAATCATCGATGAAATCAGTATGATCGGCGCAGAATTATTAGCACAGATCGATCAATGACTCAAACAGATTAGCGGTATCTTTGATGTTAACTTTGGAGGATATGACGTTATTTTAATTGGTGACTTACGTCAATTACCACCAGTTAAAGCAACACCCATTTATAATCAACCGAAACAAAGAATGTCTGGACCAATATTATGGAGAGGGCTCAAATTCTATGAACTCGATGAAATTATGCGCCAAGCTAACGTTCAATTTTCGAATATTTTAACGAAAATAGGAAACGGTCAAATACTTGATGGTGATGAGTTAATTCTAATGCAGTCACGTTTCTTTACGGAAAACGAAGTCAATGCATTATGTCCTAATGGTATTCGACTATTTTATTCGAATCAATCTGTTAACGCATATAATAATAAAATTTTAAACGAAGCTGAGGTTAAAATTACGTCCATCGCGATTGATGTATATTCTGGCTACAACGACGCTACACAGTTGGCATCACTACGTCAAAAACTGCACAAAAAGTCTACTATTGACACAGGCGGACTTCCATATAATATAATTTTTGTTATTGACAAATATATTACATAATAACAACCAATATCGATGTATCAGATGGATTAGCCAATGGCGCCGTCGGCAAATTAGTTCGCGTTGAACAAAACGAGAATGAAGAAGTAACTCGTGTTTGGCTAACTTTTCCTGACATTAAAATTGGAAGAAAATTACGAATGAAGGCTGCTGGATATATGCAACAACATAATATTACATTGAATGAAGTGCCAATCAATCGACGCAACTCTACGATTTCTTTAAATAATAACAGAACAATGATAGTAAAACGAAGTCACTTTCCTCTAATATCTGGTTGCTCTATGACGATTCATAAATCTCAAGGTGGTACATTCGACGAAATCGGGTATGAGTATGAAAAAACCCACTCGGTGCAATTACTATACGTTGCTTTATCCAGAGTCACTACAATCGAAAAATTATACATCGTGTCAAAACATAAGGATTCAATATTTTATCATTGCAGAAAGGAGCCATCGTCTACTCTTCTGTTGAAGCTGGAATTTAAACGACTTTCGCTGAATCCACTCATCACATTAGAATCTGAATTAATTGATTTCATCACAAACGCACCAGGTTTGTCGCTTTATACCTTCAACATTCAAAGTTTACGGGCTCATAATCTTGATCTAATCGATAGAGTTGCTAAACATTCTAATGTTTTAATTTTGTCGGAGACGTGGGTTCACAACGACGAACATGTCGCTATACCGAATTTCAACTGTATAGTTAAATATAAACGGCCAAGTGTTCGATCTGGTGGCGTTGCTATTTACCAGAATGCAGATGATACTGCTCATGTTTTAACGACATCAAGGGATATTAGAGTACAGAAACCACTAGCATTTGGGGTGCAAATTGATGAAGTAGGAGAAGTATGTGCCTGTCAATGTTCTACAGAGCACGGTCAAACGATGTTATTGGTAGCGGTATATATATATCACCACATCAAAGTGTTAAAAACATAATTGAATTCCTTTATGAAAAGTTACTTCAATATTCCTCTGAAGCACCAATACTTAACTTAAATTTATCAAAAATACCCATAATTCTTGGAGGGGATTTTAATGTAAACTTTGCAGCAGAATCATCTATGCAACTTATAAAATTTTTCAAAGACAAATTCAATTTGAGTATGACAAGCGATCCTGCAAAATCCACAACGAGGCAGGGAGCAACAATAGACGCTGTTTTTAGTCGATATTTGCATACTGTAGAAACGCGAATATTTGTGTCACATTTTAGCTATCATAAGCCTCTAGTTACGGTTATACAAGAAAAACAATAAAATAAATCAATAATAAAAAATAATATCACAACTCTATTATTGACTTTAGAAACCGACTCCAATCATTTTACTACAGACGTTTCACTTCCATCATGTGCTTATAAGGGTGAGGCACATAAATTTTTTTTAATCTGTGGGCCCTTCAAAACATTGTTGCAATTTGGCGTAACAAATTGCCAGTTGGGAATGAGTTAGAGAGATTTTAAAAATTAATGTCTAAAGGTATATCTAAGAGCTATTTGACAAATTAAAAATTTTGTGACCTTTTAATTTTTCCCTCGTTATGGTAGTGAGAAGCTTGCTCTTCGTTTGGATGAATTGTCAAACTTGAGAGATACCTGTCACTGGGATCCCTAATTTCTTCCCGTATTATTGGGACCTGAACAAACAACGAAATTAACAACGAAGCTTAGGGTGGTGTTCGACGCATCTACGAAATCTAATACTGGCGTGTCTTTAAATAATGTTTTAATGGTTGGTGCAGTGGTCCAGTCTCCCTTAATCAACATCTTATTACGATTTAGGCAGTACGAGTTTGTGGTTACGGAAGATATAAAAAATATATAGGCAGATACGCGTTTGTGAAGAGGACTGTCAGTACCAATAGATCCTATGGAGAAATGATGAAGCTGAACCAGTGCGAGCCTATCAGCTTGTAAGATGTTGTCTCCAGATCACGTCGCAAAAAAATAAAAGAACTTGATTTTATTTATTCACGAAATAATTTTTATTGAAAAATATTAATTGAGAAAAATATTCCGATTTGAACTACACAATTTTATACAATTGTTTTATTTAATTGCACTACGTATAATTTACCACTCCAAAAAAAGTAAAATGGACGCGTTAATTATCGCCAAAATAATTTAATAAAAATAGATAATGATAATCCGCGTATGCTATATGCGCATCCGAAAGTCGATTTTTTACTGATTTCCAATCTTATCGAAAACTCCAAAAAAACACATACAATTGTTTTATTTCTGTTTTTTTTTTTTTGTGTTTCAGCGCATGTATTGGCTGCATTTATTTTAGTGTTGACATACGAAAAATCGTAATGTCAAATTTCGCTGTTCTATTGAACGCGAGATGGAACCACAGAGAATATCAATTCAAGTTTGAATTAAGGAAAATTATGTTAACGAGATGGAGCAAATATCACAAAATATTGTTACGTTTTTGCCTTGTCAATCAAGGTTCGAATCACTGGATTGTGAATAATACAAACTCAATTCAATTTATCACCAACGAATTTATTTATTTCACAAAATTTATTACAACACAGTTTATCAATAAAAATTCACAAAATCACTTTATATAAATTATTCTTAAATTTTACTGATCACTTTTACTTTATTTATCGCACTACAATACTTTTTAAATCACTTTTTAATTCCTTTAAATCTTTATACTATCGCTTACCAAATATTACTAATAATCTTACAAGTTTACACTATCGCGTTCCAAATACGAATAATCCTATTCGATCTTGTTCGCCTTTTTATATACACAAACCAAGCTTCTCGAAAGTTCACGACTTTTCCAGTTGGAATAGCGTAGAAACATTACGTAACAATTTTTATCATGGAAAATTCCATTTAGTACAGTAAACATTGAGCTATTAGTTTTACTTATTCTATTACACACTAGGTGTCACCGTCACAATATAATTTAATGTTCGATCATATTTTGTGTGCATGCCATCTCGCTAGGTGGCAAATGAAAATACGTTACGCAAAGAGATATCTTATGCGTAAACCAAATGTGTATGTGGTGGTGAACGAATTGCAATTTATATAAACCAATAATTAATTTATATGATTGCAATGCGTGAGCCGCTACAAGCTCAATACAGTGACATACGGCACCGCTTCAGATTCCTTCTTAGCAACAAGGGCAATAGTACAAGTAGGAGAAGACTTAAAAGGCCAACATCCCGAGGCAGCTAATGCGATAAAGAAAGATGTTTGCATCGACGAACAATTACAAACAACAATGGGTCATATATGTTGAATTCCTTGCAGCAAGCTGGTTTCAATTTAAGGAAGCTCCAGTCCAATAATCTACAAATTTGAAATAGTTTCAAGAAACTCAACACACAGGCTGATACAGGTAAAACGATATCGAAAGATAACAGTATCAGTAATATTTTAGGCCTTACGTGGAACTCAGAAAAGGATGAATTCATTTTTAACACCAACATTGCCAAAGAAAGATCTACTACAAAAAAGGGGATTGCTGTCGAAGGCGAGCAAAATATTTGATCCACTATTGATTGATTGGGATGATTCCCTATCAGCACCCATTTAACAGAGTTCGACTGATCTAGAAAATGAACTGCGCAATATAGGCGCCATCAAAATATCAAGATGGATTCATACGAAAACAAAAATTAAATTACACGGTTTCAGTGATGCAAGCGAGAAGGCATATGCGGCTGTGGTGTATGCAGTAGATGATGGAGGAAACAGTATTGGCATTTCCACGTTAATCGTAGCCAATACGCACGTATCTCCAATAAAACAGCTGAGTATACCGAGGTTAGAGCTAATGGGTGCACTTTTGCTCAGCCAGTTGGTTGATCTGATTAAAGAATCGCTCACACTAGATATAACAAATACAGTGTTATGGACAGATTCACAAATAGGCCCTGACTGGCTGTCTGAGAACTACTACTAAATAGAACTGAAATTCTGTCTACAGATCAACGGTGCCAATGGAGACATGTGTCCTCAAAGGAAAACACTGCCGATTTAGCTTCGCGCGGCTTAACATTAGAAAGTTTGACATTTAGTAGATTATGGTGGCAGGGCCCTCAATGGATTGCCAAAGAAGAATCATATTGGCCAACCCAAAGGGCTACGAAGTCGAAAGAGACACACATCGAAGAAAGAAGACCAGGCATCTCTTCATTATTAATAATGACAACTTTATAGAAGATTTGTCCACCCGGTTTTCAAATGCATATACGGCGATCAAGATATTTGCAATGGTGTCACGATATGTGAGCAACATCCGAGCAACATTAGAATGAAATGAATCTATACTAGGAAATATCTCAAGAGAAGAGTCGATATCTTCAGAAAATAGTTTATTTCAAGGTCTTCAAGAACAAAACTTTAAAGATGAATTCAGGGATTTAAGGAATTACCAAGCACTACCAAAACGAAGCAAATTAATTTCTTTGAATCCATTTATTGATGATAACGGTCTGATAAGAGTAGGCGGAAGAATTCAAAGGTCAATCGCACCTTTTGACGTAAAACATCCCATAATACTTCCAAACGTAGCATTATCCAAATTAATCGTTTTGGATTTGCACCAGTTTCACCATCACGCAGGAATTAGTTTACTATTGAGCTCGATCCGTAGGAGATTTTGGATTATTAGATGTAAGGATCTGGCGAAAGCAATAATCCATAAGGGTACCAAATGTTTTCGACAAAATCCAAAGCGGGAGAGCCAAATAATGGGTAACCTTCCGGTAGGAAGCTCGTGTTACATTTACTCATCCGTTCAATCAAGTGGGGGTAGATTATTGCGGACCATTTAAAATGCAGATAGCGCGAAGAAGAGGCCAGCAACCTACGAAAGGTTATATTTGTATATTTATATGTCTAAGTACAAAAGCCATTCGCATATCAAAAGTTCAGTCGAGTAGTATAAAATCAATAAATTATAACTTTATTAAAAATTAGTTTAATACTTTAACTATTCAAGTTGGTTTTATTAAAATACGTGATGTTGTACCAACATTTACGAGCAAACAGTACCTCCTACTCCACCGTACAGTTCCTTTCCATGAGCTTTTTACAAAATTGTAAGAAACAAGTACCTTCGTAGGTTTCAGACTTAACCTTTTTGTAGTTTATGAAGCTAGGTTATACTTTTCCAAGTTGCATCGATCGATTGAACCCCACTGTCTGAACGATAATTCAGCATCCTCGCGCAATCATTGGGCAAAAATTATTTTTTCAAAAATCTCAAAACTATCCAACCCTGGGCAGTTCCCGCATTTTTGAACGTAACATATTGATGTTGGATTGGCACATAATACAGATGATATAAAGTCCTGATACAGGCTTTAGTAATTATACCAAACGACGCACTATCAAAAGCTGCCGCAGTCCAGAAAAGTGCACACAAGAAACACTTTATTAAGAGGTATCTTTCAATCCCAGTAACACAATAGAATTAACAACTCTATAAGCAAATCTAATAATAGGAGTAATTCAGCCGGAAAAATCCCATCTGGACCACCAGCCTTGTACAGTGCAAAGTAGAACCAACTTCAACAAACAATGTCGTGCGTGATCAGCTTGCGAGCCTATTCCCAATCAGGAGTTTCAACAGAAAATTTAGTGGGTTCGGAAGCAACTAAGTCAGAATTTGATAAAGTCACTACCAGGAGAGCCGTACGTTTGGTATACGAAGAGTATTAAGCCTATAAATATCATTTTTAGCTAAGCTACATTTTAGCTATAGTCGACAGACTATTAATATTCTCACAGAAATGAAACCATGAAGTTCTGTGAGCATATCTTAATATTATTATATAAAGCTTTTGAGCCACTTAGAAGTTAATTCAATTACTCTGAAGTTTAGATTTGTTGGCTTTATTTTTTAGTGTCCTAAATAATTTCCTTACCATTTTTAGTTCAGTACTCCTCAAACGGTTATTTCGAGACTTCTGGTTAGTGATAATAGGACAAGAATTTTCGAAGGCAGCCGAAGTAAGTAAAAATGTTTGCAATTCAACGTCTTAGCAGACTGCAATTTTATCGGTGTAGCAAGTAGAGCAACGGGCTCCATAGTGAAAATATCCTAATCGGTTAATTTCCTGTTACGGTATAGTTTAAACGGAAGTCATACGGTGAATATCATTCGTCACTTTCCAGTTAAAAATTAAATCAACTATAGACATAGAGCACAAACTGATGTCAATTACTTCCTGTTGAACAGAGTAACAAATTATGGCTCACAGCCTTTATTGACTATTTCAAGTAAAGAAAAGCTTATGTAGTTGAATAAAGAAGTCCGTCAGTGGTTAATGTTTGAACTCCCCAATGGGGGCCAGCTTTAACCTCATGTAACAGCATGAATAACTCGGCGTCTTATTTCTAACCGGAAAATTCCCAATTTCTCCTCGTCGTCGTATAGATTTTTTTTTGGCCCTGGAACTTTTAACCGTTTGGGCATATGCGCGATTTTTTAGCAGCAATCGCAGGTGAGGGCCCTGTTGAATTACGGCTCCATTTGGGAGTGGTAGATGGTTTTTTACTATTAGTTGCCTCAGGAATACAGTCAAACATCAGACTTGACAATTTTATTTGCAGATGCTGACGATTACGCCGGCTCAGAAATCCACAGGATTATTTTTATGTTTTATTATGGCAATCAGAATATAAATTATATTCTATTAATTACTTGACAATTGATTTTCTATTTATTTAATGTGTACACACGATATTCAAAATTAGACTGGTTAATATTTATTTTTACAAGTCATGGATATTTTTCCCGTTAAAATACATGGATATATTTTATGCGTATGAAATGTTAGTTCTTACAATTATGATGAACGAAATTTAGATTTTCGAAACCAAATTATACAAATGTGAATGAGACCTCTAAAATTCTCAGACTTTCGAATCATTTTATGATTAAACTTTAATTTTGTTTGAATATTTATACCCAAATCAAATTGTTTGTTTGGTACGTCTAAGACTAATCAATCTATTCTGTGCCTCAATGCACTTTTAAGTCTTTCGTTTTTTTTAACGTCCTACCTTATGCAGTAGCCAAAATGAGGTGTCAAGGGTACAGGTCCATTTTACGAAGGCCTTTTACAGATGACGGAAAATTCCTTTTACATCCCGCGCTTATAGGTGAAACAAACTCAGTAATCAAATTTCAACTTAAATACGTAATGGAAACAAAACGAATTGTTTGGTATTATCCTAGTTGTTCTCTTCATAAGCTGGCGGTTTATTGAGAACAGATTTCCAACTAATTAAATATTACATACATGCATATTGCTTTAATCAAATAATTTCCCTTGAAGCAAATTTCAGAATGTTCATTGCAAGCATAATAAAAATAAACATAAAATAGTTGTTAAAATGATAAAACTAAAAATAATTTTCACTTTATAAATATGTGCGGAGTACACAGCTGCTTTAACAATTTTACAAAAAAAAAAAAAAAAAAATTTGATTGACAATCACTGCGATAACAAAACAAAAACTTTGGAAAATTTATGATTCACACTGATCCTATGTAGCTCTGAAAATACGGAAAATATTTAGAAAATTCATAGAACAACATTCGACTCTATTGTGTGCTATGTGTTATGTAACGTAATATTTTGAAATGATATATAAAGCAGCAGTAGCACAATCTATTACTGTACTATAAAAAAATATGAGACAAACTATGTATTTGTACATACATGTATGTATGTGAAATGTCCATGTGCATGACTTTGCTACGGGCGACAACAATCGAATGAAAAGAATAATTTAGAAAGAGCATTTCCTATTTGTATATAAATGTGGGAATTGGCAAACGGATGTAATAATAAAGAGCATTGTTCCCTGGTTACTTTCCTTATTACATAAAAGAAAAACTATGAACCCTCGTCTAAATGCTATACATATATAGTCGTGTTTAACCCGATTTCTATCTATAATATTCCATCGATTACAACCAAATTGAGGACAAAATACAGAAAAGAAAAAAAACGAAAGACACTTTTCGAATATTAAATACGGAATTGAATTTGAACGAAAAGATTTGGTAGGATTTAATTTCATTTTCGTTTTTTTTTTTTTTTTTGAACTCCTAAAACCCCTTTCCGTTTTGGGTTTGAAACGCAATTGCCTTTTATTTTTTATTCGCGTTGAAGCGAGGCGATTTTTTTTTTTTTTTTTAAAGGCAGGACAACAATTCCTTGGGTAAAAATCTGTTTGATTATTCAATTCAGCGTCCATTAAATGACAAATTGAATTACGGCCAAAGATTTTTTATAATTCGCTCAGAAATCTATTGATTTTTAAGACTTTGGTACTTTGTGTGTCGATTATTTGTTAATCTATTGGATACACATGAATTTATACAATTTTATTTGAACTTATATTATTTTTTGATAAATACTGCCAAAAACGACCAACAATTGTGTTTGTCCAAAACCACTTTTCTCAACTTTTATCCTTGGAGTCCGATAAAGCAAAAAAATAATAATTTCCATCCATCTGTCTGGATTTCTGAATTGTCTAGATTTTTGTACCCAATTTTCCAAAGGTTAAGGCGAAGAATTGAAAAGCTTTTGGATTCTGTACGTCAAGAGTCTTATATTAATTAACATTGGCCCTAACACACACATTTTTTTGGAAAAATGATACTTCACCTTTGTCCTGCAATATTGTTTTAGTTTGAAAGAAGTTCCACATTTAATTTTATTCAACCAATTGTAACTGGATTAATGACTAACTACTATGTGTTTGCGAAATATTGAAAACTTATTTTCAAAGTCAATGTTGTGTAACCGAAACCGTGCGAATTTTGAAAAGAAATATGGGTCGTGAAAGAGCACTAAGCGGGACCGCTGAGTTCGTGAGAAAGGCTTGCTATTGGATAACATAAGTGGTTCTGGAGAAAATTGCGGCTGTGGCTCATTGTGCAGGACAGAATCAATCGACCTCAACTTAAAGCCGATGACAGCATCTAGCCTCGATGACAGCAAAGTTCTCGGATTATTCACCTATAAGGTGTAACAGTTTCAGCTTGTTACAATATTTTGTAAAACAGAGTCAACAGTTCTTAGCAACGATGACAACAGACCGTATGCAGAAATCCTTATCAATGGAGTTCCACATCTCGGTCTTTTGGATAGCAGAGCCAGCATCTCTGTTCTCGGTGCAGGGTCTGAGCAATTGTTAGAAGAAAGGAACCGTAAATTACATAGCCTATCATCAACTGCAAGTGGCGAGCAACAAATAATCCTTGGGCATACCATTGCTAAGGTATCATACAGTGGGAAAGCAAAAACAATGAGACTGCATATCGTTCCAAGCCTCACTCAAAAATTATATCTAGGGATAGATTTTTGGGAAATGTTTGGCCTAGTTCCGTTAATGGTCAACGAATTGGATAGCCGTCGCCTGGAATATGGTCCTGAGCCTGATAATAACAGACACCTATTAAACCCATTGGAGAAAACCGCATTAGACGATGTCATCCAAAAATTTCCTTCCTGCGAAAAATATGGATTGGGTCGAACACATATTCTCGTACATACTATTGATATTGAAAATGCAACAATCAAGAAGATATGTATCGGGAATTAGACAGAATGCTCCATTTGGGAGTGATCGAGGAAAGCACCAGTTCTTGGTCATCCCCAATAACTCTAGTGAGAAAAGCGAACGGGAGGGTTCATCTGTGTCTTGATGCAAGAAAGGTGAACTCGGTTACGGTGAGAGACGCTTATTCCTTACCGTTGATCGAGGGGTTGTTAGGTCGGTTGGACAAAACACGGTGCAAAAGCATCATCGACCTAAAGCATGCCTTTTGGCAAAACCCCTTGAATCTTCGTCCAGGGATAATACGGCTTTCACCGTGCCGGGTCGTCCACTCTACCAATTTACCGTCAAGCCGTTTGGGCTGTGTAAAGCAGCCCAAACGATGTGCCGGTTAATGCACAAGGTAATTCCTCACCATCTATATGACCGCGTCTTCGTTTACCTGGACGATCTTTTAGTGGTATCGGCAACTTTCGAAGAACATATATCACTACTGTCTGAACTAGCCAGATTGCTAAAGTTAGCAAATTTGACTATAAGTTTTCAAATAAAGTAAGTTCATTCTACGGGAGACGAAGTACCTCGGTTATGTGATTGGTGAGTGATGCCTTAGAGTGAACCCTGACAAGATTCGAGCCATAGACGAATATCCCGTTCCGAAAAATGTCAAACAGATTCGCAGATTTCTGGGGATGACTGGCTGGTAACGTCAATTGGTCTCGAATTACTCAACTCTAGCTGCACCGCTTACAGACCTTCTTAAAAAGGGAAAATAAACAGTGGAATACCGAAGCTCACGAGGTATTCGATAAGTTAAAAACATCACTTATTACTGCGCCGATTCTAGTTAATCCGGATTTTTCAAAACACCTTTATATACAATGCGACGCCTCCACAACGGGAATAGGAAGTGTATTATTCCAAAAATTCGATAATGATGAAGAACATCCGATTGCGTTCATGTCGCACAAATTAAATAAGGCACAAAAGAACTATAGTATTACGGAACTGGAGTGTTTGGCAGCAGTGATGAGTATAAAAAAATTTAGACCTTATATTGAGGGCTACGCGTTCACTGTAATCACTGCCCATTCGAGTTTGCGTTGGATAATGGAGCAGAGAGACCTAACTGGTAGATTAGCACGATGGTCGATTCAGTTGCAAGCTTTCGACTTTAAAATAGAGTATCGAACAGGGTCATTAAATGTTGTTCCGGACAGTTTATATAGGGTATATGTCGAAGCCGTGGAAGAGGATATTGGTGATATTTTGCACATTGATTTGGACTCGGTAGCGTTCCAAGATGACGAATAGTTACTGACCTGCTGTTATGGAAATTGGTTGTGCCAGAAGCTTTAACAGCTTCATTGATTGAAAGAGCACACAATTCGCCGACAGCTATGCACCAGGGTTTTGCAAGCACCATTGAAGTATTAAGGCGATACTATTACTGGCCTGGCCTGACAATTCAGGTTATAGATTTTTTGAATAAAGGCGAAATATGGCAATGTACGAAACCGGTTAATTTTTCAACGAGGCTAGAAATGGGCAAAGCTTTTGAGGTACTACGTCCAATGCAGCGACTTTATTTGGATTTTCTTGGCCCTTATCCAAGGACTTAAACAGCATTTACCCACATTTTTATACGGTTGGACCAATACAGTCGTTTTAAAGTGTTATTCCCACTTCGTTCAGCGTCAGCCACCAAATTATCGAGCTTCTGGAAAACAAGGTGTTCCATGTTTATGGGGTCCCTGAAAGTATACTAACGGACAACGGTACAAAAGTTTGATTCCCATATATTTGCGAATCTCATGAAGAAATATGGTGAGACATGATTTTACCGCAAAATATTCTCCGCAGGCCAACGATGTCGAACGTGTTAATCGGTCAGTATTATCTGCGATTAGAGCTTATGTAAAGGATGATCATTAAACTTGGGATCAACATCTGGATGAAATAGCTGGTGCTTTAAGAAATGAAGTCCACCCTAGTACCAGTTATTCATCAAATTTCCTAGTATTCGGGGAGCACAAGATACTGCATGGTTCCACGTACTCGTTGTTGCGAGAATCGGTGAGAATCAAGCGCATGTACCGAGGAATACAGATCTGCTATCTTCGGCACAAAATATTGTACTAAGTCACCTTAGAAAAGCTCATTTGCAAAATACTTCCACGTATAACCTTCGCGCTCGAAACCGAATGTTTAGCGTCGGGCAAAGGATAATCTATAGGATCCATTTTTAAAAATGAATTAATTATTTTCGTGTAACTTATTTCACTTATTATTAATAACAAAACATTAATTTTATTAAAGAAATTTTTATTTTTAAAAGTAATTTTAAAAAACTCTTCCTTATAGTGAAATATTTTTTAAAATAAAGACAAGAAATATTTCACTATAAGGAAGAGTTTTTTAAAATTACTTTTAAAAATAAAAATTTCTTTAATAAAATTAATTTGTTATTAAAGGATAATCGTTCGAAACTTCGTTCAGAGTAACGCAGCTAAGAATTTTTCGGGGAAGCTAGCCTTCAAATTTAAACCAGGGTTGATTTTGAGATAAATTGGAAATGTTTCGTATGAGGTAGGAGATGAAGATGGTAAGATAATGGGAATATATCACGCCAAAAATATTAGATAGTGGTCTAAATATTTTATTTTTCATTGAGAAGTTTGCATTATTTGTAAACCAGTCTCTTTCGATGTCCAGCTTGCTTTTTTAAAATTACAACTCTCTTGGTAGGTGATAAATTGTCCTCACGAATTAAGACAATATCGCCCACTGTAATTGGTTGACCTTTTGTTTGCCATTTGGTTTGTTGATTTAAAGAGGTTAGATACTTAAATTTCCATCTCCTACTGAAGTGTTGTATTGCCTGTTGTAATCTTTGCCATTTACATAATTTCGCTAATTTTACTTCCAGTAAACTTGGTTCTTGTATATGTACTAGAGGACGTCCAATTAAAAAATTCCCTGGTGTAAGAGCATCAACTTCGTTATGTAACAGAAGGCATATTGACCTAGAATTTAGCACCGCTCCGGTTTGTGTGACTACGATACCAAGCTACTCATATGTGAATATCAGCTTTCCCATAACCCTCTTAAGATGATATTTGAAGTACTTTAGAGCGGCCTCACATATTCCTCCAAATGATGATGTTGCACTGGGCATAAAGTGCCATTTAATATTTTCAGAAGCGAAAAAAGCAAATATTTGATTAGAATTAGATTTCAGAAATTCATTAATCTCTTTCAAAACATTATTGGCTTCTACGAAATTGGAGCCGTTATCGAAATAGATATCAGTGCATAATCCTCTGCGTGAAACAAATCGTTGCAATATGGCTAGGTATGTTTTCCATACTTTGGTAGACCGACCGTGAATCTACTTTATTTGTAACGGTTCGGCGAAATCCTCACCAGTTTTGATAAATGGACTGGGAAGTTGAACAGGATATGAAGGTAAGTTTCCCATAATTTGATAATTCGGCCGTGAACTAAATCTCTGACATGTGTGGCAATTTTTTATTGCATCTTTTATTATTCTGCGGCTATTTTTCAGAAGGTATGTTTGGCGAAGAAGACTCATCAATAGGGACGTGACAGCATGATGGTGTTTCATATGTAGATGTTTTACGAGTTCTATTGCTATCTTCGCTATCTAGCACTTTTTGGAAGAATTAGTGAATGTTTTGCTTCATATAATGCTAACGAATTTTTTATACCTTGTTAAAGTTAGCCGAAAGTTTCCAGCCGAAAGTGAAAAGTCGATAATGCAGATTATGTTATTAACATTCCAGCCGAAAATAAATCAGCCTCTAGAGTGTTATGTCTGGAGATGGATTAAATTGATGTGACTTTTCAATAGCTATCGCAAGAAATAAATTCAATTCAAGTTTCCTCTGGGAAATTTCGGAAAATTCGATTTTCCAAAAATTATTAGAAAATTTCTATAAAATCAGCCTCTAGAGTGTTATGTCTGGAGATGGTTTCAATTGATGTGATTACTCAATAGCTATCGCAGGAAAAAAATTCAGTTTAAGTTTCCCGTGGGAAATCTCGGAAAATTCAAAAAAGTTTCCAGCCGAGAGTAAGAAATGGATGAATAAAAAAAGCCTCTAGAGTGTTATGTCTGTAGATGGATTGGATTGATGTAACTTGTCGATAGCTATCGCAGGGAAAAAATTCAGTTCATGTTTCCCGTGGGAAATCTCGGAAAATTCGATTTTTCAAAAATTATTAGAATTTTTTTGCGTGAAGCAATTCGCCGAAAGAGACCAGAATTGTGGGCAGAAGACTCGTGGATTTTTCACCATGATAACCGCACCGTTGCACAGTTCCATAATTATTCGTAATTTTTTGACTAAAAATGCAACAAATACCATCCAACAGCCACCGTATTCACCTGATTTGGCTCCCTGTGACTTGTTTCTGTTCATTCGAGTTAAAAAAATATTACGGGGAACGCGTTTCAGCAGCCGAGAGGAAATAATGGAAAAATCGCCAACACACACAGAATAGATGTACTCTTTAACGTAACTTCTGCAAATGTCAAGCTACCAACTTGATTAATTGATTGATTGAACTAGTACCAACTTGATTAATTGATTGATTGATTGCGATGTACGATCAAGCATTAAGCAAGTCTCCCGCAAGACACAATGACAACACAAATTTCCTGGTATATAATTTCTTACTTTCGCCAGGAAACTTTTTTGAATTTTCCGAGATTTCCCACGTTAAACTTGAGCTGAATTTTTTCCCTGCGATAGCTATTTAGTAATCACATCAATTGAATCCATCTCCAGACATAACACTCTAGAGGCTGATTTTATACAAATTTTCTAATAATTTTTGGAAAATCGAATTTTCCGAGATTTCCCATGGGAAACTTGAATTGAATTTTTTCTATCGATAGCTATTGACAAATCACATAAAAACGATTCAGCTTCAGATATATACTCTAGAGGCTGATTTTATTCCAATTTTGTATATTCTTTTGATTTTCCGATATTTTCTACGAAGCAAAGTTTTACACGTACATTTATTTACAAAATTTTTTATTTATATCTATGTATCCTATTCACTTTCGGCTGATAACTACTAAATTTTTTATTTTCGGCTAGAAGTTTATATCATAATCTGCATTATCGACTTTTCACTTTCGGCTAACTTTAACAGTATTTTTTTATGCGGCCACCAAGTCGTAAAAGTCCACCTTCATCCAAAAATGGATGTTACCTGCAAATTTTGCTGGTCTTTGCTACTTGTTTATTTGACTTTAATGAGAAAATCTCAGAAGAAAAATGGTCACTTTGTATTCATTTAATAATTGCACGGCGGCTTAAAGATATAAAATCATATAATTAAATAAATAGAATTCTATTAGTCGGTTTCGTTGAATTACTGTTCGTAAATACTAATATACTTCTCATGTTAATCGAAACATACTTAAAATGGTCTAATCACCGGTAGCATATTAGAAATTACATGAATTAATTAACATTCAACAACAAATGAATAAAGTAAAAATCAGCTGCATCCCCAATATTGCCGAGAATATGAAGGTAGTATGTCTGCTGTACGATTTACTACGAAGGTGCTCCATCTCCTTGGAGGAGATTTCATCCAGCTCAAGACTATTTTGGAATCCGTCCACATGGTAACCCTCGTATCTGATAATTTGATTGCTTCATTGATCATTCTAATCAATTTGGTTAGCAAACTGGCAGCGCAGAGTTCCAGTCTCGGGGTTAGACTTGCTTAGTTGGAGCGACTTTTGTTATTTTGGAGGTTACTAAATTTACTTTAACCTCATCGTTTTTTTAAATACACCTGCAATATGTATACGATAGCCGGAAATGCCATTTCAGAGGCGTCACTAAATCCATGGAGCTCAATATTCAGAACTTTTCGATTTTAACATTTCAAGGGATCTTTTTAAGAGTCGTATTCGAAATAATAATATGTAACACTTTTTTATATACAAAATTATTGGTATTGAAACCTATGCTATTTATTAGTGCTGGTAATAAATAAATAAATAAATATCCTCAGATATATCACCGGTGTCATCTTAAGCATTTCGTTTCGATTGTGCTCTGGTTACAGCTGCAATTATTTTAGCGGATTCAGATATATTGAGCCTTTGATTTTTTAAACGACTAAGTGCATGATTAAACGACTAAGTGCATGATTAAAATTATCTGAGAAGAAGCTTTCGGGTTTGTTTTCAGCCAGATTAAAGGATGATGATTAGTCGTTGAGTAGGCCAAACTAGATCCTTTTCCACGGAATGGTAGTTTCGTTCCACATCGTTTAGCAATATTCACGCAAATGAGATTAGTAGATATTTTCCTTCGACATCTTGTGATAGAATCGCTCCGATTGCCTAATCATTCGCGTCTGTAGTTAGAATGAAGATGTCATTGAAATTAGGACGGTGAAGTATAGGAGATGAAGTAACGACTCAATGAGCATTCTATTAAAATTCTACATTTTTCGTAACAATCGACTTGAAGGTTCCGAGGTCTTGGAATAATCATCAAGATATACAAAACATATTAAACCATTTAACCCCAACAATATGGTGTTCATGAGCCGCTGAAATGTAATTGGGAGCCTTCCTTCAGACCAAATGGCATTCGTAAGAAATGGCAACGATCGGTTTGGGTATTAAACACGGGTATTTTCTTTATCATCAGCATGCAGTTTAACTTGATGATACCCATTTGAAAAATTGAGTGTCGTGAAATACATTGCTTTGCCCAGTTGGTCTAATATCTCTGTTATGTTCGGCAGAGGGAAGAATTGATCACTAGTAATGTTGTTTAACCAATGAAATCCTACAACTAAACGCCATTTTCGTTCATCAGCTGAAGATTTCTTGCGAACGATCAATATAGGAAAGTTCCAAGGACTATTAATTGGTTCGTTAATGTTTTCGTTTAGCATCCTATGAACTTGTTTATCAACCTCGTCTTTAAGTGATTCGGGGAAACGATATTATTTGACGTGAACAGGTTGCGAATTTTGAAATGTTGGAATCTAATGACAACACGCATTTGTTGTAGTCAGTCAGAGTATCGCTTTTCAAGGTAGAAAAGAACGTTGAAATCACGGCTAACTTTTAATATGGAAGATTTTTCTTTTTCGTTCAAGTGACTGAGATATAGATTTTCAGTAAGCTTGGTTAATCTTGCGTCTAAGGAACTTGCTAAAAGCTCAGTTTTATTTTACTGATATTAACTGGATTATCGTTGGTATTCACTAAACTTACTGAAATTGTAGCTTGACTGATAAACGTACTCGTTTTACTTTTGATATGGATTAGGTTTATATTCTATCAAAAAAGTACCGGGAAATGATGATTTAAAAAGCCCACTGAAAGGGATTGCACATTTTTTACTATCGCTAAGTTGGCACAACTGTCCTCTCTTATTATGTAAAGTTCGAGCGCGATCTGCCATTTAGCCTGTTTACAGTGCTCGATGTTGTCAGTTCTTCATTTTGTCAGTTGGTGGTAAACCTTTTTTTCGATTTTTTGGGGCACCGCAAAAACATCTTCGTTTGCACATTAACAGAGTTTAATCAATTCAATTTGCAATTGGTCGACTGAACGAGAATCTTCGAATTGAACTGTTAGCTCTTTTTTAATTGTTCCCATGTTGGCCCATCATGTAACGGCAACTGAATATTTTGCGCCCATTGTCGGTAATACTGTAGATAATACTATTAGGACAATTAAACGATTTTTAACATTGTCCGAAGAGTTCGTTTAATTGTTAAATAGGTTTCAGCACGCTGCTCGACACTAACAAATAGTAAAACGTTAAGTAATATAATCAGAATTATTGTATAACGACTTAAGGAAGTTTCGAGCTCACTATTTGCACACACTTCAGAATTTTTAGGTAATAGCTGTGTTTTATCCTAGGCACATTAGAGCTATATGCAGGAGCAGCAAAATACAGCTCCGAAACTGACGGACTGTAGCTTATAACAGGTATTCTTGGATCACATATTCCCTCGATTATGGGGAACATAAAGTCGCCAGAGCGGTTAGAATACCTCAGTGTTTGAGAACAGCTGTCCTAAAAACCGAAGAGTGTCCACAAATATGATCCTCCGATGACGTGCTCAGGTTTAATTAACAATATTTAATATTAAATTAACAATAAATAATAATAATTAATTTGCCTAATTTCATAAGAGGTGCTTACATATTCGATTATCGACTAACTTGAAGCCCAAGACAACCTTTTTCACCTGCGACCCAAGAAGAAATGCAAGTAGCCTTGGGACACATCGTCTCCACTTTTAGGCCATCGAGTTACTTGGAGAGCAAAGAGTTCTAACCGACACTCGATCATGCTTGTTATAAGGCGCTCTAATGCTTGTGATAAGGTCTGATTTTCGTAATGACGGCATGTTCCATGTGCCGTTCCTAAATCTCACATTCGGTTATGAGTTCGGTGTTGTTTTGGCGGTATCCAATTTTTTTTTGTTGGCATTTTTAACAGTTATTTTTTTTACGGATGCGGGTCGTTATCCCAGCGATCCAACCGTTTAGTCGCTTCTAGGACAGTTAGTGGTTACTGTAGTGGAATTCTAAGGCTATCATAATCGTTCGGGGAGTGATTTTACGAGTTATGTGAGTGCCTCCAATCAGAGGGGCGCAAAATATCCAAATAAAGATCAATATATGTGGACAACACAACATACCTTCCGATTTATTACGCATCTATTGGCCTTTCTCATGGAGAACGGATCTTTCTTATTGTTTATTGCGTGATATCATGTAATTAGGTACGTCGAGAAAAAAGATATATCCCAGGAATTCAAAAACATAGTGTAAAATAACGAGAATTTTTTTTAAAGTTACGTAAGGTGCCAAGTTTTCTATTTGTTTTAATTAGTAGTGTAAAATTAGTGTTGTGACAAAATAAACAAATGAGAGACAATTGTGAAAGTGCGCAAAAAATGTAAGCTCAGGTTTTAAAACCATTCAAATAATTATATGTGATTTTGTGATATATCGTTTGATAAGTCTAAGTAATTTTAAAATTTTTAGTTTTCGTTATAGCCGTTGTATATTAACAATTGCTTCAAGTAAATTCGTGGAAATACGAGTAGTATTTATAAAATGGCGGTTAAAAGAGCAACTAAATGTCGCGTTCAAGAAAATTTAATAAAATTAAACGAATATAATTTGAAAAATGTTATGAAAGAATTATACGGCAATAATTTATTTGACATTGAAATTCCACGCAGTAAATCAGCATTAATGACCACGATATGCTCAAAATTAAAAATTTTTAATTCTCACGTGAATCGGTTCAAAATATATTGTCTATGGAATAAAAAAATTAAAAATAAATTGAGCAACAGCGAGATCGAGGCAAACTGCGATGAGGTTTCTAACAAATCCAAAATTTCAATTAACGATGCACTATTAATAGAACTTCCAACAAATACCATTTTTACATTAAACAGCGAAAGAAACAGTTTTGAAGAAACTGTAAATAACCTCGATAAAATCGATTTACCAGTAGAAATCAGAGAGAAGACTCCGGATAAGTGGTTCGCTCGAGGAACATTTAAAATTAACATTTCTGATGCTAATCATGCATCAAACGAAGAAATCCGGGAGGCAATAAAAGAATCGCTAATTGCAGCAAATATATCGTGCATTTTATCTTTTAAAACGTTAAATAACACACGGAAACATAACTCGAAGATGATGTATGCCATATGTAAATATCCCAACCATGAACAAAAATATAAATTTTTAATTTACAACCAAAACATAGTAAATTTTTTTACAAAAGGCGCGGATGTCCAGGATCATGGTAGATATAAAAAGTTCTTTCAATTGAGAGGTCAACGTCTAATTATAACTCAAGTTGAAATGAATAATAAAACAGCGAATTTAGTGTATCTAGAACAGCTCAATAAAGTAGATATAAATTTACTTAAAACTGGCAATACACAGAACGTGTGTAGGCAAATAGTCCTACGGAAAGCGAGGTCTGAGCGCAAAAATATTAATGACCTAGTTACTAAGTGTGATATGATGGATGCCATTTATCGTTATTCGCGACAATCTCCAAATAAAAGATATATATATTTAGCGTCAGATCCATTATATGTCATATTAATGAGAACTGATAAACTATCGATTCTGTCAAAATATAATGTTAACGAGTTACATATTGATGCAACAGGAGGGCTTATCAGAAATATGAAATGTTGTGCAGCACATAACTACTCAAGAATTTATTATTATGCTATAGTAATAAAAATCAATACATTTATAGTTCCAATTGCTGAACTAATTTCAGCTAGACACGATAGTGTGGCCATTGGAAATTTTTTAAATTATTTTAATTTCGAAGTGTTGCGAAACAACTCAAAGAGGAAAATGCCAAAATTGTTTATAACCGATTGGTCCTGGGTTTTCATAAACAGCATATTGAAGGAATCGAACCTCATGGACATAACTAATTATTTAAAATATTGTTATGATGTTATCTACGAAAACAAAAAAATAGACAAAGTTGGCGTCTTCATATGTTGTTCGCATTTCGCAGCAATACTTACGCGCCAAATTAAAAATAAAATAAGCAATTGTACTCAAGATTTGCGAAATTTTATAATGATTACTTTTTTTTTTAATAATCGATGCCAAATCAATCGAAGAAATTAATAAATTATTCAAATTATTTTGTTTAATTGGTTGCTCCAAATTTGAAAGCCGGCTATACAATAATGCAAATGTTGAATTTTTAAGTTTTATAAAAACTCGTCTTAATAATATTGACGAATATGTTGATGAACATATTGGAGAAAATACTGATGAAACGAAAAGTGATAATGAATCGCTAGAAGATGAAGCGAACACTACATCACCATTTCATACTCATTTCCTAGATTTGTTTAATACAACGACAAACTCGATTGCAGATAATGAGCACATGACACACAAAAAAAATAAACTTTATTGCCAAGATTTTATCAAATTTTGTATTAAAAAATATTTCTCATATTTACCTCTTTGGAGTACCATATATTAATAAAAGGCACCGAATGTCAAATGCCATCATCGAAAATTGGTTTAACATTTTAAAAAACAATTTAATTACGTGTCCCAATCAAAAGTTGGGTCGTTTCATTGATAATCTGCAAGAAAAAACCGAAATGCTTTTTAATGCTATTGAAATAGCTCCGGATATTATGCATCGCAAGCAAAAATTAAAAATTGAAGAAGATTTGTACAGTACGCGAAGTCAACCAACGAAAATTATATCGGTTGTTGAGCTAGCCCCAAATAAAAAGAAATGTTACGAGTTGAAACCATTAACGAATCCTGATCAAACGGAATTTATATTAACATCGCTGGAAACTCCGGTGTCTACTTCGAAGATAATTGGTCATGATGAAATCGATCCAATGACATTTAATCTTAAAGAATGTTGAAAAAAAAAAAACGACCGCGTCAGAACAAATACTCCGGCAGGGTAGCATTAAGTCGCTATATAACCCCGAAAATTTTGAAATTTACAAATAACTTATATTTGGATAAAATTTCGAAGAGTGGTTTCAATTTAAAATTGTTTAAATTTCGTTTTCACCCTTTATGGGAAACTAGTCTGACTAGCGATTGTTTTGCTGGCCTCAATGGGTCATCCTTTTTAACAGCCGAATTGGTTTATGTTGCTGCGAATGTTTTATTATTAAATTCAAGCGACGTTTGCTTAGAACGGTACCAATCATTAAAAATATTGTCAAGTAATGAAGTTTTCAAAATTGTCGATAAAAAGAAACATCCCGAAATAACAATTTGCCGTAATAAAAGGAGAATCTATATACCAAGCGTGGTTAACAGTTGTCATTTTGTTTTGACCATTATTGACTTTCAACATAAGACAATCGCATGCTACGATCCTTTGTCGCCTGAGAAAACTATACGTGCTTTAGTAAAAAGAGCTCAAATCTTTGTGAACGAATTACAAAGAGCTTGGGGTGATGTCTCCATTACAAAATTTAAAAGGATGCCAACATATAACTTGACAACACAGAGGGATGGTTTCAATTGTGGGCCGCTTATTTTATATGCTGTAGATTATACAAGTAACAATGCTTATCGGAGTGACATTCATTCTGAAGATGATATAATATACGAATAAGGAATTAACGAATACCGCCAACATTTAAGAAATGTGATAGCAGAAAACTCCGAATCAGTTTTGGAAAATTGTTTCATATGTTTTGAAAATGTAAAGGAACCTGAACTTATGTTACAATGCAAAGAGTGCAAAAGGAAAATTCACAAAAATTGTAATCAACATAACATCGTTTCTTCATTATTGGTATGTGTTTTTTGTCTATAAGACAGTAGATCGATTATAAATTAAAATCAACAACAAGTTATATGATTATGAAACAGATTGTTTTAAAGTGAATTTTTTGATAATAAATGTTTAAACAGAATTTTATATTGTTTAAATAAGACTTTCTATCCCTCTTTCTCTTTTAATCATTCGAAAAATCTTATCATAAAATAGAGGAATCCGACGATCAATGCCTATAAATGCATTTAGTATTACGTCAAAGTTCGTCAACTGGAAATATGGTGTGTGGTCCCTATATATTGATCTATATGGGTATTTGAAATCCAAGCCAAAATTCTAAAACTTAGTCAGTAGTTAAATTAGGCCTACATCTTATCACCCAATAAAGGAATCCGATGAGCAATTCCAATAAATGCGTTTAGTATTACGTCAAAGAGTTCGCCAACTTGAGGTATGTTGTGTGATTCCTATATATTGATCTCTATTTGGGTATCAGAAATCCAAGCCAAAATTCTAAAACTTGGTCAGTAGTTAAATTAGGCCTACATCTTATCACCCAATAAAGGAATCCGATGAGCAATTCCAATAAATGCGTTTAGTATTACGTCAAAGAGTTCGCCAACTTGAGGTATGTTGTGTGATTCCTATATATTGATCTCTATTTGGGTATCAGAAATCCAAGCCAAAATTCTAAAACTTGGTCAGTAGTTAAATTAGGCCCTACATCTTATCACCCAATAAAGGAATCCGATGAGCAATTCCAATAAATGCGTTTAGTATTACGTCAAAGAGTTCGCCAACTTGAGGTATGTTGTGTGGTTCCTATATATTGATCTCTATTTGGGTATCAGAAATCCAAGCCAAAATTCTAAAACTTGGTCAGTAGTTAAATTAGGGCTACATCTTATCACCCAATAAAGGAATCCGATGAGCAATTCCTATAAATGCGTTTAGTATTACGTCAAAGAGTTCGCCAACTTGAGGTATGTTGTGTGGTCCCTATATATGGATCTCTATTTGGGTATCAGAAATCCAAGCCAAAATTCTAAAACTTGGTCAGTAGTTAAATTAGGCCTACATCTTATCACGCAATAAAAAAATCTGATCAGTAATACCTATAAATGCGTTTAGTATTATGTCAAAATACTTGTTTAAATCGGTACGTGCCGTTCTATTTTAATTTATCTTAATCTTTTAATATGTTAAATATATTTAGTATAACTAAAAACAATATATAAAATATATTATTTGAAATTAAACTTTTATATAGTTATATCAAAGGTTTCTGAAAAACGCCTAAATGTTACATTTTCACACATACTAGCAAACAAATTGTTGTTTTTGTATTTTTAGGATAAATATAGGATAAACTTCACATCGCTACTAAATGACTGTCGCTCAAACAATTCAAACGTCCACCTAAAGATCTTATTTTTCCATACCTTTCCTCAGGACGTAAATTCATAAACTGAACACAATTTTCTAAAGAATGACTACCACTACACATCGAACAAACCATTTTTGTATTTACTTCATTTGGCCTTGAAACCGACACGAAAGTTTTAGAAGATTTAGACATTTTTCCTTGACCCACCTTATTTTGTTTAGGTCTATTGGTTGGAACGACGATTATTTTCCACTACATTCAAAGCCCTACAACGGGATTGCAAAAATTTAGAAAGTTCCTTCCAAGTAGGGAGCCTTTTTTTATCAAGTTGGGATTCCCAGGCCTTTCGAACATCATCATCTAACCTATAAGTAACAATATGAACTAACATCATATCCCACTGATCAACATTCTGCTTTAGTTTTTGTAATGCACGCAAATTGAGCTCAGCGCGATCAATCAGATTTTGCCTATCTTTACCAGATGATTTATTGACGTACTGTAATTTAAATAATTCACTAATGTGTTTCTCTACCAAAGCATGGGTATCATCGAATCTATCTACCAAAGCCTTCCAGGCGATATCAAAGCCATCATTAGAAAAATCGATTTTATCAATAATCTCTTTGGCCTTTCCAACAACAAACATATTTAAATACCACATTTTTTGTATCTTTGCATTTATTTGATGATTATCTATAATGATTTTCTCAAAAGAATCACGAAATCTTAACCAGTCATCTAATTTTCCATCAAATACAGGTATTCTCATCTCTGGCAATTTTGCCTTAGAAAAAAGACCACCTGCACTGTCACCATTCCCTGAAGCCGCATCATCACCCAAACCCAATTTATCACCTATATTACTCACTAGTTTATTAATACTTAAAATCACTTCAAATTTCCCCTTTACATCATAAAATTCACGCTCGAATGATTCGAAATCCGTATTAAATTCCTCCTCATTTTTTTCGAACTCGGGATCGTCAACCGATGAACAAAGCCCAGAATAAATTTCAGAATATTCATTTAACATAAGCTTTAAATTTTCATATCTAGCACTAACTTTGCTTAAATTTCTTATTTCATCAGAATTTTTTATAAACTTTAATTGCAACGTGAGTTTCCTCTTAACGGTTGCTCTTTTAACTTTCCATGATTCAATTGTTGCCATTTTTGGCCAAATTATATTATTACATACAAAGCTCAATATCTATATATCTCAAAACTAAATACCTTTACTTTTGTTGCCAAAAAATATTGAAATTGATGAATCAAACTACAAAATGATCAAGTATCCAAAATGCCTATTTTAAATTCCAACTATTTCTATTGTAGTGGACCAAATATGGACGTCTTCTTTTATAGAGGACACTTTTCTTCTCCAAACCAAATCAAACAAATTCCACCAGATTGCTACTATAAATATCTGGCTCGAGCTGGACCATGAATTGTCTTCGACTTTGACTACGTTTTTTATGGACTGTATTTCCACTAAAATCCAATAATCTTTTTTTTTTTTCTTTTAATAAAAATGCGCCTATTCAGCGTAACTATTTAACCAATAATCCTCAATCAACTGTTTATTTCAACACATACTAGATTGAGATTTTTACATACATAATTTTTAGTACAAAGCATTTTAATATTTTCATGCAACACCACTCGACAAGATCAAAATATTATCTAGTTGCTAGACCAATCTTTTTTTTTTGTTTCGTAAATCCTAGACATATACAACAATCAGACTCCCCACGAACATCAAAATCCCTTTCATGACATTCAAAACAAAATTTAATAATAATATTGATAAAATAAGTCTTTTCATATTTCCTGGTACTAAATCAAATTAAAAACTCGTACCTACCTCCCTCTTTTTCTATAATACACTAAACACGTTCCAGAATGCTTTCCAATATATTTTCATCATTATTGCATCGTTTGCCATTCATCAGTAACAAAAAAAATTTGTTTCTATACTTACCTACGGTATAATCCCACATTTCCTCTCCGTATGAAAAATGTCGAAAACAAAAAAAAATGAAATTTATAATAAACACACCCAGAACACAAACATAAAACATAAATAAAACAAGATTTTTTTTAAATTTTTATTTTTTTTTTTAAAAATATATATTTTATGCTAAAAGACGAATATATAATAATTTATTTATTTATTGTAATTTTCATTAAATTTATTTATTTATATTTAACATTATTTAGTTTTGCTTTTGTTTATTTTTTTTTTACTTTACAAGTTTACATGCAATGAATAGAGAGCATTTTTGCGATTTTTTTTTGTTTTCATTAAAATTATTTTTATTTTATTTAAACTTTTAGTTTGTTTATAATTTAATATTTTTTTTGTTTTTTTTTTTTTTTTTGGTTCTATAATTTAAAAATAATGACTAAGTAGAATTGATTTTAAATTTAATGAAAATGTAGAGAATAAAAGAAAATTTTAAATTATAAAGAACTTTTGGTTTAAAAAAATATTTCAACACTTAATTTAATTAAATACATCGTGCAAATATTAATTTGTTTATTGTTGTGGTTCTGGTCATTTGGGTTGTTTTAAAAACTTTGTTCAAAATTTCTTAATTGTAATAATTTTAGGCGTGTTCTTGTTTTTACTTAGGGCGACAACAATAAACATTTCAACTTATTTGTAAAAGGTAAGAAAGGTTAATAATAATTTGGTCGCCTAATGACTTATCCAATTTCAATAAAAAATTATTACACAAATGTAACCTCAAAATAAATATTTTGGCGTTTGGCTTGTGGTGTTTGGGTGCGATTTTAATAAATTTAAAAAATAATTACTGCAAACGACCCTCCTACAAAAAATAAAAAATAAAAAAATTGGGTGGACTGTGCTCGGGACACAGCCGCAAAGTAGAATACGTCTTACGCCTATAGTATAGATTTGTAGTCGGATCGGAATGACGTTATAGGTTAAAGAAATAAAACGACAGAAACTGAGATGATTGAATTATTTAAATAAAAATTCTTCAATCCGCTCTTACCAAATTATCTATTCTGTTTCCATTTTTACACGACATACGGGATTTTCACGAATGTTCATGCTTATTCACTGATTAATATTTTTCATGAATTATTAGCTGATAAATTATGATTGATGAATTCACTTATTATTCAGCAATGAATTATGATTTGACATCCGTTATTCACGCGTTTTTATTCAGAATCCTTTAATTAATTACATAATGTTCACCCTAAATACTTCTCATTATTTACATAGTTTGCAGTCATTCTTCACTATCATTATTGACACAAGAATAGAATGGTGAATGATAATTTTACTCATTATTTCTCAGTATTCTATAATTTTTAACTAAACATTCACGTATTATTCACTCAATGTTTTAAACAATATTCCCTGATGAATCGCTATTGAAAACTTCACTCAATTATTTACTCACACATTATTAACTCGGTAATCTCTTATTATTCACGGATTATAAGCAGTTTTCATCAATTCACATATTACTCTTTATTCGGTCATGATTCCATCAAAATTCATTCTCTACTCACTTATTATTCACAAATTAATCACTCATTATTCACACAAATTTCACTTTCTTTACATTGATTATTCACGCTTTATAAACCGATTAGTAACAGACTCTTTACTCATTATTCACAGATTTTGATGATTATTATTCGCTGATTATTCAATGAAAAATAAGTAGTGATTAATGAATGAATAATCAGCGAATTCGAATTTTAGCATTCACTGGTGAATAACGAGTGATTATCGCGTATATATTGAGTGAATAATCAGTAAATAATGAGTGAGTAACGAGTGAATAAAGTTGGGAGGGGAGTGTTAAATAAATATTGTCTGAAATTTCACTATTTTTTGGCTGTCAGTCTATTTCTAAAATCGGAAGCGTCCCTGTTGGTATATTGGATTTTTTGTCCCTACAACGGTATATTATGAAATAGAGCTGAATGTAGTATGAAATAGAGGCTCTCTGCGCTATCTTTTTAGTTTTTCAGTTATTAACGAAAGTCTGATATATACTTTTTTGGGGCATTGACTTTTCGTACAGATCTTCCCATTAGACTGAAAATTATAGATGTATTCTGCGCCAAAAATGAAAATAAACGAAAATTACTATTGTGTTGATAATAAAGCGTAACTTTTTTTTAGCAATGTTCCTATTTAACCTTCAATATAATCTCTTTTTAACTCAACACACTTCATAAATTGATTTTTTGACATTTCAATACCTTTTAAATAATTTGTTATTCGAAGCAAACCTCTTTCGCTGCATTTATCACTTTAAATTTACAAACAGAAAATAGCCGCTAGGAAGCAATTTGAAGTGTAACTGTCCAATCTCTGATGTGTAGTGATGAATCTACGTTTCATCAACTGTTATTATACTCTAACCGGTCCAATTATTGCTGTGAAATAGATACTCGTTCGTGTTTTTAATCGACAGCGAGTGAAAGCAGCACCCATCTTGCTTTAAGTTTTTTCAATAGCATGGATTTTTCCAATCATTTCTGGTGTTGTGACCACTTTTGCCCTTCTACACTTGTGCGATCATTTCCTTTTTGATATTGGTTGCTAATAGGCCTTTCAAATAAATATAATCAGTTGCACCACGGATTTGAAATTTATCAATTCTTCACAGAATTCCGAATAGAGTGAAACTTCCTTAAGCCGACCATTTTTCGTGCCAGAGAAAAATGGTATTTTCAAGAGGTGATCGCTTTAGAGAAAAACAATGAAAACCGCATAAATATATTTATAAGTAAATGTTTTAGGTATTTCATTCACATAATTAAGTTTCTATTATCACATAAAAATAACAGTTCAATTTTTAGATAAAACAATAAATAAATAAAAAGTTCAAGATAAAATAAATTAAACAGTCAAAGTTAAAGAATTTAAGTGCAATTCTACCCGTTCGGGTCTGAAAAAGTAGTTTGCCTTGATGAATTTGACTTTATGCTTTAGGATTTCTATTTGTAGAATTCATTTACACTCATAAAAAATGGTTTAACAACTTTCCATTCGCTAAATTAAAATCTCTTATTCATAGGAGTCGATTTTACTGCTACAGTATCGGATTCTTCATCGATTTCCCTCCAATTAATTGTTCCACAGTAATTTTCATCCGAATTTAATAGTTCGGCCTCCCAGTCATTCATTCTTCTTCCAAGGTGGAGATTCAAGATCTAATTCAACGTCGATTCCAAAATCAAATTCTAAATTTCCGCAATTACCGATAGGGTATACATACATACATCATTTTGTAGTTCTATATTTTCATTTAAGATTGTGTCAATATTGGAACTCGAGGCTACCAAACTACATTTAGCGAAACATTTTTCAACTTTTTTTCTCGCTGACGTTTTGCCATGCTTCCATTATATAATCAATCACATCAGCCAAACTAATTTGTTTCACCAATTCATCCAAATTATCAGCATTCAGCAGTCGTAAGCAATCGTCGCCTATAATGCAATTTAAAATTTTGGATGATACCCTGCTGCATTGTCCAACATAAAATAATTTTTCGTTTATTTTTGAAAATTTTCCTATTAATTTTTAGTACCCATTCTTCAAAAGTGGAACTGGTCATCCACGCTATCAGGTTATACAGCTTCACCCCTAAGTTCGAGCTGTTCATATTTTTAAAACATATTGGCCGTTTTGACGAATTGATTACAGGGGGTTATTCTTTTTGCCCAATGGCAAGGACAGACAACATTACGGTGATTCGCTGCTTATATTTTTTGGAACCATGTGCATTTGTTCCTTGTTGAGGCAACTCTCGTCGAGATTACAGATGCCTTTTGGTTCATAACCTTCAATCATTGAAAGCAATCGCGCAATCCAATTAGATATAACATTAACACCCATAGATGCACTTTCCCCACACAAGGCTCTAAACACAATATAGTTTCTGGCGCAAAATTTATTGAGCCAACCATTACCAGCTACAAAATTGCCTTTTTTTAAAGTTTTCACAAATGAAATGACTTTTTCTTTTAGTAACGGCCCGCTAATTGGCAAATTGTTTTTCGTGCGCCTTCCCAACACGTAAAAGTTTAATCTGTTATTTCTTTAATCGGTTGAAATGAGTGCCGTTTGGATTTTCATTTGCATTGGCAAACCATCTCGCACAATTTGTGTTTTACCACAACCATATGTCTCAACCAATTTTCTTTGTGACATGCCATGTGCGGCATTTTCGATTACTTTTATTCATCTCTTAACTTAAAAAAATTTCATTTCTACATTTCATATGTTAAAAGAACAACAAAAAATAATCAAAATGATTTCAATTTTTGACATTTAAGAGAAATATGCTAACCGAAAATGAATTTATAATCTTTTTAGTTCAAATGATAATTGGTATATGTTGCAAAAAGAGATTGCAATTTCCCGAGAAATGTCATTTTCCTAGAAACCGAGAATTTTGTTTCCCGTCGAATTTCATTTCTCGAGAATTCAAGAGTTTTAAAATTTTTTCTCGAGTAATCTCGGGAAATCAAGGGACCTGGCTGATATGGTCTCGAGTAATTTGACAAGCCAAGAAAACCATGGTTGGTAGAAGTATTTACAGCTGTGAAAATTTTAAAAACTATTCATATAGAAAAATGACATTGACAATTGTTATAACCACTGGTGAAATGAATTTTGCTCAGGTAGTACGGAAAATGTCCGTTTGTTGTTATTGCTGGCAGACTAGTACGTAGATATAATGGAATTTCACCGATTTTTAGCAAAAAACTATTAAATTTGCAACCAGGCCACTCTCTATAGGGTTAGTGAAAAATGCACCTAAACGGCCTTGTTTACGAGATAAATAACTTTCACTCCATTTCTTCATTAATTCGACTTTTATTGGAATAATTTTAATTTTTTACTTCCAATTTAGTATCGACTAAACATGAATTTAAAAGAAAATTGATTTCTTAAACTAATGATGTCAGATTATGGTTTCATTGAACTTTTATTTTTTAGATGTTGGTAAAAATAAACTGAGATTTTGTTACTCTAACAGGTGTTACTTTAACGTACAGTATGCAAATAATCGATTCTCAATCGATTCATAAAATTCTTCAATTATTTTTTTATGTCTATTTAAGCATATTTCGATAAAACAAATTAAATAATTAAACAAAAGCTAATCAAAATTTATTCAAAAAAATTTTAATTCACAATGTTACGAGTACTTAAAAATTTGTATCAGAACGAAATCATCCAAATTCATCTTACCACCTACGTTTGGATCCAATAATGGCAAATGCCGTCTTAAAGAGAATATGGACGACGACAATAAATGTTGATGAATACTTTAGATCTACCAAAGTGCTAAAAAGCAATCAATAATCGTTGAGATAAAATTTCGAGAAAAGTAAATCTGGATTTAACATCATATTTTCTTTTCACTATAATTATATCGGTCAATGGAGCCGAAATTTTTTTGTAATAATCGTGCAACACTAATTAGTCGGTTAACCTTAATCGCCTCTAGCTAGGGGCAACGAAATAAGGTTGCAGAAATTATCATAAAAAATTGGAATAATTATTCTGAAAAATTTGAATTAAACTCGATTTTCTAGTTTTATTCTAAAAAATTTAGAATTAAAATTGGGATTTTCTGGTTCTGCGTTTATTCTGCGGTTTATTGTTTGCCATTCAACAATAAATTTTCATTTTCTAGAATTTCATACGAGCGTGAAAATTTAAGTCAGCAGATCATAATATGTTTCCTAGTTTATTACACAAAAAAATGAAAATAAGCTCGGAAAATTACGGAATTAAACTCATAAACTAACTTTATGTACGAGTTTAATCAGAGCACCCTGTATTTTATAGAGCCATAATCAAAAAATCTGAGCTTTTATAAGGGAATTAGAAACGAGGAAAAAACGAAACTTTTCATAGTAAAACACCCAAAACATATGGGAAATCACTTTATATCCTAATACAAAATTTTAAATGAAAACGTTACAAATTCTTAATTATGATTTCTGAAATACTTTCATAAATGTTTGAATTTCAACATATATGAATATCGTTTAACTAAATCGTTTTCATTTTCTTGTAATAATTGATTTATTTAAACCGAAATATTAGAAAAAATTCATAACAACAGCATTCTGGTCAAATTGAAATAAAAGCTTACTACGATTCGTTTCGTCATTAAGTCTATATACATTACATAGATGGCAGTGATGGCCGTAAAAATTTGGTTAAATCGTACCAAAAATTACCACCTGGCGAAATTTCAAGTTCAAAAATTATAGGAAAAGCAAAACAAATTCCCAAAATATAGGAACGTGTGATAATTTTACGATTAAATAATTTTTTTTCGTATTTTTCTGTAACCATTTTAGACATCTTACGTACACTAGTAAAACTAAAGAAAAATTTAGCAAGTATTATTTTAATTTGTCAGAGCCAACTTTGATGTATTTTTCAAAATGAAAGTTCGAAAAATATATTTTAGAAATAATTTAATTTTAATATTTTTGCAATTAATATTTACTTAATACCATATGGCCTTCTTGTATATTTTTCTTAAAGATATGTAGAAAACTTTTATATAAACAATTTATAAAATTTTTGCTTTTTTCATTGAAAAACTTGCAGCTAAAAAACACCATTTTTACTATGGATTCCTATGGAAATCAATGAAAAGTTATACCACTAAAAAAGCTTCTAAAAAATACGTCATTAAGATTATGCCTCTATACTCTAGAAGGCTCTGGTTTAATTCCATATTTTATTAATATTTTCCTACTTTAATTTTACTTTTTTGCAACTTGAAACAAATTTTGCAACTTTAATTCCATTTTATTTACGAGTTTAATAACAGCGACTTAATTTCGGGGATCCTCTAGTTATACGCAACGATAACGATTTTTTATAAACACATTGTCCTCAATCTCTATTAACCCCCTTCAATGTAGTAGCGTTTGTGATGGACATCGGGCACTGTATAAAGCTTCTCTTACATTTTTTTCCAGAAAATGTTTCAAAATTCAAGTTTAACAACAATACCCGAAAGTAATGAAATACAATTTCTCGATAAACGTAATTTAAAAATTCGTATAAAGTCTCGAAAAATTCGTTGTGCATACTATACATATGTAATTCCAGTTAATAATAAAGTATTATAGTATTCGTGTGAATAATTAGGAAGTTTTCGTACAATATGTCGTATGTCTGTAATAGAGAAAAATGAATAATTTTTTAATATGGTCGGGTTCGAGGGCAGTATTTCTTCACCAATGCACAAAATAATAATGGTCGTGGTCGGGTTGGGGAGGTGGTCTTTTAAGAGAAATGATTTTATTAAATAGAGAAGTTGTTTTACAATAAAATGGTATTTTCTAGAGGTGGTCTTTTCCGAGGGGCGGTCGTCTGTGGAAATTTCACTGTACATCAATTTTGTTGCTTGAAAATTTAAATGGCGCCTATCTAATAAAAGATTCTAATAATAAATCGTAATGATAACTTATTACAGCGCCATCTATGTGTCAATAAATAAAAATGTCAGCCTATAAAGTGTAGGTATATGGCTAGGTATTAATGAAGGAATGAAGTAAGTGTATGTATGGTAAGTAGGTCATTTATTATCCTACCTTTACCTAAATGATACAAAATGCGAAAGTTTTGTCAGCCTCTCATTATAATCCAACGCTAATCGAGGTGATAAAAATTTATCTTCTCGATAGTGGTGGAAAAGTTTAATTTTCATGAAGCATCAAAAATTAGAATGGGAACTTCCATGAAGATTCTATATCTTAAATTTAGTTCAGTGCTATACAAGCGATTTTATAAATAATGTGCCAATCAAAATAGAGGTTCGTACGGGTATGGCGATCACGGTTATCTGTTCGGTTTCCAGTCCATAGAAATGGAACCAATAACTCTGATCGCCAGGAGTCGGCTAAATAAATTGATGCGTGACTTGGCATAATAACTCACATGGACATTGCGTAGTTGTTGGTGGTAGTGTAAAGCTTCTTGATGTGGGCGAGTTTAAATATCCTTTTTTTAGACCTTTTGAGAGATTTTTCTCCAACAGGTGATAATCTAAAGATTTAGGGTTATTCCAGTGCACGAGGTTTGTTTATAAAATTTTGAGCAGTCCAAGTGTAGTTACTTGCTGTTTGAACGTTAACCATAATATGTCTTACTATTTTTGTCAAAAGGTTAAGTACTTAGGTTATCTAATTAATGGTTTCATAATGGCAAATAATGGAATCATAATAATACGTCACATTTTTCTATTGAGCTTTCAGGGCTTTTGTAATGGAATAACTTTCTATTTTCAATTTTTGATAAAACAAATCATTAAGGAAAACGTATAGGTACGAAACCTGACAAATAGATTGATTGCTAAAATATTTAAATTAAGTTATATCTCAATAGTTATTTACGTCACAAGGATGGTAAACGATTTCGACAGTAAGAGTTCGATTTTTATAAATTTTGGGCGAGTGTGGCCATCATTTAACGTGCGTGTAACGTAAAACGTTTTATTTCATACTACATGGGACATTAATTCAATTTTTTTATTTAAAATTAAATTTTAACGTAAAAACATGAGTCTGAAATTTAAAAAAAATCAATCCAAATGATTTTCAAATTATGATAATTATGTCAAATGTCAAATTATGTGATTCTGGCGGTTAATCCTTCGATTAGTAATACGGAGGTATAACACTTGAACCACATCGCCACATAGAATATATCCCGAAGACACTATTGCGGCTTAAAATGTACCGCTTCTCAGATGTTGATCGTGGATACTGGTAGCACTCTAATCCAGAACAGAAGAAAGAAAAGAAACGCTTCGTAGGAAGGGCGCCTTTTTCTATCATTGTGGAGTAAAATTCACCACCCATTTCTCCATGCGCTGGCCATTTAAGTGCAAGGTCGTCCACATAGAGTGTCCCTTTCGTATGTTTGGTTTTTCCTTTTTCATGTTATTTTTTTTATTTGTTAAATTCTAGGTAATCAACCATTGGTCCAGAATTACCGTCAAACTATAGCGAAAATAATCATAGAAAGAATCAAACCAATTGAAGTTCGACATTCCCTTAAAATGCGAAACGTTTCGGCATTGCGTTAAAATGCAAAAGCAACAGCAAAGTCCTTCACTTACCTAATATGAACCAGCAAACAATTTAAAAGTAGTGCGACGATTAAAATAATACTACCCCTATTATCTTTAGGTTTCTAGATAATCAGCTTATTGATCTTCGTTTAGCAGGAGCTTGAATAAAATTATTATAGACTTTTGACTGTCTCACAAGACAATTCTGGAAGACAAAGAATTGAGTGCAATAAAGTACCATATTATTTTGCCGTTCTGTATTTCAAACATTTTGAGACGCAAAGAACTGTATAGTTGTATTATACTTATCCTTATAATTGTTTTTCTGTGGGTTAATGGCTAATTGTCAAGTTCAATTTTCACATACATCTCCTCTAAATCCATTATTTTGGCGGTAATTTAGTAAATCAATTATTCGTGGTAAGACCATTTCAATATAATATACGAATGGAAAGCCGCTACAGAACATCATCTAGGCAATTCACGGATTCCCTTTCTGAAAAAGTCATCGTCTTTTAAAGCGATTCATTCGTCAAGTATGTGGTTTTGCGTTGTCATGCTACAAAATCAGTTTATTGCGTCTATTCTCCCATTCTGGTCGATTATCTTGAACAGCTCGTTCCAAAAGTATTAATTGCCGTCTGTAGACTTCGCCATTAATAGTTTCAAAAGGTTCCAACAGCTCGTATTATACAACACGTTTCATATCCCACCAAATACAGAGCATAACCTTATCACATTGAACATTTCGCTTTGACTTTTTTGAACGAGCTTCATCAGGCGTTACCCAAGATTTTTACGCTACAGTCATAAGTCGATGCAGAAACCCCTTTCTTTGTTCTCTTTGAAGAAGCATTTCAGAAGGGATTTTTCGATGTTCCATCTGCCTTTCTATTAATTCATGTGGTATCCAACTCCCAAATTTTTGAACCATCCCCATTCCATTTAGAAGTCTACTGACAATGGATTGATCAACATTCAATGCTTCTGCCAATTGTTGGTGCGTTTGTGTGTTGTCTTCATCCAATAATGCTTGCAATTTTTCATCTTCAAATTTTTCGGTCTACTTTATGGTTGTGCGTATTCAACATCGAATAAACCTTCTTCAAATTGCCTAAACTACCTTCTACATATACTATCAGAAAAAGCATGTTCACCGTAAGCTTCTACAAGTAAACGATGACTTTCAGCAGTGGTTTCCTTTAAAGTAAAAAAACACAACAGAACGTCCCGCAAATGACGATTATTTGGCACGAAACTCCTCATTTTAAATCGAATAAAAAACTGTGTTGTTTATATTTTAATCAAATGTCATATACTAGTTTTGAAGGTTATAAAGGGTATTTTCAAAAACGTTTATTACCAGATTCACACAATACATAAAAGAACAATTACGCCATATATAGTATTAGGGAAACGAAACTTACTTTTACATATACCCAATATTATGGATTCATATTATCTTTACGGAAAAACAATTTATTTGTATAACTTTCCAGTTTTAAAATTAATAATTAGAAAATGGTTCTGTGTGAAGTTGCTAGCCTCCCATCAGGCGCGTCCCCATGTACGGATAGGGGTAAACCCTAATCGACTTGTCGACGGCTAGATGGGAAATAAAATACCATTCTAGGAATAAAACCAGGTGGTTCCAATATGGCGGACCCGGAAGGAGTGAACCTTATGGTGCAGGGTAACGGTTACCCAGTGCCGGCGACTTTGAGGGGTGAGCCGCATTCGGGCTCTCAGTCGTCGATATCCAAGAATCGCAACACCTCAGAGTTAATGTACTCTGAAAATCCATTTGAAAGAAGTTCCATAATGATAAGATTACAAACATTCTCAACTAGAAGTGTTGAAATAGAAAATGAAGAACTCCGTGGACAACTGTGCAAGATTGAAAAAATTAAGCTAGAAAATGAGCAACTGAAAAATTCTTTAGAAGCAAAAGAGCATGAGGAACAGGATGCTTCAGAGTTCCGTGAGAAAAATGTTCTGCAAGCTAGGAAACCAGAGGAACAGTGTATTATAGAGTGCGAAACTGACAGGAAGAAAAGACCTGCAAAAAAAAGGAAGGTAGAATCTTCTCCAGATATTGTAGCTACAAACCAAATTTGAAAAATAGGTGTATTAAATCATAATCAACAAAATATACCCGAACAGGGAAACCAACCTTCCAAAATTAAGGTAAAGGCACCACCACCAATCAATATTATTGGCGTAACTGAATACGGTACTATCCAATCATTATTGAAATCGGTGACTACAAAAGAATAGAGAGTTGTAGCACTGAACAATAATATATGGAAAATCAATACAACAGATATTGAAACTTATAAGGCAAAAATATGAGGACAAAAACGACCGCCCGATCAAATCCAACCTATACAAAGCAGGATATAATCGAAGACCTTAAACTCCAGGGCTTCAAAATAGAGGATGCGGTAAATATTCTAAAAAAGAAAAACCCGTAACTGATGTGGGAAATGTTCAGGGAAAGATCTCGCCCAAGCTTGTAATTAGACCAAAAATACGCCTCCAAAATGCGTAAACTGAAATGAAGATCATTCCGCTAACTATAGAGGATGTGAAGTAGCCAGGGAACTGCAAAACCTGAGAAACAAAAAACGCCAGGGCCCGCTAAACCGTGGGATGCCCAGTAATAGAACAATGTCCAAAAACCCAGTGGTGGAACTACCACAAACAAGTGCAATGGTAGGCCGAAAAACATACTCACAGATTCTTGAACAGCGGGAAACAACAACTAACAAGGAAGATGGCCAAAGCCTAGTTCTTGAAAAAATTCTAAAGAAAATGGAAGCCTTAAAATTAAGTCTACTAAAACAAGAAAGAAACCTACACTCTGATTCTCTAAAAAATAAGATAATGTGTAAACGAGTAAACTTGTGACAAGCAAAGCTTACTTTTATGAGTTTGGAATGTTTCGATATTATTTTAGTAGTAAGTCAAATCGAGAAATTGTTAACTCATAAAAGTAAGCTTTGATTTTCACAAGTTTACACGTTTACACATTATCTTATTTTTTAGAGAATCGCTGGACGATATTAAAAAGCGGTTAAATAAGCAAAAAACGGTGAACGATGAATCGCTCGGTTTTTAACTTCATAATCGAAGGCGATTTTAATGCTAAAAATACATATTGGGGTTCAAGACTAACAACTCACAAGGTTAAGGAGCTATTTGCACCAGCTCGGCCTTTAAACTGCGAGTTCATGTCTGGAGATAAACCAACAAAGGGATATCTGAGAACTATGTACTACTGGAAAACAGTGAAGGAATTTCATATAACCACACTCCTGTCATTATGACACTCAGTGGTTTCATTAGCAAAAAAAAAAATTGGCCTAGGTTAACAAATAATACAACAAACTGGGATCTCTTCCAGAACCTAGTCGAAGACAATACTGAATTACAAGTACCAATTAAAACTCCGGCACAACTTGATGTTCAATTAGAGCTGCTGAACAACAGTATACTACAAGCAGCGTGGCAGAGTACTCCTCCCGTTCGTAACCAAACGGAAAACCACATCAACTATCCAGTAGAAGTGAGAGATCTGGTCAGAGAGAAACTGCTTATCAAAGAAATCAAGAACAAATCTTTTAGCGAATACCTAGTGGCTTTCTAGCAACAAGGACGCTAACTATTTCCTTTGGAAGACATCTATAGGTCTTAAAAGGCCTAAAGTACAAATAGCTCCTATCAAGAATGACGATGGAACTTAGGCTAGAAGTTCCAAAGAAAAGGCTGCATTGTTTGGAGCCTACATTGACGACACATTTCAACCTCTTCCAAGGCAAACAGCTAAAGAAAATATAATTGTAGTAAATAAAGTGGATAAGTAAAAGAAAAAACCTCTAAAAAGGGTTAAAAGATGAAATTAACAACAACTTAAGCTCAAAAAAATTCCCTGGTTATGACCTAATCACTGGACTTATAGTTAAAGCACTACCAGAGAAAGATTAAAATTACTGCAGGTAATCAACTAGGAAACTACGTTCGAGTTGATAATGATTCTAAAACCTGAGAGGTTAAAATCTGTAATAGAAGTAAGAAAACTCATTCCTCCTTACCAATTTGGATGTATAGAGAGATATTCTACCAAAGATCATGTGCACAGAATTATAGATTTAATTGAAAATATTCTGGAAAAAAAAATGCTCAAGTGTCTTCTTGGACGTATCTCAAGTAACCAACTTGGAGCGAACCAATGGGTTATACTCCTCACACAGTTAGCAACATTTATTATAGATAAATTACTAGATGAATTTGTATTCAATTGTCATATTTGTTAAATAACAACAAAAAAAAAGGAAGAAAATGGTTCTTTCCATTATCATAACGATTGAGTTCTGCTCAAGAAAAGAGATCTTTTCGTTAAAATGCGTAACTATAATTATTAATTGGAGAATTTAATGTCGATCTTAAACTAATAATTAAATTTTCCATTTTCAATAAATTTGAATTACGTTGAACGTTTTTAAACTCTGCATACATTTATAGACAAAAATATACAAAATTGCACAAAACACTTACCAAAAATTCTTATCACGGCTTAACTAGTTTCAAAAAATCCTTTTGCCTACGAAGTAACCATTTCTGGTCGATACAAAAAAATTAAAAAAATTATTAGGGGATACTGTTTTTTTTATAGAATAACAACCACATTTCTCCAAAAGCTTCATAAGTTGAGATGTACTGTATCCTTAAACATACACAAATATGTTGTCTACTTAGGAAGATTTTTGGTTTTTCTGTTTAACCACAAACAATTTTCCAAAATCTTTCTAATCTTTCATATATCTAAAGAATTTTTTTTAAATTTTTTTGGTTTTATGTTGTTGTTTATTTTAAAACTGAAAATTTACATACATATCTTGAACCACTCTTAATCCTAAAAAGTATTTTTGTGTTAATTAAAAAAATACCTAATACCAACTAATACATATTTACAAAATTAAATTAAAAAAAAAACAAAAGAAATGATATAATTTTAATTAAATAGTGTCTGCATTTCTATTCGGTTGTTGTAGGATGATTTTCGTTTAACAAACACGACCCATTTCACTTACATGACTTTATTACTATATGTTACGATGCATAATTATATATGGGAGACGTGTGTTGAGCAAATCTGGTTTGCTGGGAGATTTATTTTTTTGTTTTTTAAATAAAATATGTATAAACTTAGGTTGGTTGTTCTAACCTCTGTACTCTAATTTATTTATGCCTATTTATTTACCATATATTTAATTTAATTTAAGTTTATAATAAATTATTTATTTTAATATTTACAAAACAATGTCTAGTAGCTTTAATTGTTAACTAATAATAATTTAATGTTTTTTTTTATTTATATTTAGCTTTTTTTAAATTTTAATACTTTAGTTATTTTTAATTAAAAATAAAATTATTTATAAATTATTAACATTTTTTTATATTGAATATTTTTATTGATTTTATTGGTATAATAATGGAATGGTGGTCGATGATCTTGAAATATTTCCGCTTATAATGTTTCAGATCCCTAGGCGCCGTGTAACTTATGTCGAAATTAAAATTCGTAAATATTTTTGCCATATCGGTTCTGCAACAGATTTTCAAATAAATAATTTTGCAAAGCGCAAGGATACAATTTGGATTTTAGGCTTAACCATCGTTTTAAATTTTGTATTTAAAATATCAACAAAACAAGATTAAATATCATGTTTAATATAAACAAGTAAATCAATTAATGTTAAACGTTGACAGAGCGCAATATACTCAAATCAACTTCAACTATTTGAAACAATAAAAGGAAGGTCAAAACCATTGTGGTTACTATAGCAAATCCTGATTTTAAACTGTAATGAAGCTGGAATAGAAAACTATTCACGTGACCTAGGAACTGAATACATTTTTATTAATAAATTATTTTAATAAAGTTTAAAATACACAAGTAGGCTTGACTAGGTAATAACAGTCATAAGCAGCGTATAAATATAGTATCGATACTCAAAGTGCTCAGCGTTGTGTGTTGAGCCGAACCACGAGAATTTGATGCTTATCTGATTGGCCAATTTCTATATTAAAATCTCTGGCAATAATATCTCGGCAAACGGCATCGCATGTGTAACAGATCAAGTTTAGCAACGTGGACTATCTCCCACGTTGAGCTGTGATCTGTGTAACGATAAATATAGAAATTAACCAACAACGTTCTTTGTCCTTAATGTTGAATTGTATCGCAGAGATATCGCAGTAGTTGTCGACGCATAAATCTGTTTTTCTAGAAAAAATATTTTTCAACCCAATTTCCGTTACACAACTTAAATTTTTGCCGTAACCGTCAAAGAAATATCCAAGTTCCGTTAAATTGGATTATTGGGGTTTATTCCACCATGAAAAGTAAATTTCATTATAATTGGCCAATAATTTTCAGTTTTACAGCAAAGAACTCTCTAACGGCACTCTCTCTAAGTATTTATTGTAATGAGATCTGAGAAAACATTAAAATTGCCAACAATTAGCAGCGTCCTTCTACACTAAAATTCTGCAATCTGTACGTTATATACAACAACAGGATATCCGGTTAAATTCGATTGAAAATTATGATTTTCACCGCATCATGGTGTATTTTAGTAGGAGAGGTAAAATTGCTTTAGAAGATTTTCTTGCGTAACTAAAGTAAACTTCCTTTAACCCAAGTCTACGCTGCTTCTAAAAGTGATCAATTTGACAACTAAAGTGACAAAAATAAAATTATTTCGTTATTCAAGAAACAAATATATGGAACGATAATATATTACTGGAAAAAATTACTTTTCAGCTCAATTCACAACACTAGGCCACTTTTTGTATGATATTTGCAAATGGCAAACAGATGTAACCACCAACAACGCCCATAACAGTGAATTCCATAAATATTTTGTCAGAAGTTAAGTTGTGGCGCATTCAATAGTCAGTTTTTATTAGAGTGGTTCCAACAGTATCATTTTAAACTCTACTCGATATTCGAATGTGACCAAATTGGTGTATTTATCGCCATCGCTTTAATAGTGAACTTAAATTGTTAAATTCTTCAAAACCTTTAAAAGATATGATATACGGCTACATACGTCAGAAAAATTTGACCTGCGCACCTCAATATCGTGGATTTTTGTAGGAGTCACTGCGTTTGCCGCCATCGCTGTAATGGTGAATTTGATAACGAAAGTTAAAGTGGTAATGTATAGTATGCCTATATTCGGTTCTGAAAATTGCTTACCACCTCGCCGCAGTGAATATTTGTAGGTGTGGGGTAAAAAGTTTAGGATTTTCTAGCGTTTCTAAATTAAGGCCTTTTCCATGAGCTGCTACGATATCTCTAAGGACCAAACTTGTACATATATCTACCCATTCCGGCATTTGATAACTATCGTGGTGTATCTAAAACTGTTACGCTTCCAAGAACGTTCTTCAAAACCTTTACACGGTTATATTCGATCCAACAATTTAATTTCCACCTTATCGTGGTGAATATTTATTGCAGTAGTGAAAATGTTCGGGATTTTCTGCTGCTCTCGATCAAGGCAAGGCGTTCACAAAAATATAATTTTCTAGTCTATGCTGACAATTTAAGAAATTGTTTAATTCTTTAATTAAAATTGTTGCATTCTTCAAGACCTTTACAAAGGTATATATACTGTGTAATATTTTAGTGAAAAAAAAATTGATTTTTACTCCACTGTGGTGTACATTTTCCAATTAATAGTGACTAATCTTAAATTTTCCTAGCATCTCCAGACCGCAACTTTTCAAACGACACCTTCTTCAGCTTATATACGATTCGAAAAGCTAGCTTTTCACCATACACTTTATACTTCAAATTGAAAATTTTACGTTTCAAATTCAACCATTTATACTTCAAAATAAACCTTTTAGCTTTTTACACTTGACATTGAACCTTTTACATTTCAAATTGAACCTTTTGCAGTTCTTCAAAGAATTGTAAAACCTGTATACCTATCAACAGCGCCATAGCTGCAACTTTGATAACTTACGTGGTAGAATCCAAATTATTGCATTTTTCAAGATCTTAACGATCCTATACTACACGGTCATATTCGACTGTAAAGAATTGATTTCACCTCACTTTGGTGATTATTTGTAAGACTGGTGAACAAGTACATCTCTCGATTAAGACGTTTACAACAACACCAATTCCGAGTCAGTATTGGGTGTATGCATTAAAAACCGGAATTTGATACTAGATGTCATTACTTGTTTATGCGTTATAGTACATCATGGACATATACTATATGTCATTTGAAAGCCCTATTCAATACCTGTCAAAATCAGCTAAAAGTTTTTGTTTTGATTGTGCACATCCAACCGATTTCAACGATGGAAAATTTATCAAATTTGCGAAAAAACGGCATTTGCGGGAAGTTTTGTGAGCATGGTCTTGCAAAAACACAGTGCTTTGAGTGGTTTAGTCGCTTCAAAAGTGGTGATTTTGACATCAAGGACAAAGAGCGTCCTGGTCAGCCGAAAAAGTTTGAGGGTGAAGAATTGGAGGCATTACTCGATCAAGATTCATGTCAAACGCAAGAAGAAATTGCAGAACTATTGGTAGTTGATCAAGCAACAATTTCCATACGTTTGAAAGCCTTGGGATTCATCCAAAAGATGGGAAATTGGGTGCCATACGAGTTGAAGCCAAGAGACGTGGAAAGACGATTTTGCATATCCGAAATGCTGCTCGAGCGCCACAAAAAGAAGTCGTTTTTGCATGGAATTGTCACTGGCGATGAAAAATGGATCCATTACGATAATCCCAAGCGCAAAAAAGCGTATGTCAAGAAAGGCGAGGCCGGCCCATCGACACCAAAGCCGTATATTCACGGGGCCAAGGTCATGCTGTGCATTTGGTGGGACCAGCTAGGTGTGATCCACTACGAGCTGTTGCCAAGTGGCTAAACCATCAATGCCCAACTCTATCGTCAACAATTGATCCGATTGAAGCAGAAAATCCAGGCAGAGCGGCCAACGTATGCGACCAGACACGAGGCCTTATAGCCCAGACCTTGCTCCTTCCGACTACCACCTATTTCGATCCATGCAGAATGCCCTATCAGGAATACGCTTCACTTCAGTTCAAGGTTCCGAAAATTGGCTCGATTCGTTTTTGGCCGCCAAGCCGGCGCAGTTTTTCTGGGATGGAATCCATAAATTGCCAGAAAGATGGGAAAAAGTAGTGGGTAGCGATGGGCAATACTTTGAATAAAAAATCTTGTAACATTTTTCCATAATAAAGGCTTAAATTTCATTAAAAATTCCGGTTTTTAATGCATACACCCAATACATTATCTGCAAGTCACCAAAGAGGAATATGTATCAATATGTCATAAGGGTGACATTGATAACTAAGCTTCCAAAAAGAAATTGTTGCATTCTGACCTTTCAGACCTTTAGATTAATTTAAAGCACGGTAATAAGCGGTTCTGAATTTTAATGTGAGCTTTCCAGTAACATATAAGTATTTGCAATTTATAAAACTAAATTTCTATTTCACCTATACAACGTCATACCGGAGATTCCAGCAGCCTTAGTATCATAAGTAAAATTGTTGAATTCTTTAAAGCATTTACAATGATACAGTAAGCCTTTACAATGATCACATTTGAGTCGTTAGTTTTGGTCATACTACAGAGTGTAGCAAATGAACTCCATCTATACAACATATTTGGAATTTGTTGAAAAATTTTCGCTGGTGATATTTGAATTTTAAATATGAGAACATTTCTAGAAAATTTTTAAGAAAAGGCGGTGGTCTGTAGTTTTTGGGGAAAGAAGAAATTGTTCCTGTTGCCAAAATTTCTTCTCGGTTGTTGAAGGTGCCCATACAAATAAAAATGGGTTTAGGTTTTGACAGATAAATTTGCTAAACTCGTTTGAAATTAAAGTTTTCGACATCAAATCATAAAATCATAATGATTTCAGTGTTTGCTGGATTGATTTATTTATAACACGCATTTTACGCTCCAAATGTTCCTCTTTTGCGCATCAAATTCAACCTTTTACAAATCAAGTTTTGATTAGATTTTTACAGGCTTCCCGAAATTATTCATTAATATCCAATTTTTTTGGTATTATTGAAATTGATCGAAATCAATCGTAATTCCCATAATATAGAGATTATTCGATTTAAAAAAAAAAAAAAATTTCTTAAGTTTTTCGACATTTCTAGGATTTTCAAATTTATTCGAATTTTGTTGGGCAATGTTCTGCGCTTAGCTTTGAGTTGCGGGAATTTACAGAGTTGCACATACATATAAATCTGAAACGTGAGTAGTTTTTTTCCTGATGATTCCAAAATGTTGATATTTATTCAATTTCCTAGGTTATTCAAAATTATTCAAGAATGAACAGGTTATTTTTGTTTTACATGGTGGTGATTAGCGCATATAGGAATTCCTGTGGTTTTACTAACTTACGGATAACCGATATTTGAGAACTGTCTAGAATATTTAAGATACTTTGAAAATTCGACATTTTTGAGATTTAGACTTGATAATTTTTCAAAATATAACTGAATTTTAACTGAATCACGTTCAGTATTGTATATTCTATCGAAATTAGATACTTTTAATTAATGCAAAGCTGGACAATACGAAGAAATAAGTTTTTAACTAAAAGCTTTATTTGTTCATAGGTATAAAAAGAATTTTAGTGACCCAAGAAAGATTTTGCGGGGGGGCCCGAAATTTGTGGTTACCACCATGTTCACACGCTCTTTAAGAAACAACAATACTACTCTTTTGGCATTCCATAATTTAATCATACAAATAATTACCGCTTTTTTTGTGTATTTTAGGAAGACCGTAGATTCTTGGAGTCGCACGTTTTTAACTTCGAGAATGATGATTACTTATCTCCACCGAGTTGCAGATTATTTTAAAAAAAATGTTCAATTATTTGTCTATATATAACGACCTTTTGAAGTTGATAGTACATGTCTTTCAACAAATTACAGTTATCGAAATTAATTTTCTAGTTGTTGCCATTGCAAAGATTTTTAGAGTAAAATTTCCTATGGTGCAACTATCGGGTACTTACAGTTATCGGTTGTTACATTAAGCAAGTTTGTTCTGCAGAAATTTGAACTGATAGATTCCGATAGTATAAATAATAGCTGCTGACCTACTTGTTTGTCCAGCAAGCCTGTTACGGTCGAGTTTTCAATCTCCCGTAAACACATACCCGACCTAATTTCCAACGAGGAATCACATGCGACACAACCTTGGAAAACACATATCCACAAGTCATTTTTAACTTCCGTGTTGACAAACATTCTTTACGCTAATATTTACGTATTTTTTTTTTAACTCAATGATCTAATTTCAAAACAAAAGAAAAATCGAAAAAAAACTAACGTAAATAAATAAATCTGCAGCTAATGCATAAGACCTACTTTTTTCCATCCATAATAGTATTTTCGTATTTTTGCTGATAAGGAATTTTTTGTACTCAACTCATATTGTATATGCTTTGAATATAATGACCTTATTAGTCATAAATTTTAAAAATGCAATTTGATCAAAAAAAAAAAAAAAAAAAATTTTTGTACTCGTATAAGCACAAGAAAATATATATTGATTTTGTTCTATATGTTTTCGGTGTTTTTTTTTGGAATTTCACTTAAATTTAAAACGTATAAAAACTGCCGAAAAATTTTGGTTGGGGTCATTCGTTTTGAGTCTGTTTTTTTTAGACAACGATATTAATACGCCCCCACCCGTGGTAAGCGTATTACAGCGTCAAAAAAATCAGTCAAGTTATCGCGTTTTTCGTAATTTTTTTTTCTTGTTATTTTTAATAAAATTTTCAAAAGCCAATTTAACGTTTTTTTTTCTTGGAACCAGAACGGAAGCAGAATGGCAGAGAATAGGTGAATATATTTATTTAAAAAAAAAAAAAAAAAAAAAAACTAACCCTCCCAATAACAAGGCAAAGTTATTGGGAAATAACAATAATTGGTACCGCTAGTTTTAGGGTCTGCTGACGGCTTCATTAGAAGCGGGCTCAGAAAGGCTTATTTAGCCGCTGTCCCTATTGTCAGCAACGCTCACTAGCCACATCGACATAACTAATTCTCCCTCTTCAAGGGAAACTTAACTCATTTTTGTTTGTTTTCGTCATGGTTCGGCCTTAAGCCAACCACGACATGGTCTATCCCGCTAACGGATCCCATTTATTGGGTCCATATATTTTTTTTATTTGTTCTCAATAACCATCCTTTGGGTTCTGTAAAAGCCCCACCAAATCTCTAATTATTAAGCGGTTAACAAGGTCCAGATTAACCATCCAAAAGCCACAGCCATATCTTCTCCGGCTCAGAGCTACAGGAATTACCGCTGGGGTGTTGGCACTGGACAATTTCTGAGTAATTGGATTGAAGTTTGGTTTTCAAAACCAAACTTGAGTCCTTTTTACAAAGTGGCGCCCAAACAGGGACCTAACAACATCAGGTTCCGAATTTTTTTTATTTTTTTTTACACCCAATTGGTGTACCGACTAGCTTTTACGGAAAGCCCGGTCAGCATACCAATTGCTCACCCTTATTTACGCTGTTTTGTGTTCCCCAAAGCATGCTAATGTTTTTTTCCCTTGGAGTATTCAGTGAGGGTGAATGGTGTTGTCACCCTAAGTTAATGTATCTCATCCTTTTCCCGCGGGGTATTAAAGGCTATACATTCTTAGGCTATGACAAGACTATTCAGTAAGCTGAAATTGCGTCAAGAACCAGGAAAAAAAAACAGGACCCAAATAGTTCGAACAATGTTCAAAATATGGATTCCAACAAAAACAACACTTAGTTAAGTTTGCGTAATGTCCGCTTTGTTTCAATTTCTAAATTTTCATCTTTCGGGATGTGGTTGCAAGTCCACCAAAGTTAATTTTAGTTTCGTCCAGGTTATTACTTAGCTGGTTTTTCACCTTCTGTTATCCTTCAATGGACGGAAGTTTGATGTCAAGGTGTGGACATAAACCAGTTAAGTGTATATCATGTGTTGTAGGAATTCTGAACGACAACCGGCGAGTTATCGTTCCCCATTGTCATGAATGGTACGTTTTTTTGTCACTCTCACGGTGGAGTGCCTCCATGGTGGAGTAGATTACTAACTGTGGCAAAGAGGACAAAAGGTAAAATTCATGATCATTGGGTATAATTATGAGACTATTCTGTTGTGAGCCATAGCAATGACTTTCGCTCGTAGATGGATTCCGAGTTTTGATCCATTGCAACATTGGAAGCAACAGAATAGGTTCATCAAAATTTTTTTTTTCACTTCCCTTTTCCTTTCCATTTTTGACCCAACGTTTTTGTTTTCCGTAGCAGGAAAAGACCATGTTTTTTATGTATTTAGTAGAAAAAAAACAATATTTGTTTATTTGTAGAAAAGTGTTATAGCAGTAGTAAGGTGTTAGTGTAGTTCGTGGAGTTTTTTTTAGTTAGTGGTAATAAACCATAATATGGACGTCAATCATTTGTCAGAAGAGGAGTTGCTGATTGAGCTAGATGTAAGAAGTCTGCTCGGTACAGGACCACGAGCAGTAACTCCTGCCTTAAAGACCCAACTAGCTGAGAGGTTTAGCGCGGAGCGCGAGGGATTAGAACCGCCTCCTAGTAAGGCACATGAAGCTGCCTCTAAACAGTCACGACGTGAGGCTGAGGCAGTAGTAAAAAAATTAGTGGAATTACAGGGATCACTCATGAAGAAGGATCTAACAGATAAAACCAGGGAAGATATTTACCCAGAAATATTTTCCAAGCTCATACACATTCAAGGTCGACTCGCCAGAAGTAACAAGTCCCTTACGTTTGTAGGTATAACAGGGAACCTAGAGGAAGGGTTCCAAGCGTTTTTTCGTCTGGTTCACGAATTAAAGGCGAAAAAATTGGAACCCAAAGCATTCATTGACGCAGTAGCAGAACTGAAGTTTTTCCCCCCTCGTCAGAGAGTTACTTTACAAGATAAAAACACTCAGCGCAATTTACCGTTTACTATGGAAGGAGAGGACACTGAGGACAATCTAGATAATAGAAGGGCCGGAGACGTTTCCGGACTAGAACGGAGGTTAGACAGGTTGTCATTTAGTGACGACGTCAACGCCTGCTCATCGAGGGTTGGTCCAGAACATCGGGACCCAGATGTTGAATGGTCCAGTAACCAGGCTCCATCCGTTCGATGGGGGGACGCAGGCATGCGGCAAGAGGTGAGTACCTGGAAAGTAAGTTTCTCAGGTCTAAAAAGTAACCTCACAGTCGAGCGGTTCTTAACTCGCATCGAATGGCATTCTTGGAGATCCCAAATTCCGCTGGATGAGTTGTTGGGAGTATTGGACATGTGTCTAGAAGACGAAGCGCTGGATTGGTTCTGGACACTAGTAGACCGGGATTCAGGAACAAACTGGCGAGCTCTAAAGCAAGAAATGTTGTTGCGGTTCGGGGCGAGTCGTTCTGATGACGAAATAAGGCGATGGATGAATGAACGCAAACAAGCATACCCTCGAGAACGGTTCCAGGAATTCTATCAGGCCATTCTGAGGTTGGCCGCGCAATCAAGCAAAAATATACCAGACAGCCAGGTATACACAGTTCTTCGGCGTAATATGTGCCCAGGGCTACAAATGGCCCTGCACGACGAGCACAATTTCTGTAGTTTAGCAGAATTAGTAAGACGGTGTAGCTCGTTGGAGGATATGTGGCGTCGCTTCGGGAACAACCCAGAAATCGGAATGTCCGGTGTCGGGCAAGGAAGTCTCAGGGAAGCTTATAGGTACCAGGCTCGGCCGCAAGTCCGATTTGACAACAGACCGGCCAGGGTTAATGAGCTCAAATACTGGGAGCCAGACTGGGAGGAAACAGAGCCAAGGAGAGACTATAGCGAAGATGGAGAGACTCCTGGTTATTGTGAACAAGTCTGTGAGATAAACAGGCAGTTAAAAGTTCGTTCACAGAACCAGAGACAGGGGCAAAATATCAACACTGGTACTATACCTAAGGTGGGAGTTTTTCCGCAAAGAGGTACAGGTAACAGACAGGAGGTCCCATTTTCCACAAGCTGTTGGAATTGCGGAGATTCCACCCATTACTACAAGGAATGCAGAAAGCCGTTTAACCGGGTGTTCTGTTTTGGATGTGGGGCAAGAGGAATGTACAAGCTCGATTGCACCAACTGCTCTCTTCCGGGAAACGGACCAAGCGAGACGAGGAGGTATCGGAGTCCTCGTCGATCGCAAGCCAGTCCAGTAATGGTGACCGAGGAAGCAGCGTCCAATACCGACCCCGAGCTCTATCAGAATTGGCGTCGGTAGTAGCACCGCTACTAGTAAAGACATCTTCTTCAACTTCTTGCCAAACGGATAACAGGCGAGTTGGTCGAAGGAAATGTTATTTTTATCGGTGTAGATTAAGACGCCGATTAATAAATTCGACAGTTATCCATTCTAAACCTGACAACCGACCATACGCAATGATCCGGTTGGGTGAGAAGACAATAGAAGGACTGCTTGACTCCGGAGCCAATATCAGTGTGTTGGGTCACGGAGCTGAGCAGTTGCTCCAGACCTGTGGTTTGACTTACAAGCCATTTAAAACCAAGATCCATATGGCAAGTGGTACGCCGGAGAGCATCCTCGGGTACTTAGAGGTACCAGTCACCTTTCGGGATCAAACAAAGAGGTTCCGGCTATACGTAGCACCTTCACTATCACAGGCATTATATCTGGGTACAGACTTTTGGAGTACATTTGGACTCAGGATTTCAGTGTCAGAGCTGAGCACGACCCCGAATACCTCCAGTAACCAATCTCCAACAATCAAGGAGGATGCTGAATATCACCTTCTGACGGAAACACAGAAACGGCAGTTGGATGTGGTGAAAGCTAAATTCCCATCATCAGAATAGTTAGGTCTAGGGAAAACTCACCTGCTGGAGCATGAGATAGATACAGGAGATGCCAAACCTGTCAAACAGCGTTATTACGCAGTGTCCCCAGCAGTACAGAAGGACTTAGATCAAGAGATCGAGCGAATGTTGAACCTGGGAGTTATTGAAGAGGCTTCTAGTCCTTGGAGTTCCCCTGTGGCAGTTGTGAAAAAAAGTAATGGGAAACTGCGAATGTGTCTAGACGCCCGTAAACTAAATGCAGTGACGGTAAAGGAGGCCTATCCATTACCCATCATTGACGGTTTACTAGGTAGACTGGAGAATACCAGGTTCATTTCCAGTTTAGACTTGAAAGATGCTTTTTGGCAGATCCCATTGGAAATTTCTTCCCGTCCTAAGACCGCCTTCACGGTACCAGGTAGACCACTGTACCAGTTCGCAGTAATGCCATTCGGATTATGCAATGCAGCGCAAACTATGTGTCGACTCATGCACAAAGTCATACCGCATGAATTGCATGATAGAGTGTTTGTCTACTTGGACGATCTTTTGGTGACGTCTGCTTCCTTCACGGAACACATGCATTTGTTGGACATTGTGGCCAGACAACTTCGGCAAGCCAACCTAACCATAAACGTAGAAAAGTCAAAGTTTGTGCTAACTCGACTGAAATACCTTGGACATATAGTAGGTGGAGGTTGTATCAAGATAGATCCGGAGAAGGTGCAAGCCATCCAAAAGTTCCCAACCCCAAAAACAGCCAAGCACATCAGGCAATTCTTGGGAATGAGCGGATGGTATCGAAAATTTATTCCCAATTTCTCCACCATAAGCGCACCAATTTCAGACCTATTAAAACCAAAAGGTGCCATCAAATGGGATGAACAGGCCCAGGCGGCTTTTGAACAGCTGAAAGATTGCTTGTCATCAGCACCTGTGTTGGTTCATCCTGATTATAACCGTACGTTCTACATACAGGTAGATGCTTCAACCACTGGAGTAGGTAGTGTACTATTCCAAAAATATGAGAATGACGTTGAACATCCCATTGCCTGTTATTCACACAAATTGAACAAAGCCCAAAGGAATTACAGCATCACTGAACTAGAGTGTTTAGCAGCTGTCCTCAGTGTGAAGAAATTCCGTGCATATGTAGAAGGGTATGACTTCGTCATCATTACAGACCATGCTAGTCTACAATGGTTGATGAATCAATCAGATCTATCCGGACGGTTGGCCAGGTGGAGTTTAAAGCTCCAGGGATATAAATTTAAAATCGAATACCGAAAAGGCACTCAAAATGTGGCACCAGATGCTTTATCACGCAGTTACACCAATGAGGTAGAACAGTTGAATATCTCGGATGGGGGTTTGCAAATAGATTTACAGTCACCCGCTTTTCTTGGAGATGATTATTGTGCTTTGATACGCAAGATCCAGACTAGTAGTGCGAACAACAAACACACTAAAATTGAGGATGGAAAGTTATTAATTCATAAACCTCATCCAAATATCACCAGAGAAACAGATCAACCAGAGTGGAAACTGTGGCTACCGAAGGAGTTAATTCCTGAGGTCTTAGATCAAGTACATTTACCACCAAGTTCCGCACATATGGGAACTGGTAAAATGATAGAAAAGCTACGGCGGCAATTTTTCTGGCCCACACTGGTTCGAGATACAATGAATTATGTGCGTGACTGCAAAACATGCAAGCAGACAAAAGCAGTAAACTCAAATTTAAAACCACGAATGGGAAATTATCAACAGGTGGAGAGACCTTTCAAAAACTATATCTTGACTTCTTAGGGCCATATCCACGCTCAAAGAAAGGGAACACATATATCCTTATCGTATTAGATCAGTTTTCCAAATTTGTTATGCTTAAACCTTTACGGGAAGCTACAGCCAGTAAGGTGGTGGAATACCTAGAGCAAGAAATATTTCCGGTGTTTTCAGTACCAGAAATACTCCTTACGGATAATGGACCCCAGTTCAAGTCGAAGATATTACAGACCACCGTAAGGAAATATGGGGTTAAACACATGTTTACTCCGGTGTACTCGCCTCAGTCTAACGCATCTGAACGGGTAAATCGCTCTATACTAGCAGCAATTCGGGCATACGTAGGAGAAGATCACCAAACATGGGATGTATATCTTCCTCAAATCGCTAGCGCACTGCGTGACACTGTCCATGCTTCAACTAGTTATTCTCCCGCATACGACTAGTTATTCTCCCGCGCTATAGTTGGATTCCACTTAGACCAAATAATAAATATGTTGAACTAAAACCATTTGATATATTTGTGATTTGTATGGTTCCTAGTTTTAGAACTTCGATGTTGAGCTTAACCCAAGCAGAGAAATATAATTGCTTAAATAAATTGATTTAAATTAGTTGAACATTCCGTTTCAGCAGTACGTATTGTATTGAAATTAAACAATTTAGTTTATTAGAAAACACCGTTTTGTGTGTCGCATTAATAATCATGTATTTGAATCGTTTTTTAAATCGAAATTTAAAATTAATGGTTCCATAACAGTGTACAATGAATAAGGTACATCAAAAATTAGTTAGAATCCAAAATGATTTGGGATTTTCCAATAGGATTTGTGCACGTATTACTGTGGAAAAGGTCACATCCATGTGCCTAAAAATAAATACAATTAAAAATGAATTGGAATTTCGCTAAATGTTCCTGATATCATAATTCTATTGAATTATGATTGGAACTGTCTGTCACGAAAAAAATGTTAATGACGTAACTTTTTTCAGCACCCTTGAATTAATGTTCTTTGTTACACCATATGATTCTCATAATGTACTTACTATCCAAATTCTACTAGGTCCTATTCCCAGAACTGCAATCATCATCCATTATTTCAATAAAATTATTATCAACGTTCAGTGTTCTTTCGTCTTCGGGTATAGAATCACATGAATTTTCATCCGATTGAAAAGTTGTTACTGTCCAAGTTGAAATTGTCCAAACATAAAAAAATATTTTAGTAATTGTGATATGGTCCAAATGACCGAGTTATCGGCCGAGGCAAGAAAACATGTGTTAGCATAATTAATGTGCATAAGGTTCAATTAATATTACGTTATCTGAAATTTTTCGAAGACACTTCATCATATTATATATCAATCATACAATACTATAATATAATTTTTTTAATTTATCTCTGAAGCTGGGGGAGGGAAATGTGTATTTCTTACTGAAAATGATTTTCATTATACTTTTCACGGAACGAGAATTAACCCCCTGGACACAGGCCCTTCGTGGAAAGTATTTTGTGTGAAGTACAATTTAACAAATTCAAAAGTGCATTAATGTTGATTTATTTGTTTTGTTAGTAAAATCGTGAGATTTCCAAGAAATATGAGAATATCACATTGCTAAAGAACCGCCCCAAAACCATTACAGTGTTTTTGCAATATTTCAGGATTTCTTGTATTCGAAAAATTATAAAAAAATTTGTATTTTACACAAAAAAATCTATATGTTTACAATTTACAATACGTTTTCCAGAAAAAAATAAAATCTTGAATGGGCAAAATCTCGAAAATTGGTTCCCCAAATCTCAACAGAACAAATCTTAAACGGGACAAAACCTTGAAAAAAAATATCGAAAAACCAAATCTCTAAAAAGTCGCTTTGCACTAAATGATGTAAAGACTACTCTCTTCCACCGTCAATAACGCCTAGGCGTTTTAAACGAATAGTACGCTTACTGGGCATTTTATTAAAATGTAGCGCTCTAGGCGCTACATTTGTTAAACGTTTCTACACTTCACATAATTTATAATTTGGAAAATGGCCAATTTTTTGAACAATTACCCACTGATTTTTTGAAAACATTAAAGGCTTCAATTTTTTTGTTTAGCTTTCAAAATATAAAATCGGTTTCTACATCATTTGATGATTAATTCAAAAATTACTGCGCAACAAATAACAACCTTTGAAGGTATTTTAGTAGTCATATTTTGTTTAAGTTTAGCTCATCCAGTCAGGTAGGATTGTTTACGGAGTTAACAACAAAGGTGTTAAATCAAAATCGCGTTTCCAAATCTTACTATCATGAGTAATTCCTGACCATAGAACGTTGAGGCTTGTAAATCTTTCATCGGAACAATCTGAATAATTGTCAGTAAACGTAAGTACCTCAATATTCTCACGTCTGTTCTGTTTATATCCTTAGCAACACCATTTTCTTGCCTAACGGTCACTTAATAACCGTTAAAAACTGAGCATTTTCGCATGACATTTTCAACCAAAATAATATCCCAGGGGACTATTCCTGGGTCTCTATTATGAAATGGATGATATTTCACTTTTTTTGCGATTTTGTAGATGCGATTATCGCATATCGCATTTCTTATAAGAAACTTTTTATTGGCATATAAAAAGTAATATTTTTAACAAAATAAATTTAATATTTTTTAATAAAATACTTATTGATATAATCACTTCGCAAATACGATATTCAACGGCTATTGCCTAGTCGCATTTGTCAATATTAATTTCACAAAAATTCGCTGTCGCACTTTTTAGTTATGCGAATCATTTGACCAAGAACGCATTTTTACGGATATATCGTTTTATTATAATGAAATCCGATATCCGCATGTAAATGAGAAATCACATTTTTTCATCCCCTGAATACGATACGAATTCGAATGTATAAGGATTCATACTTGATTTAAATCACAAACGGACGACTCTGATTCAATTCAAATAAGAATCCAATACTTCGAAGATTTGAATACGTTCGAATCGAATTTACAAATAGCCCTGCAGGAATAGGGCTCCGACTTTTTAGCACCAAAGTATTTTGATAAAAATGACGAATGGGATCGTGTGGTCATCGTTAGGTCAGGAGTGGTCCCCCCAGGCTTTGTCTTTTGATTAGTTACAATTTTTTTTTAAAAAAACATTAATTTAAAATTTGCAGGAAGTTTTTTTTACCATTTTTTGACAGGACACTTTTCACCATGTCACGATTGATTTGAACCCGATCGAATACTTTTGGAATTTCAATTGAGTTATCATTTAATTGAAATTTGATCATCGGTTCATAAAAGAAGTTAAACCCGCAGCTCTGTTCCGGAGTTTGTAAACAAATGTAGCAAATTTGATGGTAACCCATTTTCTAATTTGTTTGATAACACAACTCCGTTTCCGTCAACTCTTTACGCTGTTACCAGGATAGAGTAACTCCTCTCTATGGAAACCGTAGGATCCTTAAGGCTGTAGAAATGATGGCTTTTGTGATCAAATTTTCTTATTTTCGTAGGCGTCAGTCAACCTCCCTTAACATGTCGGTAGTTAGGTTTCAATCTTTTTAAAATTACCTAATATTTATTTGAAAAACTTCGATCTTTATTAAATCGAGAAGTTCTTAGTAATGGTGATATCTGACCAAATTAAACGCTTTGGTTGACAATAGGTGAAATCAATCTAGTATAGCAGAATTGAACGCAAAATCGTTTGCGTAACTTGGCCCAAAGCTATTTAATTTGGGGCCAGAGACGAAAATGACTCAGTTGGCAGCCCTACAAATTATTAATGTATTAATTGCCTTTAATAAAATAAAGAAATAAAAAATATTTCAACTGAAAACACCACGTTTAGGAATTAAGAATTTAATTTATCTGTCTGTAATCAGTTGATTTTTCGGCATTTTTTATAGACAAATATATTAATTGTTCATGGGAATCCCAATATTTTCGATTTGGTAAATCAGAAAAATACAGAGGCCAATCGCTCATAATATATCTACTGAAAAAAAAGTAGAAGTAACTTCCCCCCTCCCCTTAATTTTGGCTGAATGCCCAATGAGTTATACCAATGTACCACTCTGCAAAAATGAGAACCCTCCATGAGTTCTTTCTGTTGGTAGTTTGGTTTCGTACTGAAAAGTATGGTCTACTCATCAGGCAGCTACGACCAAACTACAAAAAATTCCACTCTAGCCACATACATTAAGTATCTGGCCAGAACGTACTGACATAGCGAATTATTATTCACTAGATCAAAATGGGTTTTTGAAGACCAACAGAAAGAACTCATGGAGGGTTCTCATTTTTGCAGAGTGGTACATTGGTATAACTCTTTGGGCCTTCAGCCAAAATTAAGGGGAGGGGGGAAGTTATTTCTACTTTTTTTTCAGTAGATATATTATGAGCGATTGGCCTCTGTATTTTTCTGATTTACCAAATCGAAAATATTGGGATTGCCATGAACAATTAATATATTTGTCTATAAAAAATGCCGAAAAATCAACTGATTACGTTTAGGAATGTATATTTCCATGTATATGGCGAATCCGAAACTCCGAACTCAAATATGCTTATTTTCTAAAAAGGATTTAACATTTATTTGAACCCTTACTCCAAATTTTAGATTATGAACAAAAAAATACACATGGATTACTAAATGATAGAATGTGTCTCCAATCCTGACCCAATTATTTCCTACCATGATAAGGTAAAAATTATTCAATTGTTTTAATGGGGTGCGAACCTGGACAAAACTTTCCTCTAAATTTAAAAGAGAATTTTTTTTAAACTACAAATGACCAAACGACCAAAGCTGGTGACCAATCCTGACCTAACGACAGACAAACCATTCCATTTGTCTTTTTTATCAAAAGCGAAATATTTTTTCGAATTGAAATAAAACAACAAAGAGAAAGAATAATTTGGCATCTGGTGTCAGGTGGTATAACTAAAATTAGGAATGAATTAAATAATTCAAACTTTTGGATTAAATTATTTAATTCCTCTTTGTCAAGCAATTGTTGTTGTAAAATTCTCGTGGAAATACGAATTGTGAATTTTATACATTTGAATTCGCATCGTGTTCAGGAACGGCCCTTTGTTTACTTTGATCGTATCTATTTTCCGGCGGTCACGGCAATGTTTCGTTTATTGAATATTAACAATTCCGACTATTCTGATCAAAATATATTTGAAAGCTAAACTTAGTTCTTCCTATACACAACCAGGTAGATCATTAAGTATTAATTTATTAAAATATTAAAGCACACACTTTAAAAACTGAAGTAAAAGAAAGCATTTACTTGTTTCTATTCTCTCCATCAAAATTACGATGTCTATACAAAAAATTTTGTTTGCAATACATAGGTGTATTGGTTTGTGTTAAACTGTTTTAATTTTAAATTTGAAAAATTCAATTCCAACGCCTAGGCGTTTTATTCGAACGGGCACTTTAAACGATTTTTTTTAGAGATTCTTAAAATATGAAAATTTTTGCCGCTTTCGAATAAAACGTTCAGGCGTTATATACGAGGGAAGACTGCAGTGATATAAATGGGTTGGTATCGTTATAGAAAATGAAAAATCCCAAAAAATCAACATTTTTTAAATATAACAAATGTTTGAAATATTATTTCAAATTGTTTCTTGACGAATGGGGAGGGGTTGCCGGCCCCAAGCCGCCGCTTTGACATTTTTTTGAAATTCTAACATTCACAGAGATTGGAGCATTTTAGAAAAACGTATGTTTTTTAATAATTATTACATACCAAAATAGAGAAATCTCCAAAGCCACTTAAGCGTTGGGCTCTTAGCGCAAGGGTGACAAGAAAACGTCAGAAAAAATTCAAAAATATTTACATTTATAATAGTATTTACGTTTATATTTCACGTACTAAGCTTAAAAACTCCCCAAAGCCGCTTAGCATTGGTCTTTTCCGCGCAAGGATGATACGAAATTTGTTTTCATGTTGCAGTTAATAAAAATTTAAAGGGATCTTCCTTTTCGATGGGGCACTTTACTTTGTTTTTTTCGGTATTTATTTTTGGGATTTTTTCGTTCGGGAATTTGATGGTATCGCGATATAAATTCATAATTCATAATAACCACATTCAGCTATTAATTGTACATATTTAAATTAAAAAAATTAAATTATTTCTTTTGTAAAATGTTTTCTTCCTTCTTAACCGTAACACAGTCATCACGACTAAATTTTCAACTTACATTCATTTTGTATTTTCGAGATATAATTTTCGCGAAACTTGTTTTCGAGATTTGCTTTATACTGTAATAAACCAATTCATATACTAAAATAGAGACTAAAACCGATTACCGTTGGACGGTTTTCGACGTTTATAAGGTACGGTTTTTTAATTTGGTCCCAAGCAGCGTCTTTATTCTTGGTGGTATGCTAAAAGTGGATGCAAAATTTTCTTTCCTAAAATTATTTGACACCACCTTAAATAAGTCAATCAACTCAGTCAATCATCACTCCCAAACCACATCACTAACATTTAAAAAACTTTAATTTTCTTAAGTTTTTAAACTTAAATCAGTCGTATTCTAAATCTTTTTCATGCGTATATGCAAATTTTTATAAATTAGTCAGCAAACCAGCCTATGTTTTCGAAAAATGAGCCTAAAATAAAACCATGGACTTTTGTTGGTTGCACCAAATTTTTCTGATTTTGCTAAAATTCAACTTAGCAACTTTCCGAAATGTCTCTTTTGCTATTCTAAAACCAGGATTATTTTAAGAATTCCAAAAAGTTCAAATTTAGTATTTTAATAGTCGAAGTGGCGAAATTGTTTACAATTACATTAATACCTGTGGTAAAATGATGGGAATCTTACTCTTGAAACCTCGCAATACGAACCTCAGGATGTAAACAACAATCGGTTCAGAATTATCTTATTGCTAGAATTGTATATCTCTGTCTTCTAAAATTGACCTTGGCATTGCAAATGATTTAATTTGGTTCATTCATAGAAAGATTTTTTTTTTCTTGCAATTCCTAAAACTACAACATTTCAAAAGTATTCTCTGAAAATTGTAGACTAATCGGAGTATTGTTTAAGAAAATATATAAGTTTGAGCGAATCCGCCTCAATTTGTAATTTACAAAAACGATGGTATTACGATACAATGTGATCGTGGTTAAATCCTACTATGATCATAAAATAGAGAAATTTAAAACGAAATCGAATAATAATGAAGAGACAGAGAGAGAAAACACAAAAATTGAAAAACAAAAAAGAAATAAAAATATTTTAGTGAGTGCAAAATGGATAAAAAAGTTTCAAGAGAAGCAAGAAAGGAACATGCCATTTATAAGCCAAGAGCCAAGAAAAGAAAGCAGATTTTTAATCCAAAAACTGCGGAAGCTGCCGATGGCGGAGCGAGCACTTCAGCAAAAAAACTAAAGCATCAGGACGAATATCATGTACCAAAAACGGATGCAGTTGACTATCGAATTATAAATTTTGTCACTGTTTTTTCGGCGATCACAAGCCTTTGGCCAAATGTGCAAAGTGTGATGGTAAAATGTCTTTTGGCATAGCAAGCGAATGTCGTCTTGGTTTTCAAATTTCTGTTGTTTGTGATAACTGTGCTCCTGAATACATACCATCGAGTTATTTAGTACGACATTCTTTTGAGATAAATCGAAGATTTATTTTAGCAATGCGTGCGATAGGCGTTGGTTTGAAAGGTGCAACAAAATTTTGTGGTTGGATGAACTTTCCGCCGTTTTTAGCTAAATCTACGTACTCCATAATACAGAGCGATATATGTAAAACGAGTGTAAATATGGCTGAATTTTTCATGAGAAAGGCTTGTCAAGAAGAAATTGACTTGAATTCTACTAGCAGTAACAGTAAGAATACTGATTTGACAGTATCTGGTGATGGAACGTGGCACAAACGCGGATTATCATCTCTGTTTGGTGTCGTATCGCTATTGTAAAAAGTTCTTATTGCAAGGCTTGTGAATTGCGGAAATAATAAGAAAACACTGCTGAGTATAAAGAATGGTATGCATTATGCATGCTGTTGTTGAAATGTTTCGTCGTTAAGTGAAAAATCTTGGAGTGAGATTTATAAATTACATCGAGGACGGAGACCCGAAGACTTACTCTGGCATTCTTCAAGCTGCTCTTTATGAAAAAACTGTTTGTCGAAGAAAGAATGCGTTGCTCACGTTCAAAAACGAATCGGTACGCGTCGACGTCGATGTAAAAAGAACAACAAAAGACTCGGCGGTAAGGGCGGCGGTAAACTTACTGGCAATATAATTAATAAATTGTCTGAGTATTTTGGCAAGGCTGTTCGTGATAATTGTGGTTCTATTAAGAAACTGAAAAATACCATTTGGACCATGTTCTACCACAAAAGTTCAACCGACGCAAAGCCGCTTCATCACGGAAACGCAGGAAAGGCCAATGAGAATTTACTATCTTTCAAACACGATTACAATGCCTCGCCAGATAAAATATTAGCTGCAATAAGATCTATTTATGAACATCTTACGAAGGATGAATTATTAGAAAGATGTATTGGAGAGTGGAGTTTTTTATGTTATGGCGATTAAGTTGGGACCACACGCCCATGCATTTGCCAAGCTGGATGATTCTGCTCGAGTTCAATTAGCCAATCTACGTTCGCTGGAAAACATGCGAGAAGCAAGGATAGCTCAAAGACGGAAGAAAATCGCTGCTGGTGCAGCTGCTAAGGCGAAGGAAGGAACAGTTTATGGTCCTGGAATAGACGGTTCAGTGTAAATCCAAAAATAAATTTTGTATCTACATGCAAATCGTACTTATAACTTTAAACGCGTTTTTCTTGAAACCACATTTGCATAGTCGGTGATCACTCTAACTCCGTAACATCTTTACTGATCACTTCAAAATTTGTATCGCTTATTCTATATATAATTGTCTGCCAGATGAACGAAGGATTTTTTCCTGCAACGAATATTTTTTATTTTATAGCCGAAAATTTTAGTCGAAAACAAAATTATGGCTTTGAACATCCGCCATTTTGTAACAAATTAAAATTTTTGGAAACCCCTCGTTCAACCGGAGCATAATGTGATATACTAATGATCCCCGTAAACAATTTAATTTCAGATGATCTAATGATGAGCAGCAGTGATAACCGCAAAACACCTTTTTTGTTTGGGTCTTTCGCGGATTGCCTGTATCTTGTTTATTTATGTTATTTGTATAGAAAAACATCTGTCAATAATTATTATAATTTGTCTTCAAAAAAAAAATCTCAAAACAAAAAAACGTTTTTTTTGGTGTTATGTTATGACTGGCTCTAACACCTTAAGCAACGAGGATTTTAAGATTAAGAAATTTCGTTTCATTTTACCTACTCCTCTTATTAGGTGCCAAGACAATAAACCGTCTCTGTTGGTCCTGTTTCATTCGTTGATGACGAAATCAATTTTATTGGCAGGTCTTGCATTCAATATTATTCTGCCGAAGAAGAAAAGAGCCAGTCAGCTTTAGTTATGCTGTGTAATAAAAGGATGAGATTGGTGGATGTGTTTATTGTTTTGTTTTGAATGGTTCAGGATTCTTTCGATATATTGTAATTAAGCGATCCTTGAAGAATTGGGTAAGACGGATTAGTATGCATTGAATTTTAGTTATATTTTTGTTTAGGAACACAGCAGTGCCATTATTGCAACTGGGTTTGCAATTACTTGTCATCCTATCAACCCCTAATACCATTTGTCATACCAATAAAATCAACAAAAAAAAAAAAATTTAAATTTACATTTAATTAGATCATCATTAATTTAGTAAAAATCACAATCACATTTACGTTTATTAATTTATAATTAATAATAAATTTTTTTGAAATACAAAAACAAAATAAAATTTAATCTAATTTAACAATACAAAATAAATTTTACGGCTTATAAAATTTCATCTACTATTGAAATAAAAAATTATTTTAAAAATATTAATTATTACCATTAAAATATAATTTAAATTAAATGTTGATACTACCATTGCAATAAATGATGTTGTTAATGATGGTGATGGTGCGGATGATGAGGCCGGTGGTTGTCGAACGGGGGTTGCTTCGCGCGACAATAAATTATCATGTTCGCCGCGATCCCATTCGTCTGGAAAATTTCCAATTAAATTTTCACTATACTTTGAATTGCTACGACTTAATTCTAAAATTTTTACGGTTTTTGGTGATAAAATTTCTGTGAAGTACATAAATAAGAAATAAAAAAAGAAAAACTTTTTATTATTTATTGGGGTCACCAGTATAAATTATTGATTTATTTATTTATAACACATACACATACATACGTACATATATACATATCAAAACGATAGATAGTGTGACAAACATTATTTTTTATTATTGTTGTTGTTGCTGTCGGGGTTAATGAAAAATAAATAAAACTTTATGAAATTTGAGCAGTGAGAGTGTACGACTGGATAGTGTTTTGTTGGGGGTTATAAATGTTATTTTTGTGAAATTTATATTTAATTGGATGGATTTAATTGTGTGGATAATACATTTTAAAGTAGAACAGGGGATTTTCTTATATATAGTGGAGGATGATATTATATTTAATGACACTATATTTAGAGTTATTTGACAGTTGCGGTTGCGTGATTTATCGACGAAAGATTATATAAAATTCATAACAAAAGCCAGCCTTATTATTTTGGGAAAAAATCAATCGGTGAAGAGAGGCAATTAATTATAAGTTTAATAGTGGATTATTTGAGCGAAACCAGATATCTTATATTTTTAAAAATTAAATAAGATTTTTAAGGGAATATAACCTTAGAAATTACCTTTGAACTTAAATCGGAATTAAAATACGAAATATCTTAGTTTAAACTATTTTCCACAAACCTTTAACGATATCATTGAAAAGGATAATATGAGTTTTTGCAGAGCCCAACGATAGTTTTAAAAATAATTTACATTCTTCGCCATGCCTTATTCTCGCCGAAATTGGTGGAAAGGATTGTATTTCTTGAGAAGCAATTCGAGCTTTATAAAAGGCGGGATGAACGGAAAAATCAAAGGGTGTTGATGCTTTACGGTATTCCAGATACGGTCAACATTTATGATCACCTATTTTTGACAAATATTGCTGTTGAGGTGGGTGTACATAACTTAAATGCTGACGATATTAAGGATGTTTTTAGGATACATAGAAAGAATCGGGGAGGTCCGTCAGTTATAAAGGTTAGCTTCTTCAAGCAGTTGAAGAGGAATCATTTTATGGCTACTTATCTTAAGTACTTAAAGAATAAACCATTATGGGTTAACCCAAAATCGAGGATTTACATCAATGAATATCTGTCTAAGGAAGCCAAAGACATTCTAGTTAAAGCGAAATTTAAGGAAATAACGGGAAAGGTATAAAATGTGGTTATAAGAAGAGGAATATTTTGGAATTTTGGCTATACAATTGCTTTTAAAACTCAACAAAACCTCGAAATGCAATTAAAGGCTAAGAAAGAAGAAATTTTAGACACTGGAGTATATCAGTTGATTTGTTCAGATTGTCCTGCTTTCTACATAGGACAAACAGGTAGATCCTTCGGTCAAAGATATAAAGAACACGTTTGTGATTTTGGTAAAATGTATGCGACATCAAACTTTGCTATACATATCAATACAACACAACATAACTATATAGACATGAATACTAACATGAAAATTCTATATACAATGAGAAAAGGTGATAATATGGACCGAATGGAAGAATTATTGATCTATAAAAACAGAAGAAATAATAATTTACTTAATAATAAGATTAATACTCCTGTAAATAAAATATACGACATAATAATTCGAAATTCTTGATCAAGTAGGCTATGACATAGGGATAAAACAGATATATAAGGATGACAGAATCCATAATTTTCATTAGTAGTTCGGTAACTGAAGATGATTACTTGTTAATCGAAATCGATATTACAAAAATAAAAAATAAAAAATAAAAAATAATTCCACATAAACGGAAGTTTAATAGATAATTAAAAATAAAATTTGTTTTATTTTATTTTTACAATATATTAACGTGGAATAAGTCACACAAAACGATACATTTAAAAGATGAATCTTATATATAAGAAGAGGTATGGTAGCTATTATTGCGGTAGCTAATGATAGACCGAAAATTGTGCGATCTGCAGAAGAATTGATTTAATTTACAAAATAATGGTTTAGATGGTTGATTCAGTTGAACATTTAGTTATTGGTTAATACATATCTTGTACAGTATGTGCATGATTAGTTTATATCTTTTGTTCTTATAGCCGTATCTTTGAGTACATTTAGTGCATGATTAGCCTAAATTTTGTTCTTATCCTTATTCAGTTTAGTTATTAAATATGTATTGTAAACTTTTGAATTTAGTTATTAAGTTAATCTTTAATGTAGTAGTTGATAGTTTTACAGTCTGTTACGCCACCTTTTGGTTATGTAACACTGCTTTTCGTTTGGTCTGGTGCGTGCATATTTGTTGGCTCGTTCCCCTGTAATTCGATCGTCTGTATACTGTTGGTAATTCGAGGTAGTATATGTATCTTATACCGGCCATGTGTTTTACTATTCACTACCGATACCACGAAATTATTGTACATTAAGGGGTCGCTGTGTTGGTGCATTTTGTTTGTTATTTAAATTCGAAGTAGGTATTATTTACTTATTGCAATACCGGTGCATCGGTGATTTGAGTTGATGGTGTGCGATAGCGGCCGATGTAGCGAAGGGTTACTGAGAGAGAGTGGGGATAGTGAACGTTCGAGAAAGAAATGAGAGAAACAAGAATAAAGAAAAAGAGAGAAAAGAAAATAAAGAGCGTCGGGTGAAAAATTTTTTTTTGGCAGTTCAGTTTTGGATCTTGATTGAGTCGAGACAAGTTTTTTGGAATTTCTATTTTTTTATTTTTTTTTCCTCCATGATTAGGAGTCGAAAATTCGTTTTTTTTTATATATATTGAGTTAAATGTGCCAAAACAAAAAAAAAAAAAAAACATTAATATTAAATGAAAAATCAATCGTATTGGTGTATATGAAATAATAAATAAAAGACTATTGTGTGTCACAATCACAAAACTATAATTCGATTAAGAATAAATGAATATTATATCTTAGTTTAATTAAAAGTTGTATTTTTGTTTATATAAAAAAAAAACATTGAATAAAGACTTAAATATTAAATAAAGTTGGTGTAAGTTAAAACAAAAAAAAAACCGTTCTTTTTATTGTTGGAGTGCTGTTATGGTCAGTGAAGTTTTTTTTGACATTTATTTTTGGTGTGTGGCGCAATAAATAGCACAGGTGTGCCCTCATTAACGCAATTTCTTAATTGGTGGCCATACGATTAACGACGTTATTCACCAAAAGTCGTAACTAAGATTGTGGTAAACAGACCGGTGTGCTATTGCCGTTGTCGCAGTTATTCGTTTATGACCAACATCAGTGAGGTTACCGTTTAGGTCATTACGTTGACAGTGTCGTTTTCGTGGTTTCTACGCCACCGTGGCTACAATTTATGGTGTCTCTACGATAGTGCAACGATAATTTGGACAGTTTGTAAAATTCCAGGCGGCGATTGGCGTGAGGTTCTTCGGGCGCGTGCAAGTGGCGCAATTATTGTATGTCGCTAATATATAGACGGTTACTACGATAGTATTACTACCGTCAGCGCAATTTTTAAGTCAACACATGCTACAGTTTTGGATGTAAGCCGTTTGTCGTTCCGGTTGTTGAAATTGTAGTCATTACGTCAGCCTTCAAAGACTATTCAGTTGCGGGTCTTCTTGTACGAGCCGTTAGCGCACACCTTTTAGTTTTTTTGTTGGTGCGCCAACAACATCTAGAAGAAAAACCCGTTATTATTAAAAGCTGTCACCGCCATCGCTTTATCTTCGAGGTTAGCGGAATTCCGTGATGCAATGGAAATGTTGCACATTAAGCACCTTTAATACGTCGGATAGCGGTTACCGAAGTAAATGTTACCACGAGTGCAGCCTTGGGAAAGAAGCAACACCAAACACAATTGGATAAATCGTTCGTTTTTTTTGCTTATTTAATTTGTATATTATTTGTATTATTATTATTATTTATTATTATTATTTATTATTATTAGTTTTCTTAGCTTCTTATATTTTTTTTTTTTTTTTTGATTATTAGTTTTCTTAGGTTCAAGTTTTCTTGATGTACATATGTATATAACGTAGGATAAAGAAAACTTTACAAAAAAAAAAATATTTTTTAATAAGCTGTAAAAAAAAAAAACAAATACGATTAGTTCTTCATTCATATGTCATAATTTGGCACATTTTTTTCGGATTTTCTTTTTTTTTTTTTTATTTTTAAAGTCAATTCATTTTTTTTTATTATTTATTCGATCTTGCGGGAATAAATATTAAGATTTTCTTTAGGGTTTATTTTATTTTTGTTTGCTTTAGTTTCTTTGATTTTTTTTTCATCATTTTTTTTTTCTCTATTATAATTATATACAATATTTGTTTTCCTCTTTATTATATAAACGTTTTTTTTCAGCTGTTCCCATACTCTCAGTTACACTTCGGTACGTTCATTTATGGTTGTTTTCGGATCGCATGGGAAATACTCCCCGAGTGGTGGTAGAGTCAGTTTATTGGATTAGCGTAGTTTTTTTTTCATTTCTCTCCTATTATTTGTAGTTATCTACGATTTAAATATGAATAGTTGTTAATAGCTTGCGTTGAAGTCGGGATGAGTGATGATGTTGGACTCCTGTGTTCTCGAAATAGTTTTTTTTTCCATAATCCTCCGGTCGTGTCAGTCTCTCATGGCATGCTATCGGAGATTCTGACACGGCACCTGTGTGGACCGTTTCCTTTTTAGGGGCGGTCGCATCCGTATTATAATTAGATTTTTTTTTTCTCCTGTTAAACTAGTGTATGTTCCTTTCTTTTTTTTTTTTGGTTTTCTTCTGTTAGTGTTTTTTCTTTTTGCGGTTATACAAGCAAGGATTCAAGTCTGGAAACCCCCACGCCTAAACAAACCTACCCTGAGCTTTAGCCGGCTACAAAATACCGCACCAGACCGCTGGATCTTTGTCTGATAACGTAATCCCTCTGGGATTTCGTTACAAGTCTTCAGATTTTACAGTTTATCTTATATATTATTATTATTTTTTTTTCCTTATTTTCTTTGCCTATTGTTTTTTCATGCATTGTATCCTGGCTTGTCATTGTGGTTATGATTATGAGCTTTTTTAATAGTTTACCTAGCATTTCCCCGTTAGCGATAAATTGCTTGAATGTATCTCATATTAATGCGCATAGTGTTTAGGCGAATATTGATAAATTGAGAATGGAATTTAAGCACATTTCCCATCATATTCTTGGAGTATCTGAATCTTAAATCATCGCATACTTTTAAAAGTGTTGAAATAGATGGGTATAAGTTGCTCAGGAATGATAGAGTGGGAAGAAGAGGTGGTGGAGTTGCGTTCTATGTACGTAGTGACTTTCTTAAATATTATCATGTGAAGATACTTTACTGAGACTTTAGAGTATCTAACAATTGAATTTAGTATTAATTCTTTAAAAATAGTTGTTTGTGTTGCTTATATGCATGTTTGGGACCTTCCTGTTAATGAATTGAGTGAGCTGTTGTCTAATTTAGTTGTGGATTTTGATATGGTTATTTTGGTGGGTGACCTTAATACTGATTTTTTAGACAGGGTTGAAAGCCGTGAATAAAGAAATATCTTTGATTCACTTAATTTGCATACAACGCAAACTCAACCAATAAGAGTTTGTGATACTACTGAAAGATTCTGGATTACATTGTTTCTAACACCCAATTAGAAACATCTAATTTTCATCAGTCACCCTTCACTGATCATTACCTTATATCAATTGACTTTAACATACCGGTTCAATTCAATGATGAGATTAAGTTTGTGCGCATCTATGATAATATGGATTTTCCCAGCCTTCATTGTGATATACTTAATGTTGATTGGACTGAATTGAGTAGAATTGATACAATTGATGAGAAGTTTGAGTTTTTATATGATAAAATCTCGACATGGCTGCATCAGTATGCTCCCTTTAAAATGATTAAGAAAAAACTCAAGCCTATCTCATTGTTTAGCTATGCTATTAAAAATAAAAAACAACTTGTTGATATGGCTAAAAATATATGGAAACGATCTCGTTGTGAGAAAGACAAACGAACCTATAAATGAAAAAGAACTTAATAAGATGATGAGATCGGGTAAGAGAAAGTTTTTGCGTGATAAGTTGGATCCCAAACTTGGCACTAAATTATTGTGGAGGAATTTGGACAAATATGGGTTTAAAACCAAGGATTCAGCTTAGGTTGTTTCTAAATTTTCTCCTTATGAACTTAATGAGGAGTTTGTTAAAGTCCCAATAATGAATCTGGTGCAGCATTCGGAGACTGGGACCTCTTTTAATAACTCTAATTGTTTCAATTTTTATATTATGTCTGATGACGATGTTCTTAAGACAATAGGCTCTCTAACGTATAATGCAATGGGTGCTGACAATTTACCACTAAGATTTTTAAAAATTATAGCTCCTGTGATGGTACCTCATTTAACGTATTTGTTTAATAGTATTGTGGAACATAAATATTATCCTAAAGTGTGGAAAGTTAGTAGAGTTATTGGGCTATCTAAAGTTAAGGAGCCTGCATTAGTGTCCGATGTGAGACCTATTGCTCAACTCTAAGTTCTTTCAAAAGTGTTCGAAAGAATTATTTCCGACCAGATTAAACAATACCTTAATACAAGTAATTTATTATCTTCTCAGCAGTCAGGGTTTAGGGAAAGACATAGTACTGCAACGGTGTTACTGGATTTGATGGAATTTGTTAGGAGCTGCTTGGACAGGGGCAATTATGTCCTGCTATGTCTACTTGATTTCAGTAAAGCTTTTAACTGTATATTATTCGTTCAATTCTGTTATAAATTGAGAAACTGCTTCAGTTTTTCATCTAATGCGTCGGAATTAATGTTATCTTATTTATCTAATCGCTTTCAATTTGTTGAAGTTAATGGAGTTAAATCTAGTTATTTGTCTCTGCCTACTGGCGTCCCCTAGGGATCTATTATGGGGCCCTTAATATTTGCAATTTATATAAACGATATTGGAAGTTCTACTCGACACTCTCACTATCATTTGTTTGCGGATGATCTCCAAATTTTTAGTGAAATTGAGATTGATAATTGTGATAGAATGGTAGCTACTAATGAAGTAATTGCATATATGAGCAGGGATATTAATAATATTATTGAGTGGTCGGCGGAGAATCGATTGTTATTAAATTCGAAAAAGTTCCAGGTGATTATGTTTTCCCAGAAGCGTAATCCTTTTACTTATGACGTGGACTTAACTTGTGTTAGAGTTGGTAATGACAATATACCTTTTAGTGAATCATTAAGGAATTTGGGTGTGACCTTGGATAAATACTTGGATTGGAATGTGCATGTGAGTTCTATTATGCAGAAAATGTTCAATGGGCTGCGAATGCTTTGGCGTAACTCTGCATTTACTCCAATCAAGGTCAGGATGCTGTTAGCTAGATCTTTAATTCTTAATAATCTGTTTTATTGTGATGTAGTGTTTTCCAAATTAAGTTTTTGCTTATTTACCAAAATTAAAATAGTGTATAATTCATGCCTAAGATATATTTTTGGATTAAAACGCAGGGATCGATTGACACCGTACTATAATAAGATTTTTGGATGCTCTTTGGATAGTTATTTTGATGTTAGAATTCTAGTTTTTTATGTACAAAATTATTACAACTCGTCAACCTCAATATCTGTATGATAAGCTTGTATTTGCTTGCTGTGGATTTGTTGCTGTTTATACAATGTAATTACAGTGTAATTGCGTAAAATGACCTAGTTGTCATGTTGTAATAACAACGGAATAAAATAAATAAATAAATCAACTACCTGCTAAGTATAATCATATTTTGAAACATCAGCAATACCGTAGGATTGGGTTAGAGTTATTTTTGTTTTGCCTACCAAATTGCATTCCAAACATAACGGAAATTAGACCAATACGGTTAATCCAGTATTCTATACTGGGTAAACCAAAAAACCATTTGTTCCACTTGTTGTTTGTCACTTTAAAACAACGCAAAAGAGATATCGGAAAGCTATATCCGAAAATCTTTGATTTGGTTTGAGTGAATTAAAACCCACCGTACCAGTGTTTGAATATTCTTTATTCCGAAATTAATAGATCTTAAGCTCACATAAAGGCATATTCATTTGAAACTCGAATAGAAAATACTCATTTTGCCGTCGTAATAGATCATTGCATCGTTCATCCAAAACTATTTAGCTTTAATTGCAGAATTCTGTAAGTTTTCTCTATTCATAATTTTGCTGCGAATAAGTAGGGTCCATTACGTAATAGAACACGAATCTAGTACAATTTGTATACTTTTTATTTTTTTCAATCAATTTTTTAAATTTACTAATAGAAAATAAGTTTTGTATGACAATTGTCAGAATTGAGGATATAAATTAATTAATTTGTGACCAAATAAGGCATCATTCTGAGGCACAATACGTAGTGAGGCTACACTTTAACACGCTTGTAGAGAAATTAAAAGCAAATATAGTACATACCTCAAGTAAGAATAATTTTCCGTTTGGGTGAGGCTTTTCACTATTTTGCCGTCAACGAGGAAGCCTCTATCGCCGAATGGCTTGTTACTTACAAAAAAAAAAAGGATTCCCTAAACGAAAGGAACATGTTTTGGATGCTGTTAAGGAGTTTGTTGAGGCCGATAAGCGGCCTACGCCTTTAAACGATTCCTTGAGCATAATCCTGATATTGAAATAAAAGTTTCAGATCCGTCAATGCATCTAGCGCCGAAGTAAGTGCTACTAATATTAAAAGGTGTTTTGCTTTGCCTAGCCGCTAAAGAAGCACATAATATTTATGAAACTGAGCGGCGAGCTGCCACGTCTAACTTTACGGTTATGTGCACGATTAGCGCTAGCAGTGTCACTAATCCACCAATGGCAATTTACCAGTATACCAGAGGGTACCAGAGGAAATCCGAAAATATGTACCTTAGGTCTGAAAATGTATTCCTTGTGGAAAACAAAATAAATTTTCCTGTAGTTTATTTTGTTGATGAAAAGCCTGGTGTATCTTTAACTAGAGAACATTTTGCACCACTGCTTTCTGAGACCTTTGAAGGTTGCATTGCATAGTAATTCATAAAAATTGGTTTACAATTACATCAGAGAATCGATCAATCAGAGAATAGTTCTATAAATGTAATTCAATTTACTGAAATTGTCGGAAGCACATTTTAAAACATCCACTAGAAATAATAAAGCACGGTGACAACTTTCATCTTGTATATTCAAACTGTTTATGATAGTTAAAGGTATACCGGTGAATTGTCCAATAACATTTCTCGAAGATTAATCGACATGACTCTGTGTTGCGTTTTCGTTTTTTCAACACAGAGTCGTGTCGATTGTCGATCAACCCAGCAATTATAATAGGGGTGATTAATATGAATGAAATACAAGATGTTGTATACATTGAGAGCGAAAACTATATTTCCAATCCACTAGAAGCTCTGTTCGGAGCAGAACTGGTGATAACGATTACCGTTGAACAATGTAAGGTTACCAATATTCAAGCAGTCGAAAGTCTTATTCGGCCACTTCACATTTTTCAGGAGATTAGCACCCTAATTAAATCAATAGAAACCTGTATAAATTGGCCCGAAATGCTTCATAAAGTAGGAAGATAAACTTCAAAACGAAATAAACCATTCATTCTAACATCACCATTGTATGTATATGCAAGCAGGAAGGGACAAGAAAATGGAAAAACAAAGACAATACACTTCTGGTTTCACTTTGTCAACGGAAAAAACTTTAAATCAACATTGATATAACATTGAAGCAGAAAAAGAACTATCCAATACAGGTTGATAAAACATGAAACTTTTAACTAAAATCTATAACTCTATTTTAAATAATTGATGTCTATAAACGTATATTTTAATTTGAATTTTTCAGTGATCTATTGCCTACAAATCCAGCGTTTAAGAAGAAGGGAAATATTGACGCAGATATTATTAAATAATCCTTCTTGGACCTTGGACTTGTCCACATCTGAAGCAATAACATTGCCAAAGGCTTAATGTGATATTACTGCACATACTCCTTTTCGAAAGCACAAACCATAGACAAACTACAAAACGTAGACAATTTGAGTATTAAATGATCTACTGGCATTGAAAGAGTACTACTTCGAATAGATCAATTCGCTTAAGTTGCGAATTTTACCCGAAAACTCTTTCATGCTTTGATAATCAAGCTAAGATTGAATCAAATAGTGGTAGTCATATTGTAATAATAATTAGTGCGTTTGTCTGTCCATAATCTTTTTTGACGCTATCCGGAGCCGCTATCGAAAATTGTCATATAAAAATGTGTCAAATTTAAATTTAGACACAGAAAATTGATTCCTCTATTTAACGATAATTTAACAATGATCTTACACCAGAAAAGTGTTTTTTAGCTGTAAATTGGTAATTATTGTCATTTATCGTCCAATGGTCCGGCTGGAATATACATATACATAGTAAAGTGTGTAGCTTTACCGCAACACTAAATAATTTACATAGTAATGCAACCAGAGATTGATGCATACGAGTAGGTGCAGTTTTCTCACGTCATTTGGAACTATTGAAGAGTATAATTTCCTTATCTCATTTGATAGCTAGCATAAATCAATTGTTTCATTTTTGAATTGGCAGAAAACAAGAAATACGTTTTGTATTTAGTTTAAAAGTATTAAATTTAATCTTAATTTGCCAACTATCATTGGATGAGCCTTTAAAAACTATTCAATATGAATTCACTTCTGTCGAATTTCGTGGCTGTACTCTTTTCGCTCTTTCAATTAGTGATTTCCCCAAACTAACTTCTCGTATTTGACGATAGAGGCGCCACTAGCACAAAAATTATGACAATACAAAATTTTGACATTTGCGATTAGTCAAACTATTTTAAAGTGTTTTTTTATTATTACTACGTTTTTCTTAACTTACTTTTTTGTCTATCTGTCTGTCTGTTTGGGTCAACATTTGAGGTCGAAATTTGAAGCACTTCTCATCTTTCGATTTCGCTGAAATTTTGTCCACTTGGTTGTTTCACCTGACAATCTCATATTTTTAAACATTCGAAACAAAAATCTAAGAAAATTTGTATGTGTTAGTGCAAAAACTGTTAGTGAAATGTGTTAGTGAAAAATGTTTCGCGTTGCAGGAGGTGCATATGGAAACTTTCCGAGAAGGAGATAGACAACTTGAAAATGCATTCAATCAGGCTCATGCATTCAATATTCTCGAACAACCTGAAGAATATGTTGATCCAAATCTAGAAGAGGAAGTTACCAAACAGAATATATCTGGTGAACAATTGCAAACAATTTACAATAACATGAATGCAAAACAACAAGAACTTTTCCTACTACTAAGACAAAGCATTCAAGAGCAGTTGAACGAAAGTAGACAACGAATGAGATGGTTTGTCACTGGTGGAGCAGGAGTAGGCAAAACATTTACGTTTAATGCTCTTAAGAATTTGGTTAAAAACTGTTTTTTTATGGAAAATCAGTGGTCAAAGTTGCTGCCTTAACTGGTGTTGCAGCTAGACTAGTAGGAGGTTCAACACTTCACAGTTTATTGAAAATGCCTGTTCAAAAACATGGCTTTCTTACACCAAATATGCCCCAATTGACAGAAAATTACCTGAAGATTATGCGTCAACAGTGGAAGGATGCCGATTACCTTTTCATTGATGAGATAAGCATGGTTCCTTATGAAATGCTTTGCATGATTGACTCACGACTGAGACAATTGAAAAATAAAGAGAACGAAGTGTTTGGAGGTATCAATATAATTGTTTTCGGTGACTTGCAATTGCTGCTTGATGCAATGGCCTCCCATAAAAGGAGCACAAATTTTCAATCAGCCAACTCGATTCTTGCCAGCGACTCATTTGTGGCGATTGTTTTCTTTATGTGAGCTGACAGAACACATGCGGCAGCAAGAAGACAACACATTTGCTGATCTCTTAAGTGCCCTTAGAGTTGGAAAATTAAATGGTCAGCATTTTGAGCTTCTGATGTTAAAACAAATGACAGAAGCAACTGGAGATTTTGCATTGGATAAAGCCATTCGAATTTATCCTTTAAGAGCCCAAGTAGATGCCCATAATCTTGCTGTACTTGAGCAATATCGAGCTCAACAAGTGTATATTTTCAAAATTCGATCACAGGATCAAATTATTGATGCAAAAAGAAATGTTGATAATGTCAACATGGTTAATATCGTACCAGCAGATGTAAATAAAACTGGATATTTGTTGGTGCCAAAGTGACGTTACGCTCAAACATCATTGTTGAAAAGGGTCTTGTCAACGGCGCCATTGGAAATATCAAAGAGATTATCTGGCCGCATTTCCGCAGAGACCAAATGTACGATACTGACGTTCCATCAGTTAGAACAGATTTTGGCAATGAGAATATTAAACTTATCGAGGCGAAAGCTATACAATTTCCTGCTAAATATAATTATGGAACAATTGAGCGTAGACAATTACCAATAATTTTGTGTTGGGCATGTACAGTCCACAAAATGCAGGGATGTATCGTCGATCATGCAGTCGTTTACTTAGGAAGATCACTTTTTCAAGACGGCTAAGCTTACGTCGCATTAAGCAGATTGAGATCTTTAAATGGACTGCAAATTGAGGAATTGAACTGTAGCAAGTTGTCAGGAAAGAAGCCTTGTAACGAAAGTGTAACCCTAAATTTTCACATTAAGTACACCAAGAACTTATTTTTATTTTTTTATAAAGAATTGATTTACGGAACTTTTAATTTTTTTTTTAAATTATTAGCAATTTCATATATGATATCAATTTTCTTTTCTAAAATGCGCCCCACGTTTTTAGTTGCTGAAAATTGGTGCTAGTTTTAAGTATAAATGCCCAGATAATTCTATATGCCCAGAAAAAAATTATTTTCTTCTTTTTAGTGCATTAGAAAAACTTGGTATTTTAAAAAGTTTTTTTTTTATATATATTATATAAAATCAAAGTGTTTTTATAAAATTTAAAATGTTTGAATAAAATCTGAAGTAATTTTTTCATAAAATATGGTAGTAAAACATTGCGCATACGGCGTTTGTTCGTCAGACTCGCGTTACTTAAAGGATTCAAAGGTTTTTTTTTAGCTATCCTAAACCCAAAAAGGAAACCGAACGGTGTAAAAGATGGGTCGCTGCTTGCCGAAGACCTAAATTTACAATAACAAAAGTAACGCGGTATTAATTTAGGTGCAGTCTTCACGTTGTAGGTGAAAATGGACCGACTGAAGTGAATCCAGATCCTGTTTCTGCTACTTTTTCAATGGTATATAGATTAATTTTTAATTTTGATATGTATTTAGTAATTAAAATTGTATTTATGACTTTTATAGTTTCCAACATCTCGAGAATCAAATTTAAATGAGTATTCCATTTCTCAAATAGATGAAGATGAAGACATTATTATTACCCAAAATGTACGTATACGAAATGTTAACTAGATAAATTAATTATTTTCTAATTTTATTTAATCTAGGATTTCGAAAATGATATTGTCGAACGAAAGGGTATGTAAAACAACAACAGGCACGGCAGAACGGAATATATCGGTGCATAAATATCGTGTTGGGGTTTGGGAGCTTGGCTCCCCAGGCACATCATCTTCTGTTAGACTATAGATTATATCACAGCTCAATCTAAAATAAAGAAATAAATATTATGTACAAAACGTCAACAACATAACCTCAATTTAGTTACCGAAATTTGTGTTTTTTTTTTTCCATAAAATGTATAAAATTTCGACCCACAATTTGAAAATAGGCTTGTTATCATTAATAACAATGTTTTTAAGCACACTTTTATCGCAAAATATATATGGGGACACTACCTTTTCGAAACGTAAAATTTAAATAAAAAGACGCGAATTTGAATGTTTTTGTATTGAATTTTATGTCAAACTAATTTCAATGTTCCCATGTATACTGCAGCGCTGCCCAAGCGAGCAATGAGGAAAGCAAAAATAGTTTTTGACAAATACCATATTAATACCGACCGAATAATAAATATGACGTTCATAGTATAATTATAATATTTCGTTATAAAGGGTGTCCCAAGTAAAGTTGTGTAGTAAATTGTTGGCAACCCAGAAAAAAATAATTTGACAGCTGAGAGTTTAGGGTTAGTAAAAATGAAGCGTAACACGATACAACAACGCGTTTTCTTTATTGAACAATATCTCAAAAAAATCAGTAAAATCATCCTAAGCGATGAAGCACATTTTCACCTTGATGGCTTTGTTAATCGCCAATATTGCAGTGTTTGGGTTAATTTCGGAGAACACATGTGGATTGTCAAAAAACAAATGCATCCAGAACGTGTCATTGTTTGGTGCGGATTTTGGGCTGAAGGCATCACTGGACCATACTTTTTTGAAAATGAGGCTGGTCAAGCAGTGACTGTTACTAGTGTTCGATATTGCGACATGGTAACACAGTTCTTTAAATGGCCCGTTGTTAAGTTGATTGTATGTCTTATTATATTTCTATTAAATCATCTCTAGCTTCTGGTTCTTCAATTCGTAACTGCTTATTTACAAAATTATTCAATGTTGATTGTTTCTAACGCTTTCTATGAATAGCTTTAAAATGACTTAGAACTTCAAAGCTACATGTTACTATTTCGGTTGTTTCTATGTCTGGGTGTTTTTTAATCGTTGCTTTTACAATTTCCCACGCAGACAACATAGCTTTAATTTCTTGAGGAGTACCAACATCTGTTACATCATGTTCAACATCCTCGTTTTGCTTTTCAAACATCAATTCCCAACCCTAAAGCTTTTCCAAAGCTAATTATTCTTGCATCCAGTTCCGTTTCGAATCCCTCTTGTTGCCATTCTTGACATACTGATGGCCACAAATTTTTTCAAGATCTATTGAGACATCTCGCAGACACATCATTCCAAGAACTAGCAATTAAATTTATGCAATCTATAATGCTAAATTTGGTTTTCCAATATTCTTTCAAGGTAATTTCTTCAGTCATTGAAATTTCTTGGAAAAAACTTAGAAAACATTTTCTTCGTATAAATTTTCTTGAATGTAGCAATCACCTGCTGATCCATTGGTTGGAGTATATATAAATGTGGTATTAGGTGGTAAAAATTTTATTTTAATAAAATCATATTTATCTATCTATCCTGGAGCGTTGTCCAATAATAGCAAAGCCTTAAGAGGAAGTTTGTTTTGCTCCAGAAATGCTTCTACTGAGGGGCAAAATTCTTCAATCACCCAATTAGTTATATAACTCCGCTTGGGCATGTTTTTCCAATAGAGACCTATCTCATCTGCATTTAAAACTTGTTGAGGAGCTTAACCTTCTGTCTCAATTAAATTTTTGAATTCAGTTTTAAAAGCTTCTGCTGCTTCTTTATCAGACTGGCTGCTTCGCCGTGTATTATGACACTTTTGATGTCTGCTCTTTTCCTAAAACGATTGAACCTACCCTTGCTGGCTTTAAAAACATCATAACGTGTGTTACTGTTTTATGTTGATTGACCCTTTAAATCATCATATATTTTTTTCGCGCGTTGGCAAATGTATTCCATATGTTACATATGTTTGTTTGTATCGTATTTGACTCGTCGATCACATTAAATTTTTTAATAATATCCCGTTGTTTTATTATTGTCGATACTGTTGACTGGGAAAACCCATATCCTCACACTAATTCCGTAATTTTTTCACCATCTTCATATTTTTTTATAAACTCTTGCTTTATTTTAAGAGAAATTTGTTTTTTTAACACGATCTTTACCCATTGTTAAATTTAGTATAATATGGGTTAACACAATTAACTTTCCAATGTCCAAAAAACTTCAAACACCTTTGATTTAATACTAAATTACAACCGTCTAAAAGTGCAACAAAGCCAAATAAATTTCATCCACCTACAAAGATTTTTTGGAATGGGTACGAAGGGCCGAATTTCAAAGGGCCGAATGTCGAAGGGCCGAATGTCGAAGGGCCGAATGTCGAAGGGCCGAATGGGTCGAAGGCCGAATGTGTCGAATTGCCGAATGTCGAAGGGCCGAATGTCGAAGGGCCGAATGTGTCGAAGGGCCGAAAGTGTCAAAGGCCCGAATATCGAAGGGCCGAATAGGTCGAAGGGCCGAATCGGTCGAAGGGCCGAATGGGTCGAAGGGCCGAATTTTATATTTTTTTTTTGTTTTGTTTTTAGAAATATAATTTTTAAAATTTGTTGTTTTAAGGAATATTTTTAATTTTATTTTGTCAAATATAAATTAATTTCTTATGAATTTATGTATTTTATTATATTTAATCTTTGGATATTCTATCGACAAAAATATTGCATTAATTGAGGTTGTTTATATTTTGCGTTTCTTTTGGTATTATCCAGTGAAAAAATATTTGTACATAATAGGTATTTTAGCAAAACCAAGTCTTATTATATCAATATAAATGGAATATATATGTAGGTATACACATATGTATTACTTTTGTAGTATAACCCGCTCGTATATAATAACAAAAGACGAAGGTTATTTTTTTCAAGATAATTTAAGATTTTAAATAAGAAAAAAGAATTTGGTCATAAAATGTCATAAAATTTCAATTTACTCCTGGGTATCGATTTTGGTCGCAAAATGAGGATTGAGGATTGAGAATTTTGTATATGTACACGGCGTATAATATACATTTTGCTATTGTGTGCCGTCAAATATTTTTATTGTATTAGTGTGTTTTCTCATGATGGTAAGTATCAAAAATAAGCTAAGCGGGTGAAATCGGTTCAAATTTTTTGTTGCTTCCGCTCGCCTTGAGTTATTTTTCCCTACCTTTTAACATGAGGAATTCATGTTTTTTTATCTATTGTTGTTGTAAACGAGACATTCATTTTACTTCGTTAACAAAAATCCAAAACAATATACGCAATCAAAAAAATTGCTCGTGATCTTCAATATAAAAACTAAAAAGCAGCATAAATAAATGGTTTTTTAATTTTTACATTCTTTGTCGACCACATTCATAAGAATCATAATATTTTTAACTTTTTTTTTTTTTTTTTTGAGTTATGTGAGAATAAACATTTGAAAAAAAAAAAAAACAATTCAGTGTTATCTCATGCGCACGAAAGGAATGTTGTACATATTTTTATTTCCAGTAATTTTCTGTAAAATTTAAAACTAATAAAATGGTAAATTGAATAATGATTTAAAGATAAATCAAAATTAGCTAAAAATGGAAAATAAGTCAGAAAAATATTTATAAACTATAATTTTATTAATAATTTTAAATGATGAAAAGACACACGACGTACATCCTTCCTCTCCTGCGTTTGAATTAACACTAAGTCAAAATAACTAATTTACTTCTTACATTTTCCACAGTATATTTTATATCCCTCTTTTTCGTATCATTTTCTCTCTCTTATTTGCATCAAGTTAAACAAAAAACAAAAAAAAACCGCCCATCATTTTTTTAGTTTTTTGTTTAACATCGAATAAGAGGGATAATGTGAGAAATATTAAATAAATTAAAGTAAGTAGTAAATTAGTGATTTTGGGATAGGCAATCAGGATGTACGTCTTATGTCTTTTCATCATTTAAAATTATTAATAAAATTCTAGTTTATAAATATTTGTCTGACTCATTTTCCCTTTTTAGCTAATTTTGATTTATCTTTAAATCATTATTCAATTAACAATTTTATTAGTTTTAAATTTTGCAGAAAATTACTGGAAATAAAAATATGTACAACCTTTCGCACGCATGAGATGACACTGAATTGTTTTTTTTTATATTTCAAATGTTTATTCTCTGTTTTTCTCTATTCTTTGGACACCAATACAATTTACCAATACTATTGCCTTCCGGTAATTCTCAACTCAATCCTCAAATTGCGACCAAAATCGCTGAACTGTTCTTTAAACTGATAATTCATTCTTTTCGAACGATGTTATTTTCTAGACCATTATATAGTTTATTTCTATTGTTTTAGAAAAACAAAAATTAAGTGGTGGAATTTGTCTTTTAGAACAAAAAATCCTAATTATCGGTCGGCTTTCTTTGAATCTCATTATACGAAAATGTATTATTTTGCTCTACACGACGAATGCATAAAAAAAACGGATGGAAATATTTTTGAAGGGTGGATCTACAAAAAAGAGTTTTATTGATGTGTCCATGTACATAGTCATAAATAAATAATGTTGTATTATGTGTTTTGGCTATTCTATATACCTATTTACATCAAGAACAAATATATCTAGAAAAAGAAAAGATACAAGAAAAATAACAAAAATATCTAGAAAAAGAAGAAAAGCTCAAGAAGAGAAACTAACTTCTGGAATTATAATTTTAAATAAAATTTGTGTAATTATTACAATTTGTTTTTTATTAATTGAATATGAACCATCTTGATGTATGTAGATAAATGCCTGCCCATATAAAAAATCAACTTAAAATAAGGGACATAGGAGAACTGACTTGGGTATGTAAATTTTTCATTACAAAATATTGCAATTACAAAAAGTTGCAATTATAAAATTTTGCAAAATAAAATCTTGCATAACAATTTCCCGTACTTTTTTTTCTTTATTCTGAGGAAAATAAATTGAATTAAAATGAGGCTAACGGCTTCGGTAACTCTCACGGGCACGCGGGAGGTCGCTGCGCTCCCCCCCGCTTAGCCCTCCGAGGGGCTTTAAATTTGAGCTTCGGGGGACGTAGGAGCCGGGATCAGCAAACATGTCGCACTGCGTGCCGCACGTAGGAGCGGATTATATAGAATAAAAGGATTACCAAAATACGTAATGTTGTAATTTATGATTTAATGAATGGAAAACATCAATAAAACTCTGTTTTGTACATCCACCCTTTCAAATTCTTTCCATCCCTTTGTTTGTTACGTATTCGTCGTGCAGAGAAAAAAAATACATTTTCGTATAGTGAGATTGAAAGAAAGCCGACCGATAATTAGGATTCATTATTTCCTTTTTTTTTCTAAAACAATAATAATAAACTATATAATGTTCTAGAAAATGACATAGTTGGTAAATGAAAGAATATTATCATCAGTTTAAAAATCAGGAGGCAATTGAATTTTTATGACATTTTATGACAAAATTCTTTTTTCTTATTTAAAATCTATTTACATTTGGTACGCATATTTGAAAAAAATAACCTTCCCCTTTTGTTATTATATACGAGCGGGTTATACTACAAAAGTAATACATATGTGTATACCTACATATATATTCCATTTAATTTGATATAATAAGACTTGGTTTTGGTAAAATACCTATTATGTACAAATATTTTTTTACTTGATAATACCAAAAGGAACGCAAAATATAAACAACCTCAATTAATGCAATATTTTTGTCGATAGAATATCCAAAGATTAAATATAATAAAATACATAAATTCATAAGAAATTAATTTATATTTGACAAAAAAATATTACCAAATATTCCTTAAAACAACAAATTTTAAAAATTATATTTCTAAAAACAAAACAAAAAAAAATAAAAAATTCGGCCCTTCGACCCATTCGGCCCTTCGACCGATTCGGCCCTTCGACCCATTCGGCCCTTCGACCCATTTGGCCCTTCGACATTCGGCCCTTCGACATTCGGCCCTTCGACACATTCGGCCCTTCGACACATTCGGCCCTTCGACATTCGGCCCTCCGACATTCGGCCCTTCGACACTTTCGGCCCTTTGAAATTCGGCTCTTCGACATTCGGCCCTTCGACATTCGGCCCTTTGATATCATTCCAAACTTCTTTACGCACGCTTGACTTGGGGACTAAACTGGTGAATACATTATGAAAATGCGTTACGAAAAGTGTGATCGATCGTTAATAGAATGCTTTGAAAAAATAAAACAATTTAACAATGCAAATTAAAAGCACTGTGAAGTATAGTTTGTGGCGTAGTGGTAAAGCACGGGACTAGAACGACAAAGGTCTTCGGTTCGATCCCCAATCACCATCATATTTTATTTTTTTTTTTAATTTTTTAATTTTAAATAATTTTTTTTATTTATTTTATTTATCTACATATTTATGATTTCGAGTTATAAGGGTTTTAGTATTAACTATTCTATTAAAAATCCAATTTTAGAAGTAAAACTTCTTTACGCACGCTACTGTATCTTTTATATTTATAAGATACAGTAATCAAACTATTTAATTTACCATTTTATTTAAATAATTTGTTAAAAAAGCAACCTGATTAAATTTGTATAAAAAATGAACAAACAAAATTTTTGGATGTCAAAGTACTGAACAGGAAGCTTTTGCAAACAGAAATTACACAAAATGTCAGTTATCGATACTGGCGGTTTACCGTACGAAATTGTTCTCGTTCTGTACAAATCGTACATTATCACCACAAACATTGATGTATCAGATGGATTGGCAAACGGTGCAGTTGGTTAAATTAGTACATATACAACAAAACGAACAAAATGAAATTACACGAGTATGGTTAATTTTTGGGAGTTCACGAAAAGTTGGTGAAAAACTTCGACGAAAAGCTTCCGGTTACGTTGCGACACTTAATATTGATAAACTTGCGGTCCCAATAGAACGCAGAACATCTACCATTTCCATGAATAATAACAAAACAATAAACGCAAAACGAAATCATTTTCCTTTAGTATCAGGATGTGCCATGACAATTCATAAATCCCAAGGTGGGACATTCAATGAAGTTGTTTATGAATATCAAAGGACTCATTCTCTACCATTACTATATGTTGCTCTATCACAAGTTACCAGTATTGAAGGACTGTACATAGTGCCAAAAGACAATGATAATAGATTTTATCATGGTCGAAAAAATGATACATCAATCATATCTTTACAAGATGAATTTCGCCGATTATCGTTGAATATATTGTCAACAATAGGAAGAACGATTCTTGATTTCATGAATGACAGAAAAAAGTTGTCCATGGTTGCTTTCAATTGCCAAAGTCTCAGAAAACACGTGTCGGACTTGAGCGATTCCGTAATTGATTCAAGCAATATTTTGTTTCTATCAGAAACCTGGTCAAATGACGATGAAAATGTTGGCATCCCTAATTTTGATTGTATTGCGAAATTTAAGCGTAAAAATGTTAAATCAGCAGGAGTGGCAATTTATCAGAAATCAAATAATGTCTCGAATATAGTAACTTCGAAAATGGATATTTTATTACGACGTATTCGTGAAATCGATATTGGTCAATCATCAATTGGTGATATATGTGCTGCTCACTGTGTTTTGGACGATGGAACAAACATCATAATGGTAGTTGCTTACATTTCGCCCAATAACACAGTTAATAATATTATAAGGTTTTTATATAAAAAACTTATGATTTACGGTCGAGTAGGCTCTGAAGAATTAGGAGAAAACTATCATACATTCCCACTAATTTTAGCAGGAGATTTCAATGTTAATTTCGCGTCCAACGATGGACAACTCTTGGTAAACTTTCTACAAGATAAATTAGAACTACAAATGAATAATAACCGAAATGAGCCTACAACAAGACATGGAACAACAATCGATGCAGTTTTCTCTAGATATCTTTCAAATTTTCATTCGAAAACATATGTATCTTATTTCTCATACCATAAGCCTATTGTCTCGGTCTTACAATCAACCACAGTAATTACTGATGTATCTGAAAATAATGAATAAAAATGAAAAAATAAAAAAATAAAAATCTATACCAAAATATTAATTTATTTATGAAAGCCCATAATAAATTTAAATATTTGTAGAAAATTCATATATGTATATGTATATATGTACATGTACATATTATACATATATATTATATATACATATAGATGGAGCTAAAGAAGTTTTACTTCAGTCGTGTGGTCTAAAGCACACTCATTTTTTTTTTTTACGAATCTAAGCAAAGTGACCTTGATTTTACCAGAGCCTACTGTATAAATAAGAGCCTCCAGTATCGACCGTATTTTTTACTAAGCTTAATTTAAGGTACGCACAGTTTTTACTTTACTATAAAACTATATGAGAAAATGATTATTTTCATTTACAATTTTAGTTTATTAGAATTATGAGCTATTGTTTTATTTTTATAAGAAAATGTTCATGAAACGTGTAATTTTATTTGATTGGAAAATCGAATAATGAAAATGTTTGTTTCTCAGTGAAAATCGTCCTCAAAAATAAGGTATTTTTGGACTTTAAAATTTTATTATTTTTGTAATTTACGTCATAAACTCATAACACGAAATCTATAAATATAAAATAATCATCTCTTTCATTGCATCCGTTCAAATTTTAATTCGAATGACTTTCTATTGTTATTTTGAATTTGCAAAGCATGCTAGATTGTTTTGATTTTTTGTTTTCCTCACGCTCATTCCATTGATTTAATTTTTTCTGTTTGGCTCTTCTTGATTTATTTTAATTTCGAGTATTGAGCGGGGACGTGTTGTCTTTTTTCTTACCATTGGTTCTAGATGTGGATAAATCATGACGTCATTAAATTGAATTTACTCTTTTTTAATACATATTGTTATCGTTGTAGAATGTTTTTTAATTTAATTCCCCTTATTTTGTTTTGATGATTGTTGGAAAATATGAAAATTTGAGATCCTGTGTTTTAAATGAGTATGACATTGTGGTTTTTCAGCGATTTCAGAACAAATTATTTAACTGGGTTTAACTTTTTATTCATGTTTTATCGTCAATCCAAATCGCGACAAACTCTATGAAAATAAATTATTTTTTTATGTTTCTTTGTCTCTTATTTTAAGTTCATTTTTCAGATGATGGATCTGATTAGAAGATGGATCTGATTATAAAAAAGCCTTAGTCTAAAAAACAAAGCTTTTATAAGAGAATTAGAAATGAGGAAAAAACCAAGCTTTTCATAGTAAAACACACAAAACCGTCGTGTCCAAATAAGAGTATTACATCTACAAATTGGTAATTTTTTGAAGAGGCTTTAAAGTTGTTAATACTAATTTCGTCTTATTTTTTTTTTAAATAAAGTCCTTTCCAGAAAGTGTGGCAAGAATTTTATTAAAAAAAAATTAAGCCAAATTTAACATTAACAACTTGACACGCCCCTCTAAAAAATAATTGATTTGCAGATGTAATACTCTTATTTGGACACGACGATATGGGAAATCAGTTTTAGTCCTAAGACACATTTTTAAATGAAAACGTTTCAAATTCTTAATTATGATTTCTGAAATACTTTCATAAATGTTTGAATTTCATTCAACATATACAGTATTGGCCAGATAAATGTTACCATACGAAAAATATTCAAAGATGTTCATACAAACACGTTTCAAGGTTACCTTAGCTTTTTTTGTGCTTGTGCATACTTTATTTTTATAAATTTAGGAGTAACGGGATCTAAAAATTATTTTTTTGTTTTGCTCTGAAATTGCATTAGTTGTTTGAAAACTGCACAAGTAGGAGGACTAGAACAATGAACAAATTAAGTTCAGAGCAAAAAAGCGTAATTTTAGCTCTGCGACAGGAAAATCTTTCTGTAAGATACGTAGCAAATAAAGTGGGATGTAGTAACGTTCCGGTTTTAAAGCTAATGAAAAAGTTTGCTATTACAAATACAATTAGAAATACAACAGGAAAGTCGAATAAAAAGACAACCCAGCGGATGGACAGAAAAATAGAAAACATGTGTTTGTCAAACAGATTCTCTACTTCTAATGAATTAAGTAATGAAGTAAGAGAACGTTTTGGAATAAATATTAGCGCAAGAACAGTTCGTAGAAGATTGCAACAAATGGGTCTCAATGGGCGAAGGCCAAGAAAAAACCGGGTTTGACAAAAAAAAAAATGTGAATTGCACGGCTTGATTTTGCAAAAAAAATACCTGAATTGGACTGCAAATGACTGGAAGAGAGTTATTTTCTCAGATGAGTCTAAAATTAGGAAAGGGCGATCCAATAAGAGCTTCCGGAAGTTTTTTTTTGAAATAAAACGCATTAAAATCAATTTAATAATCAAAAATTGAAAATAATTTGTTTTAAATGTTGTCCGCGACTGTCTCTTAGATGATCTATTCTATGGGTGCAATTTTCGAATACTCTTTCGAGCCTTTCAGCCGATATTCCGTTAATTATACGTGTTATGTTCGCTTCTAATGCCGGAATCGATTGTGGTTTATCGATATAAACAAGTTATTTCACATACCCCCATAAAAAGTAATCTAACGGCGTCAGATCACAAGATCTTGGAGGCCAATTCACAAGGCTGGGCAGTAACGAATTACATGAATTTAAATTACGTAATTAAAATACAAATTACAATTTGTAATTTGTATTTTAATTACTCATTTTCCAAGTAACAGTATCTTGTATTTTAATTACTTAAATTCTAAGTAATTGTAATTTGTATTTTAATTACCTCAGTTTTTGAAATTTCTTATTTAAATTTTTACAAGGCTTAATCAAGTCTGGTTCCAGAGCCATCATTATAAAACCTAATCTGAATAATCGTTTTTCTAATGATAAGTTTTTTGAATAAAAGAATTTTGTCAAACCAAATTTATCAATTTACAAATGTAAAGTAATTGTAATATGTATTTTAATTACAAATTGCAATTCAAAGCAATTGTAACTTGTATTTTAATTACTCCACTGGAAAGTAATTGTAATTTGTATTTTAATTACCGAGTTTGCTGTAATTCGTAAAAGTATTTTAATTACTCAGTGTAATGTAATTTGCCCAGCCTTGACAATTCACGGGTCCCTTTCTTGATATGATGTTCTCATTAAAATTTTCTTTCAATAAATCGATGGTTTGGCCTACTGTAATATCTTAAATTTTTGGCAATTCTTCATCATTGCTTTGTAGTTTGCGTCATTGACGTTTACACGCTGTCCTTCCGCATTTTTAAAAAAATACGGTCCGATGATGCCAGCTGCCCATAAACCGCACCAAACAGTGCATTTTTCAGGATGCATTGGAAACTCTTGAATTTCTTCTGGCTGTTCATCAACCCTAATACGACAATTTTGTTTGTTGACGTATCCATTCAGTCAAAAATGAGCTTCATTGCTGAACACAATTTTTCGATAAAAAAACGGATCAATTTGGGGCTGTTCCAACGCCCATAAATCAAATCGATGACGCAAAGGAAGGTCGACCGACTTCTATTGTTCAACAAGCTGTATTTTGTATGCCTTCAAACCAAGATCTCTCTTCAAAATACGCCACAATATGCCATATGAGAGACCCAGAGCTTGAGAACGGCGACGAATTGATTGATTGCGGTCTTCACGTACCCTTTCAGCTACAGCAGCAATATTCACATTAGATCGACTTGTACGCACTCTAGTCAGGTGATGAATATCCAATAATGAAAAAGTGGTTCGAAATTTATTGATTGTTTCGCGAATAGTGCGTACAGTTGGACGATTATGAACACCATAAAATGGTCGAAGAGCACGAAAACAATTTTTCACTGAACACTGATTTTTGAAATAAATTTCCACAATTATTAGTAAACGTTGTTCTCGCGTAAGTCTATTCATGGTGAAATGTCAATGAATACTGAACACAAATGTCATATGAACATGACAGTTGTCACGCAAGAATCCCAATGGGAATCCCAATTGAAAAAAGTACCTCCTATTGGAACACGCTTTATAAACCAATCGGATGGTATCACATACGTGCGCCGAAAGGTAAATGAAGATTTTCACCAGGACACTTTAGTAAAGCGAAATAAATTTCCAATAAGTTTTACGGTCTGGGGATACATCAGCTACTACGGATGTGGAGACTTGGCGTTTATTAATGAGGCATTAAACGCTAACGGGTATATTTAGGTCTTAAAAAAATGCTTGGATCCCTCAATTGAAAGGGTCTTTCCAATAACGAAACAGCAATGTTCATTTTTGTTGTATATCCATAACTATAAAATTTTGTATGCAGTTGAACAAGAATTCACTGGATTTTATAAATTTACCATAATCATTCGATTTTGTTCTAACTCCCAACGTTTTGCTTAATTTGGTGTACGTAATTGTACGAACTAATTTTTTTATTCGTTTCTATCCGATATTACACCAATAAGATGCTGATTTTATCTCACTTGATAATATAGTATATAAAGAAATCGTTCCGTTGCATCATAATTCATAACTAGTCTAATTTAAATCGTTAGTGAAATAGATGGTGTGTAAACTATGCGAAATTAATCGAATAGTACGATCATTTACGTTTAAGGTTGTAAAACGGATTTTAATTAGTGTATAATTAATCATTTCCGATCTTGGTGTGATTTTTGCAGCTGACGCAACATTTACCAGACATGTTAACACCTGTTAATAACGAAGCAATCTAAAATAAAAATAGTCTCTTAGGCTCCGAAAAAGAAATGAAAATAAAGAAAAAATCTAGAGGCCTTAGGATAATTTTGTTCGTTTAGATCGAGAGACTATCTTGAACTTTTATGTTCGTTTAGGGAATTCAAATAAATTCAGAATACGGGTAAAAAGAAAATACCGTTAGGAAATAAAACTAAAATTTGTAAGAATTTATAATTTAGTAGAATTACTGTTAATTTGTTACAATATATAATAATTGTGAAATGTTTTAGGTTTTAGTTCAACTAATTAAATGTACACATATGAATTTGTACAAATAAAGAACACAAACAAAAAAGTACTAAAACCATTTAGTTTAAATTCCAATATTACTAAAACAAATTTTATTGTTTTTTATTGAACAATAAAGAGTTTAAAGTGCACGATAAAAAACATGTCGTTTGGCTCAAAAAAGAAGCTGACGCGTACACCGTTAGGGAAACCACCGAAAAATAATGTTAACGATGAAGTCTGGGAGAAGCATGTCGATCCGCTGAGTGTATCGCGAGTATTCCAATCGACCGTCGAACAACAAGGTGAAAAAACGGCTCAAACGCTAAAAAATAAAAAATGTGCAATTAAATCTCAAATAGAAATAACGAAGACTAAACACGCCATGTCATTACGGTCAGCTCCTGTAAGGACAGTGGCTATAACGGTACCGGATAATAGTAACAATAACGGCGATAGTAGAAGTCTAAACGTTGAATTAAAAAGCCCAATAAGAACGAGTAATCTCGGGCCTCAAAACACAGAAAAACATCGAGAAATAACACAATCCCGTTCAGGCTTGAGTGAGAGCAATAGAAATACATGCACAACACGAGTACGAAACCAAATATGGGACCAAATGGAGAATATCCGAAATTTGGAGCGTATACGAGAAGATCGCGAAATAGAATTCGCAAAACAAAAGCTTCATTACTTGAAAGAAAGTGAGGGAGTTAGATCATCCCGTTGTGCCAGTTCGGTCAAATCGAATGAAATCATGAATAGAACTTGCCAGTGGATTCAATCCCACCAAACAAGCAATGCACAACAAGAGGTGCAACCTGAGAGTAACGCAAACGGCGCTAACGAGTTAGAGGTACAACAAATTCAACGAAGTGATGGAAAAGCAGCCAAAGGGCTTGTGTTTGAGACAGTTTTCAACAACAATTTCGAGCGTCGTTTGACACCACGACAACCATTTATCAGATCAACACCACTAGAAGAACAATTGCCCAATTTAGAAGAAATTGGGCCTAGGGGAATGTCTAGCTGGAATATCCAACTACCGAAAGCTAGAGCAAATACGACTCTCGTACCAGAGCAAGTCGCCTCACGGCTGGCATTCTCATCGAAAGAGTTGCCATCGTTTAATGGCAACCCGTTGGAATGGCCAAAATTCATATCGAGCTATGTGTTCTCAACCAAACAATGTGGATATTCCAATGTGGATAATCTGATGCGCCTTCAGCGGGCCCTCAAACCACCGGCGTACGATCTCGTGCGAAATCGATTAATCGTACCAGAAACTATTCTTGGTGTTATAGAGAAACTGCGCGCATACTATGGAAGACCAGAGGTAGTACTTCGCGCGCTCACACAACAAGTACGTAACTTACAGCCAGTGAAAACCGACAAATACGCCTCACTAATTAATTTCGCCGCAGAAGTAGATAATTTGTGCGGACTCGCGGAAGCATCTCAGCTAAAGGGATACATGGATAATCCAACATTAATAGAGGAGCTCGTCGATAAATTGCCGTACCATTTAGGTATGGAATGGGGTAACCACAGTAAACGTCTGGGGAGCATCGACCTATCAGACTTTTCATGTTGGTTAAACGAAATCACTGAGGGGGCGGTAATAGTGTCAAAAATTGACCTGTCACAATTCATACCTAATGAGAAGAAGTCGGTAAACAAATCGGGGAATAAACCGATGGGTATAGCGGCTCATCAAGTCAAAACGATGACAAATGACAAAAGTATGTGTATAATATGTCAGGTGGAACACCCACTGGTAAAGTGCGCTAAATTTCTAGCAATGAATTGCACCAAGCGATGGGAATTAATTAGAAACCATCGCTGGCGCGGGAAGTGTATTCAGCCTCATAATTTTCGACGCTGCTTCAATAAACAACGTTGTCGAGTGGACGAATGTAATCGGGCACATCACCATCTATTGCATGGAACTGAAACGATCGTAAATCAGCCAAAAATATCGACGGTTAATAATGAAGCATCGTCAACCGTGATGAAAATTAGCCTACACCCGGACGGAAATAGCGAAGTTCTGTACTGAATCGTACCTGTTAATCTGTACGGATTAAATGGCCAGAAACTAAAAACGTTTGCTTTTTTGGACGATGGTGCCAATGGAACAATAATGGAAGAATGGGTTGCGGAATACCTCGGCCTACAAGGACCAAAGGTTGACGTATGCCTTCAATGGACAAAAGAAATTACAACCATGGAGGAAGGTTCAATGACTGTTTCACCGAAAATATCCGGGGCAGACGGAGATGCCGAGCAGTTTATTTTAGAATCGGTGCGTACAGCCAAGTCACTGGCACTACTATGCCAAAGTCTAGCAATAGAATCATTGCCTGATTATATTAAGGAGTTGCCGATAGCGGAATACAAAAAAGCTAGACCAACAATTTTGATAGGGTCCGACGAGGCATGGCTAACCGTACCAACTGAGGTACAACAAAATGGTCGACACTCACCAATTGCTACTAAGACCAAATTAGGGTGGTCTGTGCACGGAAAACATTCCAACCATAAAGTGGAACTATACATCCATGAAATCTAGCAAAGTGTTGATTACGACGACGACCTACAGGAGCTAGTGAACAGTTTTTATACACTAGATAATTACGGAATCGAACACAATAAATTGATTGAACCATGGGAAAATAAGCGCTCTCGCGAAATATTGCAAAAAACAACCAAGTACACAGGTGATCGGTATCAAAGTGGACTACTCTGGAAGTTTGAAGAAATAAAATTTCCAAATAGCATATCGATGGCGTTACGACGACTAGACTCATTCGAGTCTAAACTTATGAAAAATCCAGAACTAGGTTCAAAAGTCAAACACCTCATCCAGACTTATAAGGAAAAGGGGTATATCCGAAAACTCGAACCAGACGAGACGGTCATGAAAAGTAGATCTTGGTATCTACCAATATTTGTAGTGCAAAACCCAAATAAGCCGAATAAAGTGCGATTAGTGTGGGACGCTGCAGCCAAAGTCGATGGAGTTTCATTAAACTCCAAACTGATGAAAGGGCCCGACGAACTTGCGCCACTACCAAGTGTCTTATTCAAATTCCGAGAAGAAAGAATTGCTGTTACGGGTGATATCAAGGAAATGTTTCATCAAATCCTTGTAACGGCAAAGGACACCGACTCCCAAAGATTTTTATGGAGAGATTTAGATACATCACGAAAACCGGATACCTACATCATGAAGGTCATGACTTTTGGAGCAACCTGGTCTCCATCAATCGCCCAATTTATTAAAGATCAAAATGCAGAACAATTTAAATCGCAATATCCAAGAGCAGTCGAAGCCATTCAGCATCGACATTACGTCGATGATTGGTTGGACAGTTTTCGAAGCATGGACGAGGCAATTCAGACGGATCTACATGTAAGAACCATTCATCAACATGCGGGATTCCTTATGAGAGAATGGATCAGCAACTCCCCCGACTTACTGCAAGCGATTGGAACAGACGTGAAAGAGCAGTCTAATGAAATACGTCATAAAGGTACTATTGGAGATAAAGTCCTTGGGATGTGGTGGGATCATAAAAATGATAACTTTCGGTTCGTACTAAATATCAATCGAATTGATGCAGCATTATTAGATGGAAGTAAAACGCCCACTAAAAGGGAAATATTAAGAGTTCTGATGAGTGTTTTTGACCCTTTGGGTCTAATATCAAATCTCCTCATCTATGCCAAGTTGATCTTGCAAGAAGTATGGCGTAGCGGAACTGATTGGGATGAACCGATTAAAGACAAGTTAAATGAAAGATGGAAAATTTGGGTGAGACACCTAGTAAATGTTGATCAGCTCTATATTCCTCGTTGCTATGATCTGGGATCAAGACCGGCGACGTACCAATTGCACGTATTTGTTGATGCGAGTCAGAACGCATACGCAGCGGTAGCTTACATTCGCACAACAACAGCTAATGGAGTCACTACTGCGCTGGTTGCATCAAAGACTCGCGTAGCCCCGAACAACAAGCTGATCTCCATACCACGTCTCGAACTAATCGCAGCAGTGCTAGGTGCTCGTTTGGGTTCATCAATTATAAAATCACATTCCATTAGTATCGGGTCAAAGCACTATTGGACAGATTCAAAAACGGTAATTGGCTGGTTGAGATCTGAGACCCGAAACTATAAACAATTTGTGGCATTCCGGATAACCGAATGTCTGGAAAAATCCAAGGAAAACGAGTGGCACTGGCTGGCAGGGAAAGAAAATGTCGCGGATGAGGCCACCAAATGGACTGGGAACTTACCAAACTACGAAACGGGCTCAAGGTGGGTTCAAGGCCCAGCCTTTCTAAAAGAACCCCAGATAGAATGGCCAATAGCTCCAAATGAAGATGCCAACCCCACCGAGGAATTTCGAATGAACTATCATCGTGTCATATCCGTGGAGCCGCCAATAGCTATTAACCCAGACAATTGTTCAACATGGGCAAAGTTACTTCGAGCCCAAGTTAACATAAATAGAGCCCGTCATATGTTTCTGTCGCTGATTAAACGCTCCAAACCAATGGCAGGGCCAAAAACATACAAAGAGTTTCAACATGCCACCATGCAGCTCATTAAGCGAGCTCAATGGGACAAATACTCACAAGAGATATCGACTCTAAATTTGAATAATAACTCCGGTGTGGATCGTGCAAGCCAAATTTATAAATGCTCCCCGCATCTGGACGAAAATGGAGTTCTTAGAGTTCGCGGACGTACTGATGCAGCAACATGTATTCCCTACAACACGAAGCGCAAGAAAATTTTGGTGACCATCGAATTACATATTTACGCGTTCACGAATACCATGTTATATATCAACACCATAACAACGAAACCGTTGTTAATGAACTGCGGCAGATCTATGAGGTTCCACGTTTACGCAATCTGTTACGAAAAATTCAGTTCGATTGTCCAGTGTGCAAGCAGCAAAAAGCAAACCCAAAACAACCAGAAATGGCTCCGCTACCACCGGCAAGACTTGCGGCATTCTGTCGACCTTTCAGCTATGTCGGCATAGATCTTTTTGGGCCAATCACCGTTGTCGTTGGACGTCGATCGGAGAAAAGATGGGGTGTTGTATTTACTTGTTTAACCATAAGAGCTATACACCTAGAAGTATCATCAAGCTTATCTACCGATAGCTTCATTCAGTGCCTCCTTCGATTTCGGGCGAGGCGAGGTAATCCACTCGAAATATATACTGACAACGGTACCAACTTTAAGGGTGCTGAAAAGGAATTAAAACAAGAGTTTATAAAGCTGGACTATCTAGAGGCTCAGAAGCGCTTAGCTTCATTCAAATGGAACTTCATTCCGCCATCGGCACCACACTTTGGAGGTGCATGGGAACGGATGGTTAGAAGTGTCAAAACGAATCTGTATAAAATCCTGGGTAATACAAAATTAACCGACGAAATTCTACACACTAGCCTGGCCGAAGTGGAAAACATTATTAACACACGCCCATTAACATACCTGCCTGTAAACGCCGAAAACGAAGCCATAACACCTAATCACTTTCTGCTTGGGGCATCAAGTGGGGCAAAGCCTCTTGCGGAACTTGATTCATCAGCAAAGACTGTCAATAAAAACTGGTTGGTTACTCAGAAGATTGCTAATAAGTTCTGGAAACGGTGGATAGTGGAGTACCTCCCAGTAATTACGAAACGAACCAAATGGTTCGAAAAGGCCCCACCGCTTGCGATCGGAGATGTAGTGCTTATAGTCGATGAACGAAATCCAAGAGGAAATTGGCCGAAAGGCGTGATAGCCGATGTTCACTGGGGTAAAGGGGATCAAATTCGTAGTGCGGTAGTAAGAACAACAACCGGGTTATATACTAGACCAGCAACAAAACTAGCCAAACTTGATATTAATGGTGAAAATTCTTTAACGTCAGCATATTCACCAGGTGGGAGTGTTAATAACGAAGCAATCTAAAATAAAAATAGTCTCTTAGGCTCCGAAAAAGAAATGAAAATAAAGAAAAAATCTAGAGGCCTTAGGATAATTTTGTTCGTTTAGATCGAGAGACTATCTTGAACTTTTATGTTCGTTTAGGGAATTCAAATAAATTCAGAATACGGGTAAAAAGAAAATACCGTTAGGAAATAAAACTAAAATTTGTAAGAATTTATAATTTAGTAGAATTACTGTTAATTTGTTACAATATATAATAATTGTGAAATGTTTTAGGTTTTAGTTCAACTAATTAAATGTACACATATGAATTTGTACAAATAAAGAACACAAACAAAAAAGTACTAAAACCATTTAGTTTAAATTCCAATAACACCATTATTTCAAAGTCGTATATTATGTTGGGCTTTATTAAACGAAACTGTAGGGATTTTAGGGACCCGATAACGTTGACATCACTGTATGTCTCGTTTGTTCGGTCTATTCTGGAGTATGTATCTCCAGTTTGGGCGCCATCCTACCACTGTCATTCCGGGAGGATTGAGAGTGTCCAGAAGCAATTTGTTCTGTTCGCGCTCCGATGTTTGCCGTCCACGCGTGCTGTAGAATATGTCCTCCCACCTTATCAAGATCGATGTAATCTTTTGAAACTGCAACGTCTAGACTATCGCCGGAACGTGGTTGTTGGGGGAGTAGTTTTAGGAGTCAAAGCTTTCTAGGATATGCGATTCTCATAAGACTTCTTCCTAGTGTAGTTACGCCTCCTCGTGGCGACAACCGGGCAATGCATCCTAGAATGTAGCCAAGTAACTTACACGACCGTGCAATGGCGGTAAATCCATTGCCCCAAGCTTTGGTGGGACAACATACGCTGAGAGCTGCGTGGCTAAGGGGGAGCTTAGTCTTTAGTATGTGAACTCCGGGTACCAGGCGACCCCCGGTTTAAAGTAGCCTTCCCACAGTATACCGATCTCTGCTGTGGGTGACCTTCATTTCTCGGATACTCGTGGGATTCAAATGGAAACCGAATTTAAAAAAAACATAGAGGGTGATGCCTCTTTAAAAGCATCAACTTCACCAGCTATTGAGTTGGGTCTCCTAAGCTATGATGGAATGGTAGATGCCACAAGGGTCACCACTCTTGATTATCTTAACGTCCGGACCAAGGAAAAGGTGGAACAGTCCACCTCTTCTACTACGGACACCTTCTGTGACGACAACATAAGTGTAATCTCACAGTTATCGGGCACCTCAACCATTGGTGTTGATATTGGGAACATGTCCCTCAACGCCGGGGAATGGGTTAAGCTCAATTCCTTCGAAAGAAGGCGTTTTAAAAAGGGGCTCAAGGAAGGCAAAACTAGAGAAGAGGCTCTAGCTGCTGCTAAGTCCGCGACCCCTCTGAAAGCATCCTCGGGGCCTGTTGCTCCTACCCTAGACAAGAGGTCTGGTGGTAAGCGTGAGAGGTCTTTTGAGGTTGCTCCGGAACCAAATAAACCACCTGCCAAAAAAGCAAAAGAAGGGCCTTCTCCGGTAAAGCCCTCTTTCAGCCAGGTAGCAGGCAGTGTTAAGCTAGGCATCGTACCAGGTGATCTCAGTGGCAATCCTCTTAGTATGGAGCAAATGGCAAACATACAGGAGTGTGTCATTGACCTCATTATTGGGATGCAAGGCTCAAACCACAAGCCGCAATTCCTTGGCTGTTTCCGGAGAACAGGTTGGCTATTTTTTATATGTTCCGATCATTCCACAGCGGAATGGATGAGGAACAGTTTTGTAAGCCTAAGGGAAAAAATTGGTCTGAACATAACTTTGGTGGAAGAGGATGATTTTCCTCGGCCAAACATCGTTAGGGGGTTCTTTCCACAGAGCCTTAGCTTAACTAGCGAGAAGATTCTCGCTACCATGGCCGCGCAGAACGATGGTCTCGCGGCCAACTCATGGAAGATACTGCAACGGACGACAACTGGCGTACTCGTCCATTTGGTTATGGCCATAGGCGAGTCTTCCATGAAGAAACTACGCGAATCCAACGGGAACATCGCATACCGCTTTGGTAGGATAAAACTCCTTCTCAAGAAGGATTCCCCCTCTACCAACCCAACCACTGGAGTCAGCTCCAGTAAGGAGGGTACTTTACCAGCCCCAGTAGTAGGCACAATCACAGACGAGGAGGGATCCAGGAACAGCAGCGCTATTGAGCATTCTGTTCCTGCTGCCTCTTCGTCGGGAGCACGATCAACGGATCTCTCCGCAACTCCTACTGTGGGATCGAGTAAATCAGCACTCACCCCGAAAATTAAGCATATGGGCGCTCGGGGTGTTACTGGGAAAAGTGGCAGAAACAGGCCAAATCCCGCAAAGCAGACGGCTGGCAAGCAGCCAGGAGCGTAGAGCTCCTTTACCCTAATCATCCAGTATGGCTGGTACTATTAGGGTACTACAAGCGAATCTGCATCACGCAAAAGGAGCTTCGGATACCTTTTGCAACAGGTTCGCGAAACAACACTTAACCCTTGGCCTTATCCAGGAACCTTGGGTTAATGGAGGAAAAATCAGAGGCCTCCACCTCAAGTCATGTAAGTTGATTTACGATCGAAGGGAGGAAGTTCCCCGAGCAGCAATATTTGTTTCATCTAATATTAACGTTCTTCCAATTCCAGAGTTCACCACTAAGGATTTGGTTGCAGTAATCCTGGAGGTTCCGACTAGCAGGGGAATGCAGGAGACAATATGTGCCTCTGCGTACTTCCCTGGTGAGTCGGTTAGTGCTCCACCTGTAGTTGTACAGGATCTGGTGGATTACTGCAACCTAAAAAACAAGCATTTCATCATAGGATGCGATGCTAATGCACACCATATCATTTGGGGCAGCAGTGATACAAATGGCAGAGGTGAGTCCCTTTTAAATTATCTTATGAGTAGTCACATAGACATTTTAAATAAAGGTTCGAACCCCACTTTCATAAACTCGACTCGGCGAGAGGTGTTGGACCTCACTTTGTCAAGTCAGTTTATTTCCAACTCTGTTGCAAACTGGCATGTTTCAAGCGAAGCTTCTCTGTCGGACCACATGCACATCAGGTTCGATATACCGGGAGTGATCATACAGGCAACAGAGCGTCGTATCCCTTGTTTTACAAATTGGAAAACATATAGGGATATTTTATTTATCAAAGCAGACATGCTGCCAACATCTTTGAATTCAATTAGTGACCTAGAAACCGCAGCTGGTCTGCTTAATGACGTGCTCCTATCTTCCTACGAAAGCAGCTGTGTGATGCGTAACGTTGTGGTTAATCGCAAAGTTCCATGGTGGAACGAACAGCTGGCTAAACTTCGTAAGAAGGTTAGGAAATTATTTAATAGGGCAAAGCATTCCAATGAGTGGAATGAATATAGGCAAGCCCTAACCAGTTACAACACAGAACTAAGGCGTTCCAAACGCCTCACGTGGAGGAAAAACTGTGGAAATATCGAGGATATACCTACAGCTGCTCGACTCCATAAAGTTCTAGCTAAAGATCAGTCCAACGGGATTGGGCTTCTTCTGAAATCCGATGGTAGTTATACATCAGGTCGCAAAGAGTCGCTCGAAACCCTGCTTCAAGTGCACTTTCCGGGCTGCACTGTTTGCGACACAAATACAATCACTAACTCCATATCTGGTACACACATGGGTGTAAATATGGGTTGGGTTAATAGTTTATCCGGTAAGCTTTTTACTCCGGATAAAGTCAAATGGGCCATTAACTCTTTTCAGCCTTTCAAGGCTCCAGGAGGGGATGGAATCTTCCCCGCCCTCCTTCAAAGGGGCCTGTACTTGATTACCCCTGCTCTGGTGGCCTTGTTTAGAACTAGCTTCAATTGGGGTCACATACCACAGGCTTGGAGTCAAGTAAACGTGGTTTTTATCCCAAAGCCTGGCAATCGGCCATGTGAACTTCCTAAGTGCTTTCGACCTATCAGTCTTACATCGTTTATTCTTAAAACCATGGAACGACTTATAGATCTTCATATCAGAGACTGGTTAACGGCAACCAGACCTCTAAATCCAAATCAATTCGCCTATAGGAAAGGCAAATCCACAGAGGGTGCGCTGCATCTACTTGTCACCAAGATTGAAGCAGCCTATCGCTCGAAAGAAATTGCTCTGTGTGCATTTCTGGATATTGAGGGAGCTTTTGACAATACTGGATACGACTCAATTGCTAGGGCAATCAAGCGTAGAGGTATTGACGATCCGACTAACCACTGGATTAGTTCCATGTTGGTTAGTAGGAAGATTACATCTAAATTAGGTAATGAGTCAGTCACGATTACGGCAGCAAGAGGGTGTCCGCAGGGCGGTGTCCTGTCCCCTTTGCTGTGGTCACTCGTGATCGACGAGTTGCTTGATAATTTACATCTACTTGGGTACGATGCCATTGGTTATGCGGACGATTTGGTTATCATAGTCTCTGGAGGGCATGAACGTACGATGTCCGCCAGCATGCAACAGGCTTTGCTTGTTATTTCGAATTGGTGCACTGGGGAGGGCCTTTCGATTAACCCTAGCAAAACAGTCCTGGTGCCCTTCACCAAAAGACGTAATTTGAACCTTGGTTCAATTAGTCTTAATAATATAAATATCGGATACTCCAATGAAGTCAAATATCTGGGTGTTGTCCTAGATAAGAAACTAACTTGGAGCTCTCATATTACTTCAACTACCGAACGCGCGGCCAGGGCCATGTGGGCCTGCCGGCGTATGTTCGGCAGGACCTGGGGCCTGAACTCAAAAATGATTTACTGGATGTACATCATGATAGTGAGGCCAATTGTAACATATGGGGCAATAGTTTGGTGGCCTAAGGTACAGCAAAAAGTTATTATGAACCAGCTGACCTCATTACAGAGACTAGCATGTCTCGGAATTACAGGTGCTATGCGCACCTGCCCTACGGCGGCAATGGAAGCTCTCATCGGGCTCACTCCACTTCATATCCACGTCAAAAAATCAGCTGCTACCTGTGCAGCTAGATTGAAGCTCGCGAATCAATACAGTCATGATGACCATATGGGTCACCTGGACATTTTGAATGAACTTCCAGACCTGAATATGTTCTTTAGTGTCCCGGACGTTATGCCGAAAGAACTCTGCTTTGGCAGGAATTTCGTGGTAACAATCCCCGATAGAACAGACTGGGATACTGGGTTACCGCAGATGGAACCTAACAGCCTAGTCTGGTACACTGATGGATCAAAAATGGATAGTGGAGTCGGCATTGGTGTCTTTGGACCCAATCACAAAATATCGAAATCACTGGGTACTTACCCCAGTGTTTTTCTAGCCGAAATTCGCGCCATCGAAATCTGCGCCTCTATTATTATGACCAAAGGTCTTAAAGGCGCATCCATCCACATTTTGTCTGACAGCCAAGCAGCACTGAAAGCATTGGCTTCTAACTGCTTGGTTTCCAAGTCGGTTCAAAGTTGTTATGAACTGCTACAATCTCTCTCTTGTCAAAATAAAGTAAGGTTGTGGTGGGTGCCTGGTCACATGGGCATCACTGGAAATGAGATAGCCGACGAACTTGCACGGGCAGGCTCGTCGACTACACTCATTGGCCCTGAGCCTTTTTGTGGTATCCCGTGGGCTTCTGCAACCTACACAATCAGTAAATGGGAAAAAATACAGTGCTTGACTTATTGGAACTGTATTCCCGGCCTTAGACAAGCCAAATCTTTGATCAGACCATTTCACCACAAAAATTTGGCGATCAATTTCAGCAAAGGAAATATTAGGAAACTTGTGAGTTTTCTCTCAGGTCACTGTAACCTGAGATATCATTTGAACAAAATGAACCTGTCCACAGAGACGGAGTGCCGACTCTGTTTGGAAGAGACAGAAACCGCAGAACACATACTATGTGAGTGTGTTGCTCTGTGCACACGGAGGTGGATTCATTTTGAAGAGAGGTATCTGACCCCGGAGAAATGTAAATTGGCCTCTATAAATAGCATTCTCGCCTTTATTAGAGAGGTGGAGAAGCTCCTGGAGTAACAGTACCCAACAGCACAAAAGATCTTTTAGGTCGTAGTGCTAGCCGCTTTTGGGCAGGGACGAAAAAAAAAAAAAAAAAAAAAATCGCCGGAACGTGGCTTCCGCGCTGTACGTGCGCGATATCATTAATTCCCATATCGATTGTACCGAGTTACTCGCACGTCTAAAAATCTATGCTCCCGAACGCCGATTGGGTCAACGTGATAGGCTTTTATTCATTGACCTGGTGCCAACAAACTATGGTCTTTCGGAACCGATCCTGAGAATATCACGGATGTTCAATTCAGTTTCTCAAGTTTTCGATGTTCACTTGTCGAGAGATTCGTTCAAGAATGTTTTATTTAAGTTTTTTTAATAATTGTATAGTTAGCCGTAATTGTTTGTACCGATTGTAGTCACTGTAGGTATCAAATAAATAAATAAATAATTTACGATGTTGTGCATTGTGGTTATTTATTAATATACATACATACTAAGTATTAGTAGTTACTACAAATAAATATAATTTTTTTTTTAAAAAATGGACGTTTCTGTTGAATTTCCATCGCTTCTTCGGCTTTTGGACCCAGATCAGCAAGAGTAAGTATAAGACACTAATTATATTTTTAATTACAATATTATGATTGTAAAGTGTATTACTAATTTATTAGAGTTTTTGATCAAATATTATTGTCAGATGGAAGTGTTGACGATTCGGATGCAGATCCGGATTTTAAGCCGCTCCAAAAACTCCAAATTGTGGTAATTTATTTGCACATAGTTAGGCTCGGCATGTCAAACCCTCAAAATCAATTTTGACAAAGTTTCGCATGTCGGTCGACATTATATGCATGATACAATGCCTCAACTCAGTATTTGGTCATGATAGCTTACATGTAAATTTTGCAACTGAAATGCACTCTCAAGGTAAAACAAATTATAAATAAATTATGTATATACTTAAATATTTATACCGATTTTATATTCCAGTTGTCTCGTTCAAAAAGCTCGACGAATAAATAAAGCGTGCTCTGAGACTTGTATTTATTTTTGTACACAATGCATTCTGAAGTCTTACTGACGATAATAAATTAAATTTTTACTCGAAATTTACTCGAAAGGTCCCAAAAGAAAGGAAAAGGACATCAAGCGTCAACTCACGAAGGCAAGATACTTTCCTTTATTTTTTCGAGACGGACAGTAATTTCATTAAGGTATGCAAAATCTTTTAACTACCCTTGACGTGAGCCAAAACCGGATTTATTATTTTCACACTACCAAAAGTACGAAAATTGGAACGAGTAGCCCCCAAGCTCATCGAAAGCACAATAAATATAAAATTACCGAGGAAAGGCTTAATTATGTACGGGAACACATTAAAAGTTTTCCTCTAATTGAATCCCATTATTACCGCGCTTCCACCGAACGGAAATATCTGGAGACTCGACTAAGCATTCAAAAACTGTTTAGGCTATATTTAAGTACTACGAACGATCCCATAAAATTGAATATTTATTCAAAAATATTTAATCAGGAATTCAATTTATCCTTTTTCGTACCAAAAAAGGATCAATGTGATTGATGTATTGCTCGTGGCTTTGCAACAGATGAAACAACGAAGTACACTCAAGCATATCTCAGTCACAAACATAACTTGGAGCTTACCAAGGCAGATCGAGATTTCGATAGATCCTATAAAGATGAGTTTACAGCGGTGGTATGCTACGACTTTCAAAATGTATTTGCGCTACCTCGCGCACCTCTTTCAAACTTTTTTTATAGAAGTAAAATTTCAGTGTATAATTTAACTGGACACTGCAGCACAAATAAATTAACCTATTGTACAATATGGAGCGAAGCATTTTGAGTGGACGGACCGATAACGACCTAGCAACGTCGCTCATTAAAATTCTGGAAAATGTTGTTTCTGACAATCCAAAATTAAAGAAAATTATTTTGTGGTCTGATTCCTGTGTACCGCAACAGAGTAATAACACTCGCTATTCTTAAATTTTTTCGTGGGTTTCGTGGAAGACCAACTGAATGAATGCATCAATATATTCGCCTACCTTATAATGATCGATATAATTTATTAAAACTAATACGTTTGGATCACCGGCTATTCTCTGACTTCGCAAATAGGTTGAGACAAATTACTTCCTCGTTTCAATAAGTACGCTCCCAAACGCTGTTTGTGCCACCGCCGTTTGCTACATATTGAATCTATTTGTACAAATTTGCCACTTTCTGAATTCGATTTCACTTTTTAATTTGGTTTAGTTTTTATCATTTTTCGCCTCGCATTGCCTAAAAAACGATTTTGGAACGGAAAAATAAAGTCAGGAAAAAATATTGAACGACTCGGTGGTATTTTACAATTTTAGTTGGTTAATTTGTGGAGAACTAGGTTTGTCGATAATATAGCTTATCCATAAAAAAAACGTTTAAATTCTGTACAGGTGATATAAAACTTATTCTGAATATTATTAACGAGGCTAAAGGACATTATTGGTTACAATAGATCGTAAATAATTTAAAATTGAAACGATTTGTAGAAATTACAATATATAACTTTTAACTTTTACCGCATTCAAAGTAATAAAGGATAGTTAAAAACTTTTGAATTTTGAATCAACTTTATCTACATGCAAGTCTGTTTTGTTTGTGTAAAACCAAATAAAATTTATCCTGATAAAAATATGATAATTTTCTCACGCCACACCATTCTATCAATATGAATATTCCCGTACATACTCACCATCTAATTTTATTACACCGTCTGTTTCACCCAATGAATTTTTCGCGATACATTTATACGTTCCAAAATCAATTGGGCCAACATTTTTTATTTTCAATTTCATAATTTTTGTATAACCATTTGTGATGGTCATTGTTTCATATTTATCACCGATACGTGATGCATCCGATATAATCATTTCACCATTTTCTGTTGTCCAATAATTGATTGATAGCGGATATGCCTCGGTATGACATTCAAGAAAAACAATTTGACCAAGGTACGCTCCCTCCAATTGATTTGGTATCGATATCATTGGTGGAACTATAAAAAAAAACATTTTTGCTTTAAAATAATTTGCGAAGTTTAATTTGCATAAAGTGCGCACTTACATTGAACCCTTAGATGTATCCGTTTACTGACGGACGGTGGCACTCCATTCGATGCGACACACAAATAAACCGCCATATGCAGCCGACTTATTTTGCTTATTGATAACGTTTCTCCATCAACTGCATTCACTATAACAAAGATTTCATTAAGAGGCGGCAGCGGGGAAATATACAAGTTAGTTTGTTTACCGTTTCCATTGTCTCCGGTCACCAGCATTTCACTGGAGTCTTCCCGGCGCCACATAATATAAGGGTCAGGAAAACCTTTTGCCTGACACGACAACGTAACATTGGCTCCTTCTCGCACCACCATATCACTACTGGTCACCGACTCGTCAATTGTGGGTGGGACCACTACTTGTAGATATCCTTTTCGCGATCGCATAGGATCTGTATTAATTTGGCACATATACCAACCGCGATCAACCTCCTCAACCTCTTTTATATGTAAATACCATGATCGATGGTCATTGTACGTTAAACTAATGCGCGGATTTTGTGATATTAAATTATGATGAATTGATAATATAGTTTGCGTGTCTACGCGTACCCAAGCCACCTAATTTGTGTACATACATATACATAAAAAAAAAAATAAATTTAGACAAAAGAAAATTATCACGCAATTCAAATCAATGTCAAGAAATGAGTATACATATTTATGTGCGTATTTATATAGAACAAACATTTAAAATCAATATGAGGCTACTCACCCGATGACCCTTTAAATTATCTACAACGCACGCCAGTAGTGCGTCACGGCCCACTGTTACGGTTATATTTGGTATGGCCTCGGCAAAACGTGGACCTAGCGATTCTGAAATGAAACAAAAATACAAAAGACATTTTAGTTATAAAATTATAGCAATCAGTAAAACATGGTTGGTCATACATATCTAATTAGAAACCCAAATAATCCAATTTCCAATTTGTCAATATATAACATAAATACATGATGTTTTATTTATTGGTTGCACAACAACCAACCCATACTAAACACGGTTAAGACGATCACAGCCATAGGCAATTTTCTTAAACATGACATATCGAGAGGAAATCTCTTCTGTCTTAAAAAGATAAAAAAAAAAAAGTTTCCAGTCGTTTCCGACTTATCCAGTTTTGTCACGTATTTTTGTGACAAATTATTTTTTATTTATCTCATTGCAGTTACGAAAAGATACTACGAAAGATGCAACCAAAAGCAGTTTTATTTCCCATCTCTTGGCATCTTATCTAAAATTCCTTGTCATTCTCTTTAGGAAAAAAACGTTTATTGATTTTCAAAAGCTTTACCCCAAAATTCAGTTAGTGGATGCTTTGCAGCTAAATAAAATAAAAAATAAATTAAATTTAAAGTTGATTTTTAGTATTTGGAATTAATATATTTTGTGCAAATGCTATTTTTAGATACTCGTAGAACCAAACGGAATTCGATCAAAATTACGGTGATGTAGCACGTGCCTCCATGAGATAAGATATCAAATCGCAATTATTAAAGGAAAATACAATAAATTTGGCACAACATAAACACGACAATGATAACATAAATTTATTATGAAAATTAATAGTTGTTTATAGTAACTGTGCTCTTACGATATAGTAAAGGGTATCTCTCAAATGATTGCCATTTCAAATAAATTGTATTCCACAGGAATTTTAGTCACCTATCCGTTCTCTATACATTATACACAAACAAGATTATTTCCGGAAATTTAAAACCGTGTGTCGTATTCATTCCATTCTTGTTGTTCCGCACACCAAGCAGCGAAAATTTATTGTAATTTAAAAAGCACAACTTTTTTTTTTTTTCGTCGAACAAGAAAAACTTTTTTCGATATTTATTTCTGTTTTTGGAATTTATTCCATTTCATTTTTTGGAAAATTAACGTGCGCACCGCTCTCTGTAAGTGGCTGGAAGGGAGGGAAAATTTGTATACGTACAAAACTCGAATATTTTATGTCAGTAAATGAATTGTTTATTATATCAAGCAACAACGCAGCGTTTTTCGTTTTCAAAGTTAAATTGTGAATATTGTCTATGAATAATTTATGCCAAATAATGAAAATATATAGAAAATATGGAGTTAATTTTAATATACAGCAACAATGAAGTGTATTCAGTTTTATGTACATTTGTATGTAATACTCGTATTGTTCATTTTATGTACATTAAATACAAAAGTTTTTCTTTTAGTTAAAGTAATTTGGAAGGTTTGAAAAGTGATTAGGAAATAGCACGCAATGTATTCTATATATACGTTATGAACAAGTTGTGTATTGTGTTTTATATAAAATGTAATGAAACACATAAAATTGATGAATGAATGTAACACTATGTTAAAGGTTAACTTTAAAGAGATGCTTTCATTCAATTTAGAATTTCCATAATTATAGTAAAATAGAACCTTTGCGTGAGCAGATCCAAAGAATTGGTAAAAATGCACCCAGCCAAACGAAATAGTAAACTCTTCTAATTGCTACATATACAGTACACTGCATGATTCCTTTTGTTTGATTCGATTAGAAAAATCAGAAAATTCAGAAGGATTCCTTAATACCTAAAATCATTGAAATCGTTAAAGTTTCTTCTTTTTCGAATTTTTGTTTACAAATTTGAATAATTTGTTTTGGTTTGCAGTTGACTTTTCAAGAAACAGCTTTGAACAATGGATATGTTGTCCTTAATGGTTGTGATAAATTATATGCTACACGAGTTTAAAATAGTTCCATTACTTCAATTGATTATGCCATTACCGTTAATGTATCTCTCAACTATAAATTTGGACTACCTATACCCTACTCTGACCACAAAATCATGCTACTTGATATTGATATAAATATAACCCATAAGTTTATCCCGCCTTCAATTATGACAATTTTATATTATGACCAAATGCGAGAGGACCAAGTTCTGTCGATGTTACACAATCATTACTCATCTTTTGAAGATTTAACAAACAAACTTTCTTATGTAATATCTAAATATACAACTGAATTTAAACCCATAAAAACATGTAAACCGTAGGCTAATTCAGAGCTTATAAAGTGTATTCGAGTTAGAGGATTCTTTTACAGACTCTTAAAAAAGCATACTCAAGACTCCTACATAAACTCTCAATATTTTATAAATGAAAAATGCACGAAATATTTTCCTATATTCTTAGATTATGCTATTTATCTGATTTAATAATATCAAACGTATGCAATGCGGAAAATGCCGTATGTATTTATGTATATACATAAGCATACAAATTACATACATGTAAATTCAGTATAAACATAAAGCCAATTAACAAGAATCTCAGAGCTTTCGCTACATGACTAGTAATATTCTTGAATAGTGCACATTTGGACGATTCCAAATTTGTATAAGTTGTTACTATAAAAAGTGCAAAGTGCTGTGGTCCTCTGACATAATTTGAATTATTGTCAAAATTATGAGAATCTTATACCCTAAACAGACTGTGGGTATAGGGTGCTTTTTCCCGGATTTTTTTTGTTCCCGGGAAACGGGAAATTTGAAACCAATTTTCTAGGGTTTCCCGGGAGTCCCGAAAAATAAAAAAAAAAATGAGAAATAATACAGTAAATTTATTTCAAATTATAAAAATAAAATAAAATCATAAATTACGAATACACTGTGTACTATATACTCCGTGATTCCCAAATGCCGGTCTGCGGAAAGATTACAACGGTCCGCAAAACTTTTTCCTATATTTTCATACTAATACTAGCTGAAATATGTATATACATATGTATTTATTATTTATAATATTAACTCATCATAGAATATTAAATAAACATATTTCGTAAGCTGATTTCAGAACCAAATAATAGTAGCTCAAGAACCAACTGCTGGTTGTTCAAGTCAATCAAGTTTGATGCAAAGTATATCAACTTTTAAAATTAGTAATGATAAAAGTTTCGAGAAAGAAAAAAAATATTTCATTCGTCGATACAATGCGGATTATTTGGGATTAAAGTTTGGGTTTATTAAACTCGCAAAAGATGAAGTAGATTCTCCAAGACCTTAATGTGTTGTTTGTGGGGACATTTTGTCGAACGAAAGTATGAAGCCTGCTAGACTTATTCGTCATATTAAAACAAAGCACCCAGAGATAGAAACAAAACCAATTGATTTTTTTCAACAGTTTGTTTTTACTGACAGTTTTTCGGTTGATAAATCTCTAGTGAAAGCGTCCTATTTAGTAGCATTACGCATTGCCAAATGCAAAAAACCATACACAATTGCAGAAGATTTAATTAAACGCTGTTTAATTGATGTATGTGAGGAAATTTTAGGTGCTGCAGCTTGGGATAAAATAAAAGGCCTGCCTCTGTCTAATAACATAATTATACGCAAAATTGCTGATTTTTCTGCTGATATTGAAGATCAAATAATTCAAAAAGTCAGAGACTCTTTATTTTGCAATACAATTAGACGAATTTACTGATGTGTCGAACAAAGCCATACTGTTACGCTTCGTTCGATATATTGATTACAAAGTAAAAGATATAAAAGAAGATTTTTTTTGCTGCATTGAGTTACCTTCTCAAACGATGAGTTCCGAAATCTTTAAGGTCATCGATGATTATATTAAAATCAATTCTCTTGAACGGAAGAACTGCGTTGGGTTATGTACATATCCAGTATAACCGGTAGGCATTCGGGAGTTACGAAGAAAATTGAAGAACTAGCCGCTATCGAAATAGTATTTATTCATGGCATGATACATCATGAACATTAAGCAGCAAAACAAATGTCAACGCAATTAAATGATGTTCGTCAGGAATCGTTGAAGATGGTTAACTTTAACCGCTGTGAATTTTATCCTAAACTTTTCCTAAAACAACAACACCAACTAAAAAACATGATTGTATTAGTACAATGCATACATTTAGGCGATTGCATAAAGAATTGAGTTTATAAATATTTTTAATAATGTTTATATTAATAAAAGTAAATTATTAAACGTATAATTAAGGAATAAAATGTGATTTATGTAAATATATTGAATACAAATTATTTACAAAATTAAAACTTAAAATTTCGAAATACGATTGTAAGTATGCTAATTCGATATTTGGTAGGGGTGTCGAACTTGACGTAATACTAAACAGGGTTATAGGTCGTTCTCATCGGTTTCCCTAATGGAGTAGTAAGATGTATATATCAGCCAACTAATCAGTGATTTGTAGAATTTTATCATGGATTTTGCATATTGAAATTTTCATTTTTCTGCAAAAACTCCATATATTTGGTAGGGGTGTCGAACTTGACGTAATACTAAACAGGGTTATAGGTCGTTCTCATCAAATTCCCTAATGGAGTAGTAAGATGTATATATCAGCCAACTAATCAGTGATTTGTAGAATTTTATCATGGATTTTGCATATTGAAATTTGCATTTTTTTACCGGAGTCACACACCATATTTCCCGTTGAGGGAATTTGACGTAATACTAAACGCATTTATAGGTATTGCTTTATTGGGTGACAAGATGTAGGCCTAATTGAACTAATGACCATGTCTTAGAATTTAGCTTGGATTTCTTATACCCAAATAGAGATCAATATAAAGGGGCCACACTACACACCTCAAGTTGGCGAACTCTTTGACGTAATACTAAACGCATTTATAGGTATTGCTCATCGGATTCGTTTATTGGGTGATAAGATGTAAGCCTAATTTAACTACTGACCAAGTTTTAGAATTTTGGCCTGAATTTCAGATACCCAAATAGAGATCAATATATAGGGACCACACAACATACCGCAAGTTGGCGGACTCTTTGACGTAATACTAAACGCATTTATAGGTATTGCTCATCGCATTCCTTTATTTGGTGCCAAGATGTGGGCCTAATTGAAATACTGACCAATTTTTAGAATTTTGGCTTGGATTTCAGATAACCAAATAGAGAAAAATTATAGAACCAATTAATGGTCCTTGGAACTTTCCTTTATTGATTGTTCCCAAGAAATCTTCAGCTGATGAACGAAAATGGCGTTTAGTTGTAGAATTTCACATATTAAAAAACATTACTAGTGATCAATTTTTCCCTCTGCCGAACATAACAGAGATATTACACCAACTGGGCAAAGCAATGTATTTCACAACACTCGATTTTTCAAATGGGTGTCATTAAATTAAACTGCACGCTGATGATAAAGAAAAGACAGCGTTTGTACCCAAGCCGGTCGTTACCATTTTTTGCGAATGCCATTTGGTCTGAAGGAAGGCTCCAATTGGGATTAAATGGTTTAATATGTTTTGTATATCTTGATGATTATTCCAAGATCTCCGAACCTTCAAGTCGATTGTTACCGAAAAATGTAGAATTTGAATGGAATGCTCATTGAGTCGTTACTTCATCTCCTATACTTCAACGTCATAATTTCAATGACATCTTCATTCTAACTAAAGATGCGAATGATTACGCAATCGGTGCGATTCTATCACAAGATGTCGAAGGAAAAGATCTACTAATCTAATTTGCGAGTAGATTGCTAAACGATGCGGAACGAAACCACCATACCGTGGAAAAGGATCTAGTTTGGGCTACTCAACGACTAATCATCGTCCTTTAATCTGGATGAAAACAAACCCGAAAGCTTCTTCTCGGTTTAATCCGATGGCGACTTAAATTAGATGAATATTCATATGAAATAGAATATAAACCAAAGAATTTTAATCATGCACTTAGTCGTTTAAAAAATTGTGAAAGGCTTAACATATCTGAATTCGCTAAAATAATTGCAGCTGTAACCAGAAACAATCGAAACGAAATGCTTAAGATGACACGTGATATATCTGAGGATACTATAACACAAACTCCCAATAGTTCTATTTTTGGTAGTTCGTTACCGTTTGTAGAATGAGCTGGTAAAGCTCATTCTACAAATTATATCCCGAACAACAATGCACCAAACCGAAGAAGACATAAATGAAGTTATAAAGGAATTTCATATTACTGCTCTTGGTAGACATCAGGGATATTCAAGAACAATCAAGCGACTTAAACAATATTAAGTTTCCTAGTATGAATGATCCATCATTAAAAAATGTTCTTTATACCAAAAAAAAAAAGTATCTCGTCTAACACTAGAACTACCAAACCCGTCAAAATGACGAATTGAACATTTAATGAATACAATTTTTTTAATTATTATGTTAATTTTTTTTTTGGAAGTTTATGATAAATTTTAACATAATTACTTTGTTATCATATTAAAATTCACCACAGATTCCCACAAAAATATTAACATAATAATTAAAAAAATTGAATTCAATAAATGTATAACCGGTCATTTTGACCGGTCGGTAGTTCTAGTGCTAAATAAATGTGCCAACCAGATTAATGTTGATGTTAAGAGGAACAAACATATTAACGAAGTAATTAGTAATTAAATTTTGAAAGCTGTTGCTGATTTTATCGGTCCTGCTCTGGCTCATATTTTCAATTTTTCCTTGGAGCATGGAGTGGTAAGATGATCGTAGTGATAAGGGAAACTAAAAACCACTTGCAATCTAATCAGTTGTTCTCAAAGTTCTCGAAAAGGCAAGTAAAAATAAAGTTACCACTAAGTAAAACACTAAGAGTTCATCAGAATGAATCACCTATGTTGGAATGTTTGGATGTTATTCATACCGGTTTCAAGAATGTTAATACCATATTTGTGCAGGTTTATTTATTGACGCTTCTAAGGCATTATCGGTTGGGTTAATCATACACTTTTGTTATCTATTCTCTTTGACATTGGTTTTAGGGTTATGTCAAACAAGTGGTTTACTTCCTACCTAGATAATAAAAAAGTGAGAGTCAGAATTAATGATACTTTTAGTGATTTTAGAGTTGTCGATGTTGGAGTACCACAAGGATCAGTGTTAGGTCCTGTGCTATTTCTAGTGTAGACTAATCCTATTTTTAAACTTAAATTAAATGGTAACAGTACTGGGTTTGCTGGTTATTTAGTCTTAGCTTAAATTGATAAATGTCCCACGTATGTGATTTCTATGGTTAATTCTGACCTTAAGGTTTTACATGAATCGTTTGATAAGCATTACCTAATACTAAGTGAAATACTAAGTTTATATGGTTTATAATTTGTGGAACCACGGTTGCTTTAAATTACTCCTTAGTTATATATCATAGTGGGTTGGTGCAATCCAGGCCATATTTGAGGGTGTTTAATTCATTATAACTTTAAGAAGCGGCCTAATTATACATTAAACTCGCCTAAATGTTTGCAATTCACCAATACATTCGCACTTTTTTGTATTTTGAAAGATTTAGTATAAACTTCACTTCTCTATATAGACGTGTGAAGTTTTTCCTAAAATAATACTAAACGCCATTTTTTTTATTTAGGAAAAATTTAGGATAAACTTCACATGCATTAACTTTATTAAGAACAATGCACGAGAATTCAAGATTGTTCACGATTTTGTGTCAGGAAATGGGATCTGACTATGAATATTTATTACTGCTTGCAGAGGTTCGTTGGCTTTCCAGGGGAAAGGTTCTCAAAAGATTATTTCAATTGAGAAAAGAGGCTGAAGTAATTTTAAAACAAAAAGAAAATTAGTTCGCTAATGTTATGCCTAACAAAAATTGTCTAGCTCAAGCATTAGCAAAATAGAGTAAAAGAGAAAATTTTTGAAATGTGTACCTCTCTCAGTGAATTCATTTTGATTGAAGATATCGTCATTGCAGTCATTAAACATATTATTGTGGAGCACTTAGAATCTCATGTGGATGCGCTTGATACATAGTATCCAGCAGAAGAAGATAAACGCTCAGGTAATTTGTGGATTGCTAATCCTTCGTGGAACACCAAGCCAATAAACTGACATATGAAGAAGAATTATACAGCTCATTGAACTCAGTTCAGATTTAGTTTTAAAACCGTTATTCGCAAAAATGAGTTTAGCTCAGTTTTGGATACAAATAAAGGAAGAATAACCCAGTATTATTCCACAAAAGACAGCAAAATTAATATTACCATTTGCAACGACATATTTATGTGAATCGGCATTTTTTGGTACGACTGTCATAAAAACCAAGCAACGCAACCGTTTGCTTATCAATCAACAAAACAACAAAGAGAAAGAACAATTTGGCATCTGGTGTCAGGTGGTATAACTAAAATTGAATGAATTAAATAATTCAAACTTTTGGTTTGAATTATTTAATTCGTCTGTCGCGAGCAATTGTTGTTTTAAAATTCTCATGGAAATACGACTTATGAATAATTGTCTGAACTGACTTCAAGTCAAAAGAGGCCAAAAAAAATTGATCCATTAGAGTGACAAAGAAAAAGCCATATTATTTTTTTTTTTTATCAAGATTTTATGGTTAAATTTTGACATCAAACAAAAACATGACCAACAATTATTAAACAAATAAGGTATTAGCATTAATTCGATTATTTTCACATTTCAAAATTATCTAAAAAATTAATTATTATTAATACTCATATCAGAATTATTATTTTTCGAATATTTTCCGTCATATAATAAAAAATTAAAAAAATGTCCACCATAAAATCGCCATGTTATTAAAATTATTAGTGTGTGCGAGAAATATTTTTCATCGTACACAATATTTATGCAGATGTGTTAGTTGAAATGATCTCGATTTGGTAATTTTTGACCATATATGGCGATCCACTTATATATACACACATTTGATGGAAGTCAAATCTTGACTGACTTCGTTTTGTGTTTCTTTCACACAACCACCGATTTTATATTTTTATCTCCCTTTATTTTGACTGAAAAACTTTTATTCGCAATGGAATTCAGCCCTTACCAATTAGCAAAGGAAAAATAACAACAAACGGTCACATTAATATAATAAAAATTATTTCTAAATTCACTTCTTTAATATTAGAATTATTATTATATTTGTTTGTAGGTATGTACATATATGGAATTCAAATAAAAATGTATGAAATTTTACATAAACGTATACATAAAATATATACATATTTATTAAAAATATTCACGTCCGCGGTCATGTTTGGGTTGGGAACCACTGCAATATACTATACACATATTAACACAACATAAAAAGTATATTAGTTTTATATCAACGATGTTCATTTCTTTGAGCCAAAATTAGACGAGGCCGAAAATAGCCTTTCACTTTCAATTGAAGTAGGTTGGATGGTTATTACAGCATCCAGCAACTGCAGGTTCAACACTTCTGTAGATTTATTGTAATATTTCCCATATTTCCGTATATTTGACGAACGGCACAAGATCTTGGTTTCTTCGTTCTTTAATGCAACGTGATAAAACTTCCAATAACTCTGTTGAAATGTTATCTTCATTCGCATGTAAAGATTCAAACAAAAACTATAAAATTACATCAGCTGTAACCAAATTTGCATCACATCTTCCCAAAGCTTTGACAGCTAACTTAAATGGCAGAAGCGCATTGAAAATATTCAACAATATTGGGATATAATTGTCATTCAGTAATATTAGGGATCCCAAATCATTTAATGCCTCTCGAGCTGAGTCAACAATTTTTATAAATCTTTCAATCATGATCACAATGCTATTCGATCTGGTCTTACGAGTACAATCCAAAAGCAAACCTAAGTCCATTCCGTAATTTTGCTTGACATACTCTTGAAGAATTGAATTTCTTTTCGGTGACATTTTAAAAAATTTTACAATTTTTCTTACTATTTTCAATGCACTATTAATATCGTCACGTTCACATCTCGAGGCTATATCATTGTTTGATTGATCAACATTATCAGATTCAGAATATTCTTTTCTTCGGTACTGGAGCTATATTTATTTTCATCATTATTTTAACATAATTGCTGGGTATATTCAGACAATGCTCGAAATGGGTATATTGCTTGTTAAAATGGATATTTATATTAAAGTAGCGCCGATTCCGTAAACTCGTCCATTCATCTAATATCAGGCTGAATTTACCATATTTATCTTTATGAAATTTAATTTTTCTTACAATATCAGATTTTGCAATTACATAGAATTCGTGAATCAGTTTCATTATATTAGTTTTTCCTTTTGGTAATCTACATATATTGCCTATCATGTAGTGATTAGCGAATAAATTAACTTTTGTTTATACCGTGGATTGAACACTTATCAAATGCCGCAAGTCTTGCCACTATTTCTGCCAAAGATTGCCTTTTAGTAAAAAATGAAATTATAGTTTGTTTCGTAGAATTTGATAAAACTTTTTCTAAGCTGATTTTGCCAACCTCTTGATCGTCATTTGTATTTCGTGTATGTACGTGTTGCAAACGCCTTATTAACCCGCATATTGACGAACCCTTGCAACTATATTGTGCTAATTAATAGAAAAAGGCCGTGTGTCAATTGATTAAAAAATAGAGAATAGACAAAAAATCCCGGGAATTTTTAGTTTTTTCCCCGGGAAACAAAAAATTAGGAAATTTACCGGGAATCCCCGCCCGAGTATTCCCAGGAAGAACGCTCTAGACTGTGGTTTAATAAATCCAATTTAGCTAAACTAGTTTAAGTATTCTATGCCAAAACAAAGGAATTAGCAAAAATCGAGGTTAACGCACACTGCTACTAATCTCGAAAAATTCACTAAATCGGTTTTATTAAATCGCAGTGTGTCTAGGGTATTATATTCACATGAGGCAAATTAACACAAATTACAGAGTTTCGCACTTAAATATGTATGGTCCATCTAGCGTTTGCAATTTCAACTGCCGATTATTTCGAGTGTGGCAACACTTACGTCATTCGTGTTACGACAGAAAATTTGTTGAATGTTTGACATTTACGAGATGGCTTTCTTTACGCTTGAACAAAATTTGGGAAATATTGAACACTTACTTTCACAGTTGTGAGTCTTCTACTCAAACTGTAAGAAGTTAATGTGGAAAATTCAGTAGAAATGAAATGCCTACAAAGTAATTTGTGGATCAATTTTTGAAGCGAGTTCGTGAAACTGAATTGTTATTGGATTAACTGAGATTAATAAACTGAGAGACTATCCAAGACTTGAAAGATCAAATCGAATTTGCCATTGATGAGATAGGAGTCCATACAATCGAAAATGTTCTGAAAAATTGGGTTGACAGAATCGGGTACTATAAAGCCAGCCGTAAAAGTCATTTGAATGAAGTTGTGTTTCATACTTAATGGCAATGTAAAATCTTTCTAATAAAATAAACCGCTTTGAAAAATATTCCTTCGTCTTTAAATTAAGAGCTAAATTAAATTGCAAACGTTAGATAGACCACCTGGAATGGGATTTTGCACAAAAGGCTGTAGCTCTGTAGCTTTTTCTATTGCGATCTCAGTCAATTATATTATGTATAAGAGCTATATCCTTTACTCCGCTTCCACCACGTACCTAAGTTCGGTACACAGACGAATGATAGTTGAAATGGAATATCATTTTATTTTAGCTAGTTGAGGTCGCATTAGTAAAATATATTTCTACTAAGCTAAATATTGTTCATATTCGGTTTAAATAAAAGAGGCATAAACTCGCTTCTCGCTTTTTGTGCAAAGTCCCAGTCATGTTATAGGCACTTAAATATGTACATATCATATATATTTAAGTGGATATTTTCTCCATTGCTTATGTTTTTGTATTTTGTAGTGGCTCGCTCATTTATTCATATATTCAAACATTATATACAAACATTCATCATTCAATTATTAAATTCACTCACCACCACAATCAACAAGATTACTCTCAGAACAACACAATCAGAACCAAAGGAAAGCACCCATAAAATACCAATCGCACCAACGCAACACACTTCACACAATTAAAACAACCTTTTTTACTGTCAAAAAAATCTTACCCGCAAAAAAACACACTCTCTCGTTGTCGACAAATTAACTACTTTTGTTCTAAAAATTATAACCAAAAAGTACGAATACAAAACAAATATTTACGCGATTAAAAATATGTAATATGAAATTTATATTTTAATAAAAAGTAAATTCATCGCGAGTGAATTGGTGGAAATTATTTAAAATTATTTAAATTATGAAAATTATTGAATTAGCAACAGTGTTAGTAGCATAAGAAAATTTGTGAATACATTTTACGGTCGCATGGCATTATATGCGGCCGCCAGTAAGAAAAAAACTTAAGTGTAATTTTATTTTTATTGTTTTGTTGTGTGAACAAAAATTGACTCTTTTTCCACAACTACAATTTTTTATATTATTTTTATATTAGTGAATTAAACTGTTCAAAATGTCTGCTCGCTTAGATTTATTTTGTACAAAAACTTGAGACCGCTCTCAAACTGGAATTGTAAAATGATAAGTTTAATATTATTATAGTACATTAAAATTCTTAGAATATTAATATATTGGTAGTTTGGCGTATATTGGAGGGGGGGGGGGGGACCAAAGTTGAGTAGATTAATCTACCACCTCCGAAACCTTCCAATAGGGTACGCATCACGTGAGCTGTTCTGGTCATGAATTAGGCAGCTGCGTCATGGGTACAATTGTGTAAGGGGTATCCTATTCACAATTCGCAAGTATACGTGCTGCCTCGTCGTGGCAACGGCTGGTAACTAAGGCCATTTGGCACAGATTAAGTACGGCGCTAAAAAAGAAAACCTTGACAAAAAACCCTAATCTAAGGTGAAACAGCATATGCCGATGGATGAATGGCTGATAGGTTAATCAGTCCAAAATATGCGGACTCTGGATACCAGGCACCCTCCAGTTTTATTTAGCCTTCCTGTAGTAAAGCTGGGTGACCTACAGGCGATTTGCAATTCCCAGCAACTCGTAAGAGTAAAATCAAACGGAATACGGGTCAGGAGTAGGAATATACACGGTTGTGTATATAAGAGCAGAAATTGTTCAGCTACTAAGACAAGGTGGGTTCGAATTAGCAAAATGGCGATCAAATTGTTTAGAAATAATGGAAAATGAGATGACAGCAAAGATTGTAGAATTGCAGAACAATACTAGCATACTAGGACTATTATGGGATTTTCTAGAAGATGAATTTCAATTTCAAGTAAAAAACCGCAAGCAACTTGAAATTATAAATAAACGTTTTATTGCGAGTAAAGCAGCGAGAATTTTTGACGCCCAAGGGTGGGTTTCTCCAATTACCATAAGAGCAAAGTTGTTTATTCAAGAACTATGGCGTCAAGGTAATGGCTGGGATGAACCAGTATCGTTATCTATACAACAAGAAAGGAAACAGTTTTATGAAGAATTAAAGGGTATTAATGAAATAAGGATTCCAAGATGGATGAACACATTAGGTAGTTCAAGTAATCAAAAAGTTCAAATTCACATTTTTGCTGATGCTTCTAATAAAGCGTATGGGGTTGCAGTGTATGTACGTGTATATATCAACGATTTCTGGTGTGCTAGATTATTATGTTCCAGAAGTAGGGTAGCACCGATTAAGGTAATTACAATACCAAGGTTGGAGTTATGTGCGGTAGAGCTAAGTTGCAAATTGATACCTAAGATCAAAGGAAAACTAATGTTTGAGACGACACCAATTTACATTTGGTCAGATTCAGAAATCGTATTGCATTGGTTGAGAAAACCCATAAATGAATTAAAACAGTTTGTTGCAAATCGAGTTAATAAAATACTAAAAGAGTCAACGTTAGAGCGATGTAACGAAATTACATCAAATCAGAACAAAATCCAGCGGATCTAATATCTCACGAAAAATAATGAAATTAAAAAACAAATTAAGATGGAATGTAAGGAACCAAGAACCAGGTTTGAAAATATTTTACTAACCACGATTGGGAAGGAGAATGATGAAATAAATTTAATGGAAAAATTATCATCACATGTGAAAGTTTGTCGTATAACGGCATATGTTATACAATTTAGTAGAGCTTGCTTTCAAAAAATACACAACCGACAAATTAAAAACAATATGAAGAGCCAGAATAGATTGTGGGATAATCATCCATTTTTAGAGAAAAGTAAGAGCGACTTTGTATCACTACAGGGAGGAATATTAAGGTTTCTGTTCCAAAATTAACAATTGACGAAATTGATGATGCATTGAATTACTGGTTGGTAACTGAACAGAAACAGCTATTTCCAAATGAATATAAGGCAATACTTAATAAGACAGAACTGGCGAGATCCAGTCGTCTTTGGATGTTAACACCGTGGATGGATGAGAAAGGACTGCTGAGAATAACGGGACGACTGGATAATGCACAGTTACCATTAGCTCAAAGAAAACCGATTATATTAGATCATAAAGGAACATTGGCTAGGAAAATTGCCATTAAGGCTCATGAAGATTTGTGCCATGGTGGAGTGCAACTTTGTACACAGCATTTAAGGAACAAATATTGGATCCTGTGGAGTCGCATTTTATTGCGTAGCATAGATCATCATTGTGTAACGTGTTGCCGGTACAGGCAGGAAGCTGCCCAACAGTTGATGGCAAATTTGCCAGCTTATCGATTAAAACCAACACCGGCATTTTATCATTGTGGAATTGATTATGCTGGTCCAGTCCAATTAAAACGGAGTTGTAATGTAACCATAAAGGGTTACATTGCTGTGTTTGTTTGCATGGTATATAAGGCGGTTCATTTTGAGCTATTTGGTAGTTTGGACGCCGAATCATTCATTGCGGCTCTAACAAGGTTTGTGAATTTGCGAGCCGGAGCTGTTCATCATATATATATATAGTGGCAACGGTCGTAACTTTATTGGAGCTGATCGGATTTGTCGTGAAGCAGTGGAGCTATGGCAACATTCATCTGTAATGAACTACCTTACCGGCATTTTAATACACCCAATGCTCCGCATCAGGAGGGTTTATGGGAAGCAACGGTAAAATCAATAAAATACATCTAAAGCGAGTTAGTGGAGCGCAGTTGTATACATTCGAAGAATTAGCTACATTGTTGGCAAAGATAGCAGCATGTTTAAATTCGAGACCATTGACACCAATAAGCAATAATCCTACGGAACCGGTCAACCGATTCTGACACCGTATGAAGCATTATTGGCGGAGGTACCAGCCAATCGGCTATCTGCGTGGCAGAAGTTACAAAAATTGCAACCAGAATTTTGGGTTAGATGGTCACAAGAATATATAAATGAGCAGCAACGTCGCAACAAGTGGGCTTCAGAAGATCGATCCCTAAAAATTGGAGATTTAGTATTTGTCAAAGATAAAATTACACCACCTAGTCAGTGGATGATGGCGAGAATTATTGAAGTATTTACAGGGCGAGATGGGAGAGTGAGAACATGTAAGGTGAAAACAGAGAAAAACAGTTTGGTGCGTCCAATCACCAAATTGTGCTTATTGCCAATAGAATAGAACGTAACAACATCCGATGCTGGTTTTCCTTAGGTTTTTAATGAAGTTTTCCTAAGGTTTCCCCAGTGTCCTAGAGCGAATGCTGGATGTTAGTTATGAAAATTTATATTACGGCAAGGTGGAGAATAAGTACAACCTACATCATTCCCGGAGGGCGCCAGGATGTTACGGCTACCGTAATGAATTAAAATTATTATTTTTTGTTTGTAACTTTAACAACTTCTTTCCCGGAGGGCGCCAGGATGTTACGGCTACCGTAATGAATACCAACCTAAAAGCATTTTTGTATTTTGAATATCAACCTAAAAGTATTTTCGTATTTTGAATTTATATTTTATTATTGTTAACGTAAATATAGTACATAGAATTAATACACTGTAAAATATTATGTGAAAAAGAAAACATCACGTAAAGAAACGCACCTAATAGATGCACATATAAAGAGAATAAAAGAAAATAAGTCAGTCGAATTTTAACCACGAAACAATAGAGTTGTTTTATTTATAACGTGAAGGGTCATAATATATACGTAGGAAGCGTGTTCAATCATTATCAGCATCGCTTTCTAAAAATGATGTAGTCGGTATTAAATTGTTTGAATTATTCTCCATATTATAAACTGTGGTAATTTGTTTATAAATTTTAGTTTAAAAAGAACAGAATAAATCACAATCAGTTTTTACAATTGTTTTATACAATATACTAACACAAATTATTTTTATACACACTTCAATATTTCATTAAGTTTTCTAAAGTTATCGTTTATATAATCAAAAATATTAATACACAACAAAATTAAATGCGAAAGTCACCACTTAGTGATAAATCTCTAAATTGATATTTTGTTTTTTAAAATCATATACATACATATAATCATCATAATGTATCATATACATAATATAATCATCATCATAAATCATAATGTATTTTATAAATTGAATAAATTTTCTGACTTTATACAAACAAAAATCTTAATTTTGAAACTAAAAAAACAAACAAAAAGCATTAGTGGTTTGTATTATTCATTTTTCTTCAGAAATATTGCTATGTCGGGAATTCCCGAGAATTCCCGGGAATTTCAAAATTTCATTCCCGTTTCCCTGGTAAACAAAAATACCCGGAAAAATCACCCTCTAAAGCTGATCAATATAAGCGGAGAAGGATTACTCATGCAAATAGAGTGGTTTCAATTCTTAAAACTTCAGAATACTTATGGTAAAATTATTACGTACATGTTACATAATGAAAAATGCTGCAGGTGAAAATTATTATTATTATTATACCAAAAACTGTGGTAACCTGTTTTCTAAAATGTATCGTAATTTTTTTTTTTTTTTTTTTTTTTGGACTGAGCACAGGTGCAATCGAACAATTATCCTTGCTGTACCACCTAGTCCAAAACTAAAGCTAAAAAAAATCCTAAAATTCCATTTCAATTTTACTACAATTTATAAAATTATCGGATTAACGTAATTATGCAATTAGGGTATAATTTTATTATTTTATGGTAGAAAAAAAAAAAAAAAAAAAAAAAGATTTTTTCACTTCATGTTCATACCAACATCTAGCAAAATAATTTTTGAAAATGGGCGAAAAATCAATTTTTCATTAAACAAATAAAAAATTATTTGGTCAATTAAAATAAATTGAAATTTGAGTTTAGTACATTTCATTCGTATCCCCAGTTCTTTTCTACGTGAAAATTTAAAATTGCTACCATAACGGTACAATTTAAGGAGTATTTTAATTTTTTATCTCCAAATAGATTTTCTCGTTTTGGAAAAAGTAGAGCAGTTTACACTTTTATAAACGTATATGATGCCAATTTAGATAAAATGCACCAAAAAGACTAATTTATCTAAAATTAAAATAAATATTTAATGTTTGGGAAATTTGTTTGTTGTTGTAGGGTTTTATTTATTTATTTTTTTTTTCCTGTTTGTTGAATATATGGTTTGTGGAGGAGGGAGTAAATAGAACGACAAAAAATTTTTGGATCACATATTATATATAACATGGTAAAAGCTCTCTCTCTATGCGGCCACTTAATAGCAAAAAAAAATGAGATGGAATAAATTATAAGGACTTAAAAGTTAATTAGGCTATACACAAACTTATAAAAAAGATAATAGAATTTTTTATGTTGGTTTTTATGTGTTTTATAAATTTAAAAATCCTCCCGATTATAATTAGTTTTTATAGTGCGGTTTCGAAATAATTTACGTCCGTGGTCAGCACATTAATCAAATAGGCACATATTATACCAAATTGTTTATTTCCTATATATTGATACGAATATAAATGGCTTATAAATCAATTAATTATTGAAAATTATATCCTTAACATTTATTTTACAATTTCATTTAGCCAGCCACTCGTCTGTGTCTCGTATATTATCCGCAATTTAAGTTTTATCTAATTTTTAGTCATTAATTACCTACCCCTCAAATAAAATAAGAAAATAAATAAAAATCACCCAATTTAATTATTTCGGATTTTAATGGAAAACAGAAGCGCGACCAAAAATAATACAAAATAAAAAAAGGGGGACAAAAATCACACTTTGTGCAAAAAATTCGAGCGACCGGAAAATTTTGTAACGAAAAATTTGATTTTTTTACATAGCTAATTACTTTTGACAAATTCGATCGATTCGAGTTGAATAAATTTGTCATTTATGATGTTGGTTTGGAGTGTTCAACACCAACGCTAAGGTGTTGAACACTCCAAACCAAAAATTCCAAAATTCTGAGTAAAACTTCAAGTTTTGTATACATAAGTGAAGTTTGTCCTAAATATGTCCTAAAAACCGTTAACCAAAATTATACTTCACATGTATTAGTGTAAAAGCAGAATTTCTCGTTATAACGAATTTCTTTTAATAAGTATAGTAAACATAATTTAAAAATTATAATAAATACGATGTTCAAGTAAGATGTTACCATTTTTATTTTCTTTAAAATTTAACATACCGAATAATATGAATAAATGATTTTTCAATTTTCTTGGAGAGAACCTAGGAACCTGGCCCAAAATGGTCTAAATACAAAAGTAGCATCGAGCCTAGGCTAACCGTCACTGTATTCAGTTTGGAAAAAAGTGAAGGATTAGGGTGTTTATGACAACAAAGTATGATACGTTCTCTCCTAAAATGTACCAAATATTATGAAACAATGAATTTACCGATTTCTTAAGAAAATTCTAGGAAGCTGACACCAAACTAGTCTTTATGCTAAGTTGGCATAATAGATAGGCTATCCGAAACCAGACTAAGTTAATATTTCTCGGATAGCTTAGATCCAGTAACATTTTTGTATAAGGGTCATTTTGATGCGCGCTTCCAGGATTTTCTCAAGAAAATTCGGAAAATGACTTTTAATTATATTGGGTATATTTTATGAAATGCCATCAAACTTTGTTGTCCTAAATATTCTAATCCCCTACTTCTTCTAAAACTCTAATTTTCAGATAGCTTAGATATATTACCAATGTTTTTACGTTATTTAAATATTTTAGATTGTATTATACATTTTCTATTTATTAGAAATAAAATTCGTTATAAAGGGAGTTTCAGCTTTTTCACTAACATAAATACGCACAATTTGTTGTTGTTGCTTTTCAGGACAGATTTAGGACAAACTTCACCTACGTCAATATTTACCATTGAGATATACCGTGCATAAACATTTATACATATAAAATTTGTCAGGGCCATTAAGATTCTATGAAAACTATATAAATTCCACGATTTGTCACTGTAATTTGCTCAATGCTAAAGAAAAATACCGAAAAGGAAAAAAAATCATTGTCTAGCCTTCAACAGGTAATTGACATGGTAGCGACGATATGCGCAATTAAAATTTTTATTTCTGGAGCAAAATCTAAATTTTTTTATTGTGCGGTTGAAGTTGAAGGGGTATTTTAGGATGGTAAAACTTTTTTTTTTTTTAAATTATGGTATAGGTGTTGAATATTACGAAAAATTACGAATTTTGTCATCCGCGCAAACAATTACAATATATTGCACAACCCAATATTTTGGTCAATGTACTCTGTTATGCCAAAAATTTGTTGCAAGTGACCTAGATAATGAGATAATGACTTGTTTTTTTTGGATTAGTCATATCATTTGGATTCCCTTTACAAAATAAAGTTGGTATAGGTATATAGTACTTATGTAATAATCTAATAATCTTTTATAAATCCGATCGTACGATACTAGAGATGTACTCGTATATAAGCCTCTTTGTTTTAGCCTCAATTTAGTTTAAAAAAAAAAAAAAAAAAAAAAAAAAAACGATTTAAATTTCATTGTAAGTGAGGCCATCGGCGACGAATGGCATATCTAACATCGCCCTATAAAATACAATTAAAAATAATATATTTTTTTTTTCTGCTTACTAAATGAAAACTTTAACTTCCGAATAATTGCTGAGTGTTTGCTACAGCCGAGAAAAAAAAAGATATAGATATAGTTTTGGCCGGTGAGTTTAGCTAGTGAAAAAATTTGTGTTAAATCTTTAAATAAATATTTTATTTAACAGTTGGGCCTCACATAATAGTAGTAAAGGATAAATTAACATAATAGCCGTCTAAATAAAACCAACCATATAACACAACAAACAGATGCAGTTTTGATGTCAAGCGTTTGCCATTTATGTGGCGCAAAGTTACCGCATGGTTCATTGCTATATGTCTTTGACTTATAAATAGGACATTTAGCTATCTCCAGTACAAGTACCATAGGCTAGTGCAATAACGTTAGTGCATTAGTGCAATAAATTAAAATTTAAGTGCGTGTGTGAATGTATTAAAAAGTTGTTAAAAATTAAAATTTTGACAGGAAAATAAAAATATTTGTTTTATTCACCACAAAAAAAAAAAAAAAAAATTTAACACGATACTGACCGTCTATAAATTTTGACAGGTGGTATTAAAAAACATAACCTAATTTTTCATTCTCTGTAGCATTTCATATTTCAATAGTGAGACGCAAAACAAAAATTTGAAATAATTTATAAATAAAAATGGATCAGCCCCAATTAAATAAAACAGGCCGTAGAATCGTCGAGAAGCCATACGCAGTTTGTAAGTACATTTATAATAATAATGTTGAATAAGTGAATTAATTTAAGTTTACATAATTTATATTTTATTAGGGACATACGAAGAACGCGTGGTTCTACTAGTAACACGAATTAGGTTTGATTTTTTATTTACTTCGAAAAACTCTAATATGAGTACAGCGTGGAGGTAATGTTTGTAATTTATAGTGTTATGTGCTAGATATTCATTGTATTCGTTTAATTTATTTCATAGAAGAGTGTTTAACGAATGCAGTGGCAAACTAGGTCCCGGAAAGAATTTTTCAAATTGTAGACAACAGTGGACCGGATTGATGAAAAAATATAAGGTTCGTAATTGATGTTTTTTGTATAATCTACCAGTTTTATTATGTAACAACAAATTCGTTTTAATTTACAGAGCTTTTTTTAAAAAATTCGGGCGATGGGAATGGAGATGATGTCCCGCAAGGAAAAGAAGACCGAGAATGTTGGCCGTATTTTGAAATTATTCATAAATACGCCAGCAATAAGGATAATTATCATCCACCTTATCTAATTTCCAGTAGTGAGGGTGTTATTGCATCTAAAGAACCGACATTAGCCAGCGATTTTGATATCTCAATGACTGAAACGTGCAGTCCGGTCCCACCATCTAACATCCCGTTGCCTTCAACATCAAATACCGAATCGACTCCATCTACTTCTCGTTTAAGCGAGAGACCAAGTTCAAAAATGACGCACGAGAGGTACCTCAAACAAAGAGAACAAAGAGACTGTAGATTAGAGAAAAAAATCAACGAAATGCTAGGAGTATTCGGCCAAATGGTCAAATATGACTACCCAAACATAAATGTCGATGCCTTATTGATTTCGTCTGGATCAGATGATTCTGATTAGTCATCCATCAACGGATAAATAATATTTTTAAATTGATTTACTTGTGATAAAAAATAATTTAAATGTCTGTATTTTTGAAATAACATATGTAGGTATATATATATATATATATATATATATATATATATATATATATATATATATATATATATATATATATATATATATATATATTTTGTTACGTTTTTGCCTTGTCAATCAAGGTTCGTATCACTGGATTGTGAATAATACAAACTCAATTCAATTTATCACCAACAAATTTATTTATTTCACAAAATTTATTACAACACAGTTTATCAATCAAAATTCACAAAATCACTTTATATAAATTATTCTCAAATTTTACTAATCACTTTTACTTTTTATTTCGCACAAAAACACTTTTTAAATCACTTTTTAATTCCTTTTTAATCTTTATACTATCGCTTTCCAAATAATCTTACAAGTTTACACTATCGCGTTCCAAATACTAATAATCCAATTCGATCTTGTTCGCCTTTTTATATACACAAACCAAGCTTCTCGAAAGTTCACGACTTTTCCAGTTGGAATAGCGTAGAAACATTACGTAACAAATTTTATCATGGAAAATTCCATTTAGTACAGTAAACATTGAGCTATTAGTTTTACTTATTCTATTACACACTAGGTGTCACCGTCACAATATATATATATATATATATATATATATATATATATATATATACATATATATATATATATATATATATATATATATATATATATATATATATATATATATATATATATATATATATATATATATATATATATATATATATATGTATATATATATATATATATATATATATATATATATATATATATATATATATATATATATATATGTATATATATATATATATATATATATATATATATATATATATATATATATATATATATATATATATATATATATATATATATATATATATATATATATATATATATATATATATATATATATATATATAAATATATTTATATATATAGATATGTTATTTCAAAAATACAGACATTTATAGAATATTCAAGAGTGTCCTAAAAGCAGAGATATCTACAAGTTATGCCGACCAACGTTCCGAACCACCAAATCTTATTTTTTACCCAATTGTTTCCCAGCAGTATCAGAAGTATTAAAAAATAGTTCGACTCAAAATCTCTCAATCGAAAATTTGAATTTCTTTGTAGATCTGTTTTTTGCTTATTTTAATACTGCAGGTGAAAAATAATTGAGGCAAAAATTGGAGTTGACGGTTTGGAATGCCAGTCGACATCTCTTGCATGTGACACTGCTCTAAGACTTTAGTTTTAATTTGAAATAATTATAATGCTCTATTATTTAATTTTAATACTATTATTTAAATTTTGATTTCATCGGACTGAATCCGATTGTCATCAGCAATATTATAATTTAAAATTTTAATTTAGAAAAATGCAAATGATTTTGTGAATTGGAGTTCCTTTTGTAAAGGCTTTTTAGTTTTAATTTCATATTGAAAACAAAATATAATTGAATTATATTATTTATTTGATAAAATAAAATACCTAGAAATTTTGTTTAAATTATTTATTTCAAAATAAAGTGATATGACCATGTTTTAATTAATCCATTTGGTTCAATAATATATTTCGAAAAGCGGTGGCTTCTGAAGAATCGGTCGCTTCCGCGTAGTCGCCCACTGATCCTTCAATATTTTCTATCTGCGCATCTGGTTCGGGTTCTGGGCCAATGTCTCCTCCTGACACACAGATATTGTGGAGAACACATGCAGCAAAAATCGTTTTTATTGAATTTTCAATTTTGAGCTCCAACGATTTGTTAAAAATATTTCGCCATCTCATATAAAGAATTCCAAATGCACACTCCACTACATTTCGGGCCCGACTGTGTGCTGTATTAAATTTTTTTTGCTGTCCTGTTGCGTTCTTAAATGGCGTAATAACCGCCACAGGATTCATTTGGCAGGGATAGCCACTATCACCTAACAAATAATGGTTGTTCTTTATATATGTCCCATTCTGAAATAAGGGACTATTTTTGTATACCCTTGTATCGTGTACGGATCCTGGAAAACCAACGAAAATGTCATTAAATAAATGACTGCTGTCCACCACAGCCTGACACTGAATCGAATAAAAACAATTATAATTATAATATTCGTCGTGTCTGTTGATAGGGCATTTTATCCTTATGTGGGTTCCGTCGATGGCACCTATGGCGTTAGCGAAAATGTCGCTTTTTGCTCGTCTACAAAACTTAGCACCGATTTCAGACAGGTCTTCATTAGCAGGTGGTTTTATAATATGCTGCATATATTCAGTAAAATAATTTAATAATTTGTGAACAATTGATTTAACTGTAAAACTATGGAAAATATATTATTTAAATATAAATAAACAAGTACCATTTATTGGTACTTACCGACTGATTCCTACGAATCCTCCAGTTACTATATAGCTACATCCAGCTGTCATCCAATAAAGTAACACCATCAACTCGTATTCTTTTGTCCAGCCGTGTTGTTTGTGTGGCATTAACTCCACAACTTTTCTAAAACTTACCGGATGTAAGCGTAAGTGCTCCCGGGTTTTCATTACATTTCCCTGCAATATTGCAGTTACATCGTCTGAGATGACTCGCAATTTACAGTATTCTAAAGACTAAAACATGGAAAATTGATCACAAAATTAATATAAAATAATTATTAATAATTAAGGTTACTTCTCTTATTCTTCTTCTGTATTTCATAATCAAAATTTCGTTTGAATTATTATATTTTTTATATAATAATAAAATTATTAATATAATTGGAGATTTTTTTTTAACGACACAACTCATTTTATTTAAATTTATATAACGTCAAAATTTTAAACAATTCACACAGCAAATTAAGTTTTTGTAGTTAATAAATTTTGTTGTATGTTCACTTGGATTTTTTTTGTATTTAACCACGTTTTATTAAATTTGGTTTTCATCTTCATTTTAAGCGAACGGATTTTATTAAACTGTATTTTAATCACAAATAAAGTTAGCACTTTTAATTGATTTTATTGAATTTATTTATATATTTATAATCTTATAATTTTATTTATTTATATATTGAACTTATCATTATAATTTTAGTTACATTATTATTATTTGTTCAAACTTTATTGTTCATTACAATATTTTTTTTTACATTGCCGGGCAAAGACTTAAATACAACTCTTTTTATAATTTTGAAATTCGACATTAAATACTAATTTTCAGATAAATTAAGGGTGCGTTCATATCCATAATACAGCAAATTTTGCTTAATTTATTTAATATGGAATGCACACCACAATTTCACCACGATAATTTTATTTCACCTAATTTTTAACTAAAATATTTTTAATACATTCACACACGCACTAAGAAATAAAAAAATTAAAAGAAATAAAAAGTGTTCTAAGAAAGTTTTAAGAATTTTTTTTAAATAAATCAATGGTGGTGGTTAATTAGTAATTTATGCGAGTAAACATGTTAATAATTTCGTTCACTTAAAAAAAAAAAAAAAATAAAATAAAGATTAATAATAATAGTAATAAATTGTGTGGTGAATTGGATAAGTGAAATTTGCTGGGTTCCATTTAACGTGGCAAAATACACACAAGTACTTCTGACTGCACGCAGCTACTCTTGCTAAATTTTATGAGTAGTTTGCTTTATGAATTTATGGCGACTTCGTTACCAGAATATTTAGTACAACTAATCGGTAAGGAATGGCTGATCAGTTTTCAAATTAATGATTAATTTTCCATCTTTCCATATTGCACGTACATTTTTTTAAATTAAATTTTATTTTCGCAACTAGTTTTCTGCGTTCCATTTACCATCTACTCCCAAGTACTTATTTGCGCTTTGCCACGTCAAATGAAACGCAGCAATTATCAAAGAAAACTATCTCAAGGTCATCGCGTTTAACCAACACAAGTCATTTGATGGTTTTTTTTTTGATCCAGTTCAATATGTAATTAACTTAGTATTTAAGTATTTATTTGTTTACTTTTGCTATTAATAAATAGAGATGAATTATGGAATAGTTTGATATTTTAATTGATTGATGGTGGTGTGATAGTTTGTGAGCTCCTTTTGTTTTCAGTTTTTTTTTGTATATTTATCCACATGAAGTTTGTTGTGCCTCATTCGAATATGATGACAAAACAACCCTCCCTTACCCACTGCGAGGACTATCCTGTTTTAATCATGTTGGTCAGTCATAGGGGCACGTAACACAATGGCGCCGAAACAGGGACCTGAGAGAGTCATAAAATGGTGTTTAACCGGCAAATAGAATGATTTCAAGGTCATAAAAAAAATGTATAAGGTTTCAAAGGATTTTTTTTTTTGGTTGTTTTTGTGTGGTTAAGTTTTTTTTCAGATGTGTTTTCTTTGGTTAATTTAATTTTCAATACGTGTGATTCCACTGTGCGTGAGCACGTGTCGTGCAATATTTATATTTTTCTACAGTGATAGACCTAATAAGTCATCCAAGTGGCTTCTCCGCTTATCACAGACAGCTAGAATAACCGCTTGTTAGTTAACAGGTTCCTGAAAATTACAATTTATTTTTTTATTAAGTTATGTTGGTTAGTTATTTTCACTATTTGAATTACAATTTTTTAATATTTTCTTTTGCGAGTTTTAATTACAATTTCATATCTTCAAAGCGGTTTGTTGTCTTTTTCTTAGTTCCATTTCGTTTTTTTTTCTTTCTTTTACAACGTCTTATGCGACTAATTTTAACATTAAAGGATGGGCTTCATTTTCCTTCCTTGATCAACATTGGTAGAAACGTAATTATTTTATGAGTTCCTAATGGTGATCTTGTGAATAGGGATAAAAGATTTTTCATCTCTTTTCAAAAAACCTTTCCTGATTTTCCTGATGAAATAGTGCATTGATACAGGGTCACATAATCAACAGTTGATACATAATGATTTTATGGGTTCCTGTTGATATTTGACTTCTGATTTCTGTACAGAAACTGTCATACCAACACCTTTCAACTTTCCAAATATCCTACTCTATACCTTCAATAATCTTATTAATGGAGAATTAGACATTCATCGGATTTATCGCAAAACCTAGTGGTTGAATTTCCCGTGAATCAGGATTTCTCATGATGGGTTGTTATATAATTTATGAATTTCATTTTTTCTAAATATGTTATAATTTTTTTTTTGTTTATGTATCGTGGATAAACGTCTATCATAATAAAATTTCTGTTCACTCTTAACCGCTAATCACTTCTACACATCGCCATCAGTCATAATTGAATTTACGTTTCTTTAATTAAATATTTTATTAATATTTAGTACTGATTAGTACTGATTGTGTTTAGATATAGATTTATTATTTTTTTTTTTTTTCATTTTTCTCATATTATTAAAATTTAAGCTTATCTCCTAAGGCCTAACAATTTAAATTGTGCTGCCATCGCGGGCTGATTTGCTTCCTATACAATTTTTTTTAATTAGAAGATAATATAAAGCTTAACTAGTTAGATTAAATTTTCATCCGTTTTGTATCGTTTACTGTTTTTTTTGTTTGATAGGTACGCTAATTATTATAAAAATAAAAACAAATTTTTCGAATAAAATGGATTCTCTTACATACCTCACTAATTTGTCTATTGGGGAACAAGAAATTGAGTATAAAGTCAGAGGGCTTTCGAGTATCACTACTGACTCAAAGAATATTCTATGTAATCTCTTAACAGCGGAATATTCTGACAGGAATTTAGTTCCCAAAGAATCTCACTTAAGGTGAAAACCAGAACAGGAAATCGAGCCCTGTAGATTAAAATGTGAGGAATGGTCAAGTTTATGCGAGCAACGCGGAACCTCCCCACCGCTAGATTTTATAGGCGTAGGAGTAGCCAAATCAATCCACTATAGGGACAGAACATAAAGAATAGTTAATAAGCTTTGGTGATTCTGGCAACCTTACGAGTGTTTTAAGCAATTGGCGTAGATTATTTAATTGGTTCAAAAATCAATGGATAGAAAACCAACAGGTTCTTCACAGCGAATCCATTAGGGGTGATATAACTCCAGACTACCATATTAGTTCCCCAATTGGAAAGAATATACCAACATCGAAAGAATAGTCCTCAAGTAAACAAATATTTTGCCCGGTGGAAAATGGTATTCCCGCCGAGAAACGTCACAATCCAATTCCAAACATTCCTTTGATGAATGATAAGGAGTTAAATCAACCAGTAGCAGAGTTTTTTTCTAAAATAGATAATAGACGATCAAGTAATATGCAGGAGCCGTATATACCTCGGATTTCGCATTCTTTCAATCAGCAATTCAACACTTCAGCAAATGTTCATCTGCCAGGGCCATCTCAATACCAAGAACATCCCCAAAATTATAAGCAATTATCATGTTCAGACCATCCAAATGAATTACAGTATAGATTGAGCAATCGATATAAAATTAGGCAGACTTGGAACATTTCTTTCGACGGCGGTAAAACAACAAGTGTACATGATTTTATCCACCGTCTAGAGCAGCTTGCTAGAGATGATGGACTCCCTGAAGCAGTACTGGCAAAAGCGTTGCATTTGTTTCTAACTAAAACTGCAGAAGATTGGTACTGGGTATATAAAATGGATCATCCAAATGCAGACTGGGTTTCAATGAAGAATGCTAGGTTGTCGTACATCAGCAGTTACGATTACGAAGATCAAATTCGTGAGCAAATATATCGCAGAGTACAGGACAAGCGTGAATCCTTTTCTAGCTTTATGCTAACTATCCAAAAACTGAACACCAGGCTTGCGAATCGCTTAATTTAAAGACAATTAATCTATAGGTTGTGCCAGAACATAAATCCTGCACTCAAAAATGTTAGTTTGCCGTATCAAAGCTCTATCGGAACGCTAGAAGATTTACGAGTGCTTTGCCAACGTTATGAATCAATGTGGGACCAGACAGGATATGACCCAAGGCAATTTTCAGATGGTTCAATTAGAAAAAGATTTGTGAACAAGATAGACTCGGTTAAGACAATTCCTCAATACATACTAACAAATCCTCAAGATCGCTCATCGGAAAACTATCGTCCGAGTGTGTCGTTGGCGAGGGAATCACATTCGGGATTGACGATGCCTCAAAACTCAGCAGCTCAGACAAATCATTTGCTTCTAAAATAGTCAAAACCAAAGATAATCATAAAATACGACGAACTATAAATTATTTCAGAAAAAAAAGATCAATTATTAAATATTGTATGGTATATCGGCAATTATTAAATCAATGTCACCTACCGATCCCAGACTTAAAGCAGAAGTTACAATAGCCTCAACACCAGTGTATGGACTTCTAGATACTGGAGCGTCAATAAGCGTTTTAGGTAAAGATTCCTTGGAGTTTTTGCGTATCTCAAATGTGAAATATAATAAACTGAATTCTAGTATTTCAACAGCTGACGGTACTTTAAATAAAATAATAGGCTATGTGATACTACCAGTGACATTCGGAGAGCATACTAAAAACATTAAGTTTTGTATTCTTCCCTCATTTTGAAAATTGTCAATTGATGAAATATCGCAGGTTATTCCGTATGATAAAATGCACATGCTAAGCCCTCCAGACAATGCTAGATTAATAAAAAGTATAGCTCTTTTTCTGTCCTTTGAAAAAGACGGCCTAGGTAGAACAACCAAACACTGCCATGAGATAGAAGTTACCCCAGGATGCAAACCTATTAAACAACGCTATTATCCCATCTCACCAGCGGCACAAAAAGAACTCTACGATGAAATTGACAGGATGCTGAAGTTAGATGTCATCGAAGTCAGTAAAAGTTCATGGAGCTCTCCGGTTACGCTAGTAAAAAAACCTAACGGAAAAAATCGATTGTGCCTTGATGCCAGGAAATTAAATTCTTCTACGGAAAAAAATGCTTACCCCTCCCAAACATCGACGAATTGCTAGGATGGTTGACGGAGACAAATTACATTACGGGACTGGATCTAAGGGACGCATTCTGGCAGATACCGCTTGCGGAATCTGCCAGAGGCAAGACAGCATTCACTGTACCAGGGGGCCACTCTAACAGTTTAAAGTAATGCCGTTTGAGCTGTGTAATGCAGCCCAATCCATGTGTCGCTTGATGCACAAGGTAATACTACATAAGTTACATGAATACATCTTTGTTTATTTAGACGACTTGTTGATCATCAGCGGCACATTGGAACGGCATTTTGAACTGTTAGAGTTGACATCGATAAACATCGAAAAAAATAGGTTTATGATGAAATAGATCAAATATCTCGGCTATCTGGTCGGAGAAAATGGTCTAACAACTAATTCTCAACAAATCGATGCGATACTTTACTTACCGGTACCAACAAACTTTAGACAGACAAAACAATCCTCCCTTACCCACTGAGGACTATCTCGTTTTAATCATATGTTGGTCAGTCATAGGGGCATGTAACAATTAACGAAACACGGATATGGATTGGCGCGGCTTTGACCCTTGCGTTGCAGTCGTATCGTTCGCCTGCCTAAAACACTGTTGTACAATTAGGTTGTATGTAGACAAGTATTATTGATTTTGTATTTTTGTGCTGAAAGGTTTTTTAGTTGATAATAGGTTATTTGAGAACAACAGTTCTAAAGCTGTGCTCTAAAGCTGACACACTGCGGAAGCCCAAGCCTATTCATCAAGTGCCAGTTAAATGTGTACACAAAATACCAATATGGACCTGCTCATCATGCCAAGTTCATTATGCTTTTTGTTCAACCAATGTTTGTTTTATCGAAACGAGCGAACTGCCGTCCAATTAAAATTCATGAAAATTTCTTACGAGTAAAATTTTGCTAAAATATTTGAATAAACCTTCACTAAATGTGGAAGAATTGATTTGTGATTTTGTGCAATTAGAAAATGTTTAACTAAATAGTTTGAGAATTGTTGTCCTACAAAATCCAAAACATTAAATTTGTTTGTGAAAGTACACGGGCTAAAAAGTGTCCTGTATTGATAGTAAAACGCAACGTTTTTATTTAATCTTTAATATAATTTCCGTTTTACTCAATATACTTACTTCAGCGGACAATTTTCTAACATTTTTTCCTGTTCATTGCTGTGAAGTGGTTACTCGTTCATACTGTTAAAGTAAGTTGGAAGTAAAAAATCGATAATGCAGAACGCTGTTAATGTCAGCCGAAAGTGCCCAGCCGAAAGTATAAAAGGATTTTACTGTCTGCCGAAGATGTTCAGCCAAAAGATATAATGGACTGCGTTGAAGACTGTGTCAATATATGACAAACTGTCGCTCTCCTATCAGATGGAAAATTGTATAGAAAATCTGCGGATTCTAAAAAATATTTAAAATTAGCATAAATCTTTCTCTTGATTGTTTTGTTTGGACTCTAGATCGTTATGTCTTCTAATCCTTAGAAATTTTGTATTTAATAAGTCTCTGGGGTGTTATGGCTGGAGATATGATTTGCCATAGTTATCGCTGAAAAAAAATTCAGGTCAGGTTTCTCGTGGGAAATCTGGAAAAATTGTATAACCTTCCCAGCCGAAACAGATTGTGTTATCCTAGCCGAAAATTAAAGATAAATCTGTTGTCAGCCGAAAGTGTCTTGCCGAATATTACTATGGATGCCTTTCCCGTGGGAATCCACCAGGGATAACTCGATTTTCCAAAAATCATAAGAAAATTGGTATACAATCAACCTATATTTAGTTTCTAATGATTTCTGGAAAATCGAATTTTCCCAGATTCCCCAAGGTAAACGGACTGCATTTTTCTTTCAATCGATAGCACATAAATGCAAGACTTTAGTCAAGACTTTTATACGATTTTTAAATATTTTTTAGGTTTCGCGGATTTTCAGCATTTTTCCACAGGAAGGTGGAGCGAGAGATTTTGCTACGAAAAAATATTGACAAAAGTATTCAAAGCCTTCCATGCTACCATAGTAATTTTCAGCTAAACACTATCGGCTGCTGATCGATTGCTAATAATGCCAGCATTATTTATTTCACCTCAATGGTTCGGAGATTGCATGTGTCTTCAACTCCAGATTTACAACTTTAGAATTGAAAATTAGAGCTTTAAAATTCTCTCTCGGATTTCCAATGATTCAAAGTACGTAAATTAATTGTACTTAATTTATTTAAAAATTTAAAAAAATTAACAAAATTGGATTCTAATTAAATTTGGGGTTAAATATAAATAAATTGTTCAATTTTCGACTTAAATTAAGTTTTCATGAATTCAACGTCATTAAGACGAGTATCGATTGTAACATTTTCCTTTTTTAGTCTTACAAAATTTAGTTTATGTTCCTCTTTCCGTATTCTTTGTCTATATTCTCATAAACAAAAACAATAGAAAGCCCATCAAGGGGGGTTCCTAATAACTATTTTACCTTAATTTGTATTGTTATATCAGTCAAAGATTGAAGATAAAGAATTACATTTTTCACTCTTGTAAATCAATATCCAGCAGTTTGTTATACCGAACCGACTACACTTCCTTCTGTTTATATTATACAGTTGATTTACATGAATATCTTATCACGATGGTAATTATTTTATTTACCTTTGTATATGTATACATTGGCTATATACAGGGAATCCAATAAATTTTTTTTGGAAAATAATTAATTTCGTATAAATTACGTATATCTGTTGCGTTAAAATGTTCGCCTATATAATTGATACAAATTAAGATAAGAATAAATTATGATGTTGGGCGTACTACGTTACAGAGTTTGGCAACTCATTTGGTATTCAATTTAAAGAAGTCAACACGTATAACATATAGGCGACACAATTATCACAGTTGTTATTTGTCTAGATTTTTGTTTTTGTACAAATATTTGGATGTAGCGCAACAGGCTGGTTTTTTATTTGTAACCCCTTTACATAAAATCAGACATAAATTTGAATTTTAAATTAATCTTAACTCGTCTTGTGTTATTTGTGTATGTAAATGTTGATTTTTAGCATGTTCGAGCATAAATTATGAACCCAAAAAGTAGACAGTGTACAAGAATATGTTAAGCTGTAGATAGCGTGTATTATACAAATATTTATATATTCACAAATCACATTAAGTCATATATAGGCTATATAGAATATGTTAAAATTATGAAAAATCCCAAGCAGTAATTACATTGACCACGTTTGATTAATTACATTAATTAATTATTAAGTACGTTCATATGTATGTGTGCCCATACATATGAGATTATGTTAAAATAATTGGAGACTATATGGATATTGTTATGTTTATGCGTTGTTGGTTCGAAATTGGATAAAGGCGAGGTTAATTTAATTAGCAGCAACAAAATAAGGCATCAATCAACCAGCAACACAAAAAAAAACTCGTTAACATCATCGCACAGCATAAAGTTAAGACTTACTAAGTCATCTTCTCATACACTTAAAAAGGAAAGTTTAATTGATGCGAATTTTTAAAACTAAATAAAATGTTTTTGTGTGAGGCTATCAATCATCTTTAATTTGGCGCGCGAACTGATGATGATGGGCATAAAAATGTTTAACGCAATTAAATTGTGTCGAAACGTTAAAAATTGTAAAACAATTACCTATTGTAGCGATTTGTTAACATGTGTGAGTATGAAACCATATTATTAGCATTTACATTATGCATAACTATATTTTTGGTTCAGCTGTGATAAACCTACATATTGCTATACTAATTTAGTATTTGTACTATATACATCTGCTACCATGGCACCATCAATAACCTAACCCTAATCAAAATGTTTTGTTTATTTTCCGAGAAGAAATCAGGATATTGATATTATAAATTATTTATGCTACTAGATTTTTAGATGAATGTCATAGTTGAAATCTACAGGTGACCTTTAATTATTCTATTACTAATGTGATAGATTTTCGATTTGCTTCGTTTGATGTTCCTATTTTCAAAAATTAATGAGTTTTATGGATCGATTTTAGAAAATTCTTAGAAAATAATTCGAGAATTTTGCTTAACTTTTAAATACAGTAAAACCTCCATAAATCGAATCACCATTTGCCAAATATTTTTGTCCGATTTAGAGGAAATTTGAAATGTAGAAGTTAGGAATAATTTATATTTAATCCTCCTGCCAAAATATAAATTCAATTTAAGGAAAAATTCGAGTAACAAAAGTTCGAGAAATGGAAATTTGTCTGTATTCGTAGAATAATTGCCTCTTTAGGCCCGAAGCAAACAAATTTGTCACATTTTACCGCCTTAATAAAACAATTAACAACACGGATTTTTAATTATGTTTCTTATTAGAGCTATGGATACAGTTGATAGATGCAGTTAACGTAAATTTACTTGATTTATTGACTTTATACGAATCATGTACGGAGAAACGGAAATACAGATTTGATGCTTAACGCAAATATGATACCTATTCTTGGATTCTCAGCGAATATTGATAATTATTTAATTCCATCATTTAGTCAAATATCTGCCAAATAAGCAAATAAGAAATACTTTTCAATATTAAACAAATTTTTTATTGGTTTTGGGCTCTTTATTTAAATATATTTTATAGCTTTAGCTTTCGAATCCTATTCGAATTCATTCTCAAAAGCAAAATGAATTTTTTATTTTTTCAAAAATTGTTTTCTTCATACATACAACCAAAAACTATGCCAATCACAAATTCTTTTTTTAAGAAACCGATTTTTCATGGATTCGCACCGCCACATAATTTTTCGAAAAACAATTATATACTAAGGCATTTTTACGTAAAAAAGGTACATTTGAATAAAAATAAATTTAATGAGACAAAACCAAATTAGATGAACAAGTCATATGAGTTTCCGATATACGCGTAATCTTCTACAATGTTTATTGAATTTATACTTGATTTAATGTGTAGCATTTCCAAAATCGATCTTTTTCTAAAATTGGTTTATTTATCTAGAATCTTGATATTATCTAAACTGATTTGGTGGTTTGTATCTTTTAAATGTCGGGAGAGTGCACTAATGATGTGAAAATTTAGATATCGGCCAGACCAAGTATCTTTGTGGTACCAATCGCAGGAAATTTTGCCGTTTGGTTCACGAATCAACAGAATGTCTAAAAATGAAATTTGGTTATTGGTTTCTTTTTCTAAAGTAAATTTTATTCTGTTGTTCTTTGAATTAAAAGCTTCTAAAAATGAATTAATTTTGTTTATTGGTACCGCTGTAATTATATCATCGACATATCTATAATAGAACAAAGGTTGGAAGTCTATAGAGTTTAAAACTGAAATTTCTAAATTTTCCATTAATAAATTTGCTATGATGGGACTTATTGGAGAACCCATAGGAGAGCCAAAAATTTGTTTATAAATTTTGTTATCAAAAGAAAATTCCGAATTGTTTAAAACGAAATCTAAAGCAGTAAGAAACTGGGCTCTCGTTATTTTTGATTTTGAATTTTTCTTTATATTTCTCCTATTTTGACTGACAATATTTATTACAATTTGGCTGTCGATATTGGTAAATAATGACGTAACATCTAGAGAGATTATTTGAAAATTTGTTGGAATGGTAACATCCTTAATTTTATTTTTGAAATCTTCAGAATTTTGAATAAAGGAACTTGTTTTTCCGACACTAGGTAATATTGCCTAAATATGATGATAAAGAGTATGTTGAACTGTCTATGGAACTTACAATTGGTCTGAATGGTATGTTTGGTTTATGAATTTTGTGTAAGCCATATAATTTTGGGATTACTCTCTTACTAAAGTATTCATTTTTGTCTGTATTGGTATGGGAAAAGCCCAGCATTTTAGACATAGAAAATAAACGCGCAAAGCAAAAATAATTGTTCAATTTCATCATCAACTTTTTGGGCAAACCATAATTCTTCTTTTTATCTCTTTCGTGCCCCCACAAAGTTCTAACACAACTACCAGTTTCTAGGCAACTTAAATTTTTGTTTTATTTTCATTCACCACACTACCTCGTCACAAGCAAAACTTGTAAGTAGTCGCTGGAAACATAACATAAAAGAAAATGACGTTGTTTGAGTCACCTTCACCTCGACCAAAACTTTGTAGTAGCAATGTTTAGGGCACTATAAAAGCTTTCTTTGAGTCTATTGGTTTAAACGACCGCAAATCGTCAAAAACAATTTGTTTTTAAAATTTTTGTTCCAATAACAATTTGGCTTTTCTGAATAATTTTCTTTTGGGAAAGTCTTCAACAATAATTTTGATAACAAGCAACCCTGGAAAATTTGAAATATTCCCCAAAAAAAAGTCTTTTATGCAACTCAACATTATTCAAGTTTATCAGTATATACACAGTGAGTACCCTTGTAAATTTCAAGGAATATCGAGAAACCCGAAAAATTTTGAAATGATCGAATAATCTCGAAATGTTCGAATAGCCTTACATTTCTAGAATATTCTATAGCTCAGATATTCACAAAAAATTTGGAATATTTCCAGAAAACTCGAATAAATTTGGAATCTTATAATAATCTTGAAAAAACGAGAAACCGCTAAAGATCTCGATTAATCTGAAAAATATCAAACAGATTTTGCAATACCACTAATAATCTCGAAAATATAAGTAGTTACAATTTTGTTGTCATTCGCCACGCAGCGCTATTTAACACTAAGAATTTGAAAATCTAGATAAATCCAAAAATCTAAATTTAGAATCTCATCTCTGTAAGAGTACAAAACAGAATACTACGCTGAACAGAACTCTAAACAAAACTCAAATACACTACAAAATATCAAAAACCTCGACATATATCGAACAAACACGATTAAGCTATAGAATAATCGCAATGTTCTTCAGAAATTTCTAATATTCCGAAAATCTCGAATGAAATTAGAATTCTAGAATAACTTTGAAAAATCAAAATATTAGCAACAATGTAACGATCTGTAATAAATGCTTTAAGCAAATAAAAAGCAACAAGAGAGGACGTCGAATAAATCTCGAAAATATTTAATAATACTTATTGATAATTTCGAATAACTTCGATGGCAAGCAACTAAATGTTTAATCAAACGCAACTTAAAGTTAATCCAACCCGGAAATCTGTAGCTTAATTCAAAAATCTGAAAATATCTAATTTTAACAATCTAACCCAAGGCTACGCATAATTCAATCCAACATAACCCAAATTCGAACAATACCGAAAATATATAAAATTTCGCTTAATGTCTCTAAAATGTTAAACCACCAAATACGAAAATTGGACGTCTTGGTGCGTTTATTATTATATGTAAGCATTAGACGAGTTTACAGATTTTTTTCAAAATTACGACAAAACGCCATTATGTAAGACATTTCTAGCTCTCGTAACGCGTACATACACTGTATCAAAAAATGGTCCGTACAGCGCTCGGTTAAGAGAACATTGATTGATTGATTGATTGATTTCAAATGTGCGATCAAGCATTACGCAAGTCTTCCGTATTATAAATGCGAATACCACACCACTATAACCATGTTACAACACGACAACATTCTTCATGAAGCCAAACCCCGTAAAGAATGGCGCCACATCGATAACCACATAAGTCCAATAGTGTGATATCCGCCCCTGGCCAGGCAGCCATCGTACACCCTTTTTACATATAACAACATCGCGGTATGGGATAGGATTATTAGTAGGGACAGACTCGACCCAAAGGTCACCCAAATTTGTACTAACTGTAGCTAGTGTTGCTTGACGTTGTTGTTGAAATCGTTGCGTCTCTGCTGTTCCTGCTACTCGCCCCCAGCGCTCGGTTAAGAAAACATTGATAAAAAAAACAATTACAAATCAAACAAAATCTCAGTTTTAATTTTTTTAAAACTCAAATCATATTTAAGAACCTGAAAATAATAATAGTCATGATATAAATTAAGTTCCTTTCACATTTGTTAAAATTTACTATTTAAACCGCCTAAAACTATCTCAAATAATTGGCCGTACACACAAAGTTGGGGAAATTTGGTAAAAAAGTTAGGTCTAATATTTGGTGTTGTAACCTACTCATGAAATGACATTTTGCAACCTTCTTTTCATTGAGAAAGCCAACTTCCGAGTTATTTCGGGGGGAATTTTTGGCCCATTCCTCCACAAGGACCCGTTTTAATTGTTCCTTGCCACTAATTCGGTGTTCACGGATCATTCGCTCCAAATAATGGTATAAATTATCAATGGGGTTGAGATCTGGTGGCTGGGGAGGATGAGGAAGTGTTGACTTTACATTAAACAATAACCATTGCTTTATCAGCTTTGACGAATGCTTCAAGTCATTGTCATGTACGGAGCGAAAGTCTTGCCCATGTCCCATTTTATCAGCACTTATTAACAAATTACCCTTCAAAATATCCAAATAATTAAACCGGTTCATTATGAAGGTCAAATGTCCTACACCCCTTCAGCTAAAAGCTCTTCAAACCATTATTCTTCCGCCATCATGTTTTACTCAAGATCAGTGTTGGGTTTACGCCACACCATAACTCGCCCATCTGAACCAAAAACGTTAGATTTTCTTCCATCTGAGGGAATAACATTTTCCCAAAAACTCTTCGGGCTCACTCACATATCCCAATGCTTATTCCAAGCGCTTTTAATATTTTTTTTGTCGGAAAATATATTTCTTGCGTGTCGCACATCGACGATACTCTTGTTTATGCAAAATATTCCGTATTGTCTGAGGTTCTATCGCTCCTTTTAGGCGTTGATAAACTTTGGGAGCGATCGTTGGAGCACTAAGCTTTCAATTCTGTTTTATTGCCTTCTCTATTAGAAGTATTTGAGGTGTGATCAGCTTTCGATTGCGACCATGCCCAACAACCATATCTCGTGATTTTTGGGAGTTCTGGATGATATATTGAATCGAAGATCGCGGGCGATTAGTTATTTTGGAAATTTCCAGTAAACTTTTACCTTCACTTTCCTATTTAATGATCAATTTTTTTAATTTCTACACTATTTTTGGTACGAGAATAACGCATTTTTAATTTACTGGACAATATTTAAAAAAAAATTCGTAATTTACCGTTAGTTGAAAATAGGACTGCAACAAATAATAAATTGATAATGTGCTAGCTATGGTAATATTACGTATAATTTCTTAAAGCTATATTTTAATTTATTTTTAAATTAAATTAAACTTCTATTTTCGCTCATTAGTTTTAACAACAACACGTTAATGAGATAAATTGCCTTTAAATTAATTGATTGTTTGATTGGAGTATAAAGCTGATCAAGTCAAATCTGGTCTTCTGGAGATGGCCGGTGCCACTGTACACCCTCTTTACATATAACAACATCGCAGGATGGGGAAGGTTCATTAGTTATGACAGAATCGGCATGGTTACAGACAGCTAGGAATGACAGCTAGTATGTTTTCATTATTTTTATTTTTTTTTATGACAAGTGAAAGTACAAGAGAACATAATCTCCACATATAGCATCCTCCGTAAAAGCCGCTAGTTCTGAAAAGCTGTGAAGACTGGAATTTAATTAATTATTTATTATACAGCGTGAACCATTTTAATCGACCGATCCAAATACCTCCTAAAATTCATTTCGCTTCAACAAAACGGTTTTGACAAAAGTTGTGAAGAATATTGGAGGTTATTTATCTTTGCTAATGTCCTTGACATTCAGATCAGTTTTCAATGTTATTTAAAGGTCAAGGTCACTTTTTAAAATAATAGCCCCTATTTTTCAAACCGGATTCCAAAAGAGTGGGAAACATTACGTCCGAGTGTGTATTTTCCATGAACTACCAAGGTCACCTGAAGAACATATTCTATTTATAATTTGCTATGATAATTAAAAAGAAAACTTAAAGAATATAAATTCTAATAATGAAGAATTTATATTTTTTTTTTATTTTTATTTCCTTAGCAAATCATTAGCATTATAACTACAATATGTTCCTTCAGGAGACCTTGGGCGGTCACGGAAGATACTCGGACGTAAAATTTCCTACTCCTTTTTAATGCGGTGTCAAAAATAACGATTAAATTTAAAAACATGACCTTGACTTTCAAATGACTTTGGAAATTGTCCTTAAGGTCAAGATAAATCACTGTCCTTTATAATTTTTGCCTAAACTATTTTTTTGGAGTTGGTACATTTTTTTTACTCTTCTTTTTTTCTTTTTTGTTTAACCACTATTTTTTCCATCGGAGATACAAGTTCGTTATAATTTTAATTTTTTTTTAAATATGAATAGCTTTGATAGTGGTATTGGAAAGGTACCGCCTGTGCAATTTAACAAAAACCTGTTTTAAATAAAAAAAATAAGCTAAAAATCTAGAAAGTGTTTTTATTTAGAACAAAATAAGCCTAAGGTCTTCACAACAAAAACATTACTATTTTTAAACAATTTTTATGTTGTGAGGATCTTAGACGTATTACTTCGTCAAAAAATCGCTTTTAAATATCATTCCCAACAAAATCGTCTAATAAAAAAATACGTCTAATTTCAACATAATTGGTTAAGAAACAGCCAAGTTCTATCCTAATCGGACATATTCAAGATCTTTATATAAAAATCATTTTAGAATTCCATTTTCATCACACATGTCGAATTACATAATCGGTTAAGAAATAGTCAAGTTCCATCCTTATTGCCCGTTTATAGAACTTTATCACAAAATCATTGTAGAATCCAATTTCCATCACATTTGTCGAATTTCATCATAATCGGTTAAAAAGTGGCCAAGTTAAAGCATATTTGGTCATAATCAAGAACTTCTTAAAAAAATTATTATAAAAAATCATTTCCATCTTACAAATTCCAAAGCTTCTTCTAAAAATCATTTTAGATCCCATTTCCAACAGACTTATCGAATTTCATCATATTTGGTTAAGAAATGGCCGAGTTCCATCCTGATTGTCCATTACCCGGCCTAGGATGGATACAATTTTGTGAATAACTTTAGTTATGTAATGTTTTGTTAAAGATATTACACCTAATGGTGATATGGTTCGAGATTAAAGGATTTTAAAGATGATTGTACCTTAAATATACAGGGTGTCCGGGTTTGGGATGCTGATCCGTCATGGGGTGATTCCTTGGTTCATTCTGAGAAACAAATCGTATGTGGAGAGGGAACCATTTTTGATATCCTTTGAGATACAGGGTGTTTAAAAAATTTGGTTCAGAATAAAAGTACACCCAAATATTAAACTGTAACTTCCAAAATATTTATCGGACAGCAACCAACTTAGTCTTATTTGGTTGGTAATCGTATAGGCTATTATTAAGGTTTAAGTGGTTATCTTGTATCTGCATCCGTTTGAGAGCTATGGTGATTTAAAGTAAAAAAAAAATATTTGAATTTTAAATAATAATAATATTAAATATTTAAATATTTAAATATTTAAATCTAAATAAAGTAAAAAAAAAATAGTTGTTTATTAATTTTAATTTGTCATGATCTCCTCTACAATCCCTCAATACAAAGTTTGGGTCGAGGATTTATAAATGTGCTCAAATTATCTTCCTTGTGATTGAATACATGCTAATATTCGTTTAAGTATGCCTTTGGTTATTTCAATTCTTGGTAATTCTTCCCTTATCTGTTGTGCTGCTGTGTGTATTCGTTGTATAAGTTCTTCTTTTGTTTCAATTTCTTTGGAGTATACAAGCGCCTTCATCCTTCCCCATACATAAAAATCCAATACCGTAAGATCGGGGGATCTTGCAGGCCAATGAATTGGACCATTTCTTCCAATCCAATTATTTAGAAAATTTTCGTTAAAAAAATTCCTAACATTATTATGCTAGTGACAAGGTGCACCATCATGTTGGTATATATGCGAGAATCTACTTAAAATGGGAACATCATCAAAAAGGAGTGACAAATCGTTTTGTAAAAATTGTAAATAACGTTCACCATTTAATCTAGGTGGTAATATGAATGGTCCAATTAACTTATCGCCAATTACACCAGCCCATACGTTTACACTGAATCGGTGCTGAAATGATATGTGTTTTTTCGAATGAGGATTTTCAGCAGCCCACGTGTGTAGATTGTGAAAGTTTGTTATGCCATCTCTTGTGAATTGAGATTCATCCGTCTATAGGATATGTTTCACAAAACTTGCATTGTCCAAATTCCTTTCCATCAACAAATTACAAAACTCCAATCTTGTAGTGCGGTCTATCGGTAATAGTTGTTGAACGGGTGTTGTATGGTATGGATGAAGATTCTCCTTGTGCAATACTTGATGAATTCGATAGCGAGAGACGTTTAATTGTAAAGCGAGCCTCCTTATGCTAATAGAAGGATTTGCTGTTACATTACGGATTATACCTTCGTCCACATCCAAATGGTTTGGTGAGACTGAATGGGGCTCCGCCCGGGTATTCGATCTTGTTACGATATTTGACAATCTCCTATGAATATTTATAAATACTCTTTCGTCAGGAATGTGACTTGTTGGAAATCTGAGTTGATATTCATTGCGAGCTCGTGCTGCATTACCATAGCAAAATCCGTAAACAAAATGGATATCAATGTACTCCTCACCTGAGAACTGTGCCATTATAATATTAATTTTATTAAATTAATTAAAATTTTGATTCACAACACTGATACAACACTAGATAATATCTCGAAACTAATGACTGAATCTGAAAATATTTAGTTTTTGTTTTTTCAACATTTAAACACATGAGTTGATAATCATCGCCTACTGTTTTACAGATCAAAATAAAAGTAAAATATTAACACTATAACATCTCTTAATTAGATTGAGAATAAACGGAATACGAAGAAAACTATGGCACGTGGGTACAAGTAATGTGTTGGGGGATTGTAGAGGAGATCATGACAAATTAAAATTAAATAAACAAAAGAAAAAATTATAACGGTTTTTTTTGAGAAAAACTCGATTTTATAAAAAACAAATATTTTTTTTTTACTTTAAATCATCATAGCTCTCAAACGGATGCAGATACAAGATAACCACTTAAACCTTAATAATGGCTTATACGATTACCAACCAAATAAGACTAAGTTGGTTGCTCTTCGATAAATATTTTGGAAGTTACAGTTTAATATTTGGGTGTACTTATTTTCTGAAAAAAAATTTTTAAACACCTTGTATCTCAAAGGATCAAAAATGGATCCCCCCTCCACATACGATTTGTTTCTCAGAATGAACCAAGGAATCACCCCATGACGGATTAGCATCCCAAACTCGGACACCCTGTATAACATACTAATTCGAAAAATTGTGTTTAATAAAATTAAAATTTTGATTAATTTTAATTACTGTTAAAAACTTCCGGTAAATGGAAAATTATAAGGCTTACCGATAAATGGTAAAGGTGTTTACCGGTAAAGAAACTATTTTTCACTGCACCAGTTTCGATTTTTTCTCGGACACTAACTGTCTGCGGGTCTTTAGGCGTTTGAAAATTCGGTTCTTGAGACTTGAATCTTTTCAAATATCTTCAAAATTCATAATAATTATAAACTTGTAAGGATTAAAATTAGCGCAATTTCTTAAATGCTACTCTCGAAATAAAATAATTTTAAAAATGCGAGGCATTTAGGCTGGATAATAGGAAGAAATAAGTTTTTAATTAATTTTTGTGTAAAATAAAAGCTGTACTTGTTCATAGGAACAAGAAGCATTTTAGGGGCCCAAGAAAAATTTTGCGGGGTGGGGGGGGGGGGGGCAAAATTTATACTTACACCACTGGGTAAGGCAGATTAAAATCTTCGATCGTCCCAAATATAAAAATTAAAATTCAGGGCATTACAACTGAAAATATTGAGACGTTAGCTCAAGTAAATACTAATATTGAATTGAATTATGACATAAAAATTAAACAATCATTTCAGGTAGTTCCAAACGATTTTCCTATTGATTGCGCAGGTATTATCGGAAAGGATTTCTTAGAGTCAAATAAGTGTATCATTGATTATAATAGCAAACAACTGAAAATTAAAATAAAATATTTAGAATTTATTATTCCACTAGAATCATGTAAACCACAAACAATAAAAGCAGTTGAGATACCTCCTCGTGCTGAAATTTTTGTTCGCTTACCAACAAACTTAATGAGTAACGAAATAAATTACTTCTGTAAATCACACGAACTAAATCCAGGTGTATTTTTAGCTAGTTGTATCATTAAACCAGAAAACGGTAGTGCAGTATTCAGTTTATTGAATAACACGGAACTAAACGTCGAATTGAAGGATCTAGAAATTATAGGTGAACATTTAGATATTTTTATTGTTTTTCAATTAAAATCATCTTCTGATAATTTCTCAAACAGATTTGAAATTCTGGAATCGCAAATTATTACCGACCATTTAAATCATGAGGAACGTGAAGCAATTCTTGATATTTGTAAAAAGTTCAATGATGTATTTTATTTACCGGGCGACCATTTAAACGCAAATTCTGAAGTATATCATACAATTGATTTAGTTCCCAACACTAACCCCATTTATAAAAAACCATATAGATTACCGGAGACAGCAAAAAAAGAAGTTGATTCTCAAGTAAAGAAAATGTTAAGTGACGGCATAATAGAACAAAAAATCAAAAAATCAATGTCCCCAAAAATGAGATTCGGATGCAAAATGGCGATTAGTCGTAGATTTCCGTCGTTTAAATGAACGAACCATAATTAGTGTTTTTCCATTACCAAAAATTGCAGAGATATTGGATCAATTGGGCCAAGCGAATTATTTTACAACACTTGATTTGGCAAATGGATACCATCAAGTAAAGATGCACCCAAATGATAAAAAAAACTGCGTTTTCCACTACTTTTGGCAATTATAATTATTTACGTATGCCATTCGGACTTAAGGGAGCGCCAAGCACATTTCAAAGGTTGATTAATCATGTACTGTCAGGATTAAACGGCATCAAATGTTTTGTTTATCTCGATGACGTAGTAGTATATGGAGTAAACCTAGAAGATCATAATAAACGTTTAATTGACAAAATGAATTGTTTTCGAAAGTTTCAGTTAAAATTGCAACCTCAAAAGTGTAATTTTTTACGTACTAAAGTGAAATATCTTGGACATATAATAAGTCGTAGAGGAACTAAGCCAGGTCCAAATTTAATTGAAGCAATAGTCAATTATCCCCAGCCAAAAGACGTTAAAGCAGTTATTCGATTTCTTGGATTATCTGGATACTACAGACAATTTATTGAAAATTACGCACATATAGCTGAACCGTTATCATCAATGAAACGTAAAAACGCTAAATTCAAATGGGATGCAATCACTGAAGATGCTTTTGCTAAATTAAAGAAATGTCTAGTAAACCCACCAATACTTCAATATCCCAACTTTAATGAAATATTTATTATCACAACTGATGCGAGTGATTTAGCACTATGCGCAATTCTCTCACAATTAAAAGATACAGAAGATCTGCCTATAGCTTATGCTAGTAGAATTCTGAATCAAACCGAGAAAAAAGAACTGTTGGCAATCATGTGGGCAGTTCGTAAATTTCGACCGTACGTTTATGGCACTAAATTTATTTTAAAATGTGACCACAAACCATTAACATACTTGTATTCTGAAGCACTTGTATCTTCCATTCTGTTACGTTGGCGTTTAGAGCTGGAGGAATACGATTTTTCAATTCATTACAAACCAGGTGTAACAAATGTTGGAGCTGATGCGTTGTCCAGGATTGAACTTATTCAGTCTGATGAAGAGTATAGTCATCCAATGTATGTTGTAACACGTTCGATGAATCAAAATTCTGTTCCCCAACCAAGTAGTTCAAAACGAATCAATGATTTTCATCCATTAAACAATTCAAGTTCAAATAATTCAAATAAATCTATACCCAATCTAAATCCAGTTAATCAAAGAATCAAAGAAATTACAAGTCCAGAAGAAATTGAACAATTATTAAAAGATTTTCACGTAACGCCATTAGGGGCTTATCAAGGTATATGTCGTACACTTAATCGTTTGAAATGTTACTACAGCTTTCCTCAAACGATATCCCGAATATGGGAATTCAATAAAAATCCCAATAAAAATTACAGACATAGCTTCTAAACCATTTGAACGTATATATTTGGATATAGTCGATCCAATCAATCCACCATCCCATTCACAAAATCGGTTCATTTTAACACTTTAAGATGATTTATCGAAATTTTCTCTAACGTATCCAATCCAAAATCAAGAAGCGTCTACAATTGCTGAAGTTTTTGCTGAAAATTTTATTTATTCATACGGTTTACCAGATATCATCGTTACTGATCAAGGATCTAATTTCTTAAGCAAGCTTTTTAAACATTTGACAAAACTATTCAAAGTGAAGCAAAAAAATTGTACAGCTTATCATCCGCAATCCATTGGATCATTGGAAAGATCACATCGAACCCTTGCGGAATATTTGCGCTCATTCACTAGTAATGATAGAGCAAAATGAGATAGTTGGTTGAGTTATGCCACGTTTGCTTACAATAGTACACCACATACATCTACAGGATTCATGCCGTTTGAGCTTTTGTTTGGTAGGAAACCATTCATTCCTAATTCAATCAAAAAACCACCAGATCCGTTGTATAATTATGACGACTTCGTCAAAAAATTAAAATATAGATTTCAATCATCATGGGAATTAGCTAAGAACAAGTTACTTGAGAAAAAATTAAAATCTAAAGACAACTACGACAAAAATCTAAATGAAGCTAAATTCATAGAAAATGAAATGTTTTTATTACGAGATGAGACAGGTCATTCTAAAACAAAAAATCTTTGGTTAGGTCCATTTAAAGTCACAAAAAGAATTTCAAATGAGAATTCTGAAATTGAAGCGGGAAAGTCGCACAAGATCGTCCATAACAACATGCTAAAACATTTTTACTCTCACAATTTTTATGAGGAATAAAATTAGCAATGATGGTTAAAAATACGAGAAATTTAAAATATATATTGTAAATTAAAAAATTATAAAGTGTTAAACTATATTCACATTAATTTAGTGGGTGTTGGGTGCGTCTCAATGGGGTAGGGGTTGACCGTCTATAGCCATGTATCTCGTGGTCTATATTCCAACGCTGCAACTATGTAGAAACCACCAAATGTGTCTAGTATACCTCCACGTGGTAGCACCCGGGCAACGATGTGAAGCATCGGCGAAATACTAGAGGCGAGTGCAGTACACTATAAATGAGCAATGAGCGGAACAAATAAGGAAACTAATACCCCAGGTGGTACACCTGTTGCTCAGGTAAATCCACCCTCTTCGGAGGTCGGTCTCATGGATTCTGGGGGAAACCAGCCAGTGCTATACTACAATTATTTTAACCAATCCCAAGACATGTTGGTGAATAAACAAGCTCATTTGAGTGAAACAGAAAAGGATAATTCACATCCCTTCCAGAGGAGTAACAAAGTCGCGTATTCTCCGATAAGAGGCGGTAGTCCCTCCATTGGGGCCAGCAGCCACAACACTCGTTCTACAAACGAAGAAAAGCTTCACAATGAATTGTGTAAAGCTAATAATGCATTAGTTGAAGCCAACAATATGAATAAGCAACTGAATATTACAATTGCATGGATGCAGGAGCGTATGAAGACGCTTGAAAATGAAGTTAAAGCTCTTAAGCCAAAGGAGGACATCGGTTCTACTCCTAACCAGAATACAACTCCACAAGAGTATCATACGGATGAAGGAGAACTAGCTCGAGAAACTGAGTGGATTAGAGTTAAAGGTGGGAGAAAATAAAGGAGGCGGAATAATACGCCCTCCCCACCTCCATTAAAGGATAATGTTCCAAATATTATCCAGAAACAACCAAAAAAAATACCTCCACCACCACCAATAGTAATAGATGAAGTCAAAGACTACGATGTACTCTATGAAAAAATAAAAACAATAACTGCTAGTGATAAGTTTAATGCAAAGGTGATGAATGGAAACACCATCAAAATAAACTTAGAAGATGCTGAAACATACAGAAAAATGACAAAAATGTTAAATGAAGAAAAACGTGCTTGGCACACGTTTGAAGATAAACAAACCAGACCAATTAGGGTCATGGCTAAAAACTTACACTCTACGTGTAAACCAGATAAAATAATTGGTGACCTGAAAGCAAAAGGATTTAAGGCAACTGAAGCATCGATTAAGCTAAAACGGAGAGGCAAAGTACCTCTCAACATGTTTATGTTGACCTTCGATACTGATGAAGATATCAAAAAAATTTATCAAATTAAGTACATCTTGGGGTGCAAAGTGTTTATTCAGCCTCTAAGAAGATCTAAGCTTATACCACAATGTAAACAATGTCAAGCCTATGGACATACACAAAAATATTGCAACAGGGAACCTAGGTGTGTCAAATGTTTAGGTAATCATCATACCAAACATTGCGTAAAAGCCCAAAATGTTCAACCTAAATGCGTTCACTGTGGAGAAAACCATCCGGCTAACTACAGAGGATGCAGCGTTGCTATTGAACTGCAAAATATCAAAAATAAGAACGTGATTGCTAAAAATCCAAGTTCATTCAGGAAACAAGCGGTTAAGATGAACAGACCCGAAGTAAATCGTAGTGTCGGGAACTAATCAAGGACAATTTGGTAAAATGACTTATGCTCAAGTAATGATGAGCAACGGAAATTCAGGAAAAACTGCTCAAAATGACGATATAAGTCAAACACTTAAATTAATTTTAAACAGACTAAATACATTTGATGAGCGATTACAGAAACTAGAGTACAGTACTACGAGAGCCATCCCTAAACAGAAAAATGGCAAAAGATCTTAGAATCTTATGTTTGAATGCCAATGGACTGATGCAACATCAACAAGAACTGCAAGTGGTCCTGGACACAGAAAAAATCGATGTATGTCTCATCACGGAAACACACTTCACTAGACAATCAAACATTTAATTTAAAAATTATCAAATATATCACACTATTCACCCTGGAAACACTGCTAAAGGAGGTAGTGCTGTTATAATTAGAAATAGTATTCATCACTATGAGGAGTTAAAATATGAAACGGAAGAAATACAAGCAACTGCTGTTATTGTCAAATCCAAAAGTAGTTCTATTTGAATTGCTAGTATTTACTGCCCACCGAAGCACTCAATGAAAGAAAAAGATTATCTCGAGTTCCTCAGTAAATTAGGAAAACGATTTGTACTTGGAGGAGACTTTAATGCAAAAAATGTCCACTGGGGATCCAGATTAACAACGACTAAGGGTAAAGAACTCCTAAAAGCTATCAGAAACTGCAGTTGTGAAGCCCTCTCAACTGGAAAACCAACCTACTGGCCAACTGATCCAAACAAAGTACCAGATCTGATTGATTTCTTTATAATAAAGAACATATCTGTAAATTATGTACAAGTAGATGAAAGCCACGACATAAACTCTGATCATTCACCAATACTTCTAACGTTAAGTGAAAAAATCATTCAGAAAGAAATAAACCTATTCCTAGTAAATAATCACACTAATTGGGTATGCTTTAGACTATCGCTAGAAGAAAAAATTAACTAAATGGTTCCATTAAAGACTGAAGAACAATTAGACAAAGAAGTTCACAAATTTGTAAACGATATACAGCAATCAGTTTGAGAAAATTCTCCTGAAATTAAAACGAAAATCAAGGGAAACAATTACCCTATGGAAATTAGGAAACTCCTCGCAGAAAAAAGAAGAGCGAGAAGAGTATGGCAACAAACAAGGGTCCCCCCAAGATAAAACTCATTTGAACAATCTCACTCAACAATTAAGAAGAGAGATCAAAGAATTGAAAGATGAATCAATCAGCAACTATTTAAGAAAATTAACTAATGATAACAGTACTGATTATTCTCTTTGGAAAGCAACCAAAAGAATCAAAAGACCAATAATGCAAATTCCCCCAATAAAAATAGCAGGTGAAAAATGGGCTAGAAATAATGAAGACAAAGCTCGAGAATTTGCCGAACACCTCGAAAAAATATTCCAGCCACATGAAGACCAAACGTTGGAAGCCGAGATAATAACTGAACAAGCTGTGCAAGAAAGTAAAGAAATCCTACCGACAACACCAAAAGAAGTCATGCGTGAGATAAAAGCTAATATGAATATGAAAAAAGCTCCTGGGTACGATCTTATTACTGCAGAAATCTTAAAAGAACTGCCAAGGAAAGCTCTGGTGAAACTCACCAATCTTATAAATGCAGCATTTAGAATCAAATGTGTACCAAGCTTATGGAAAATTGCAGAAGTAATTATGATCCCAAAACCTGGGAAACCACCACACATAACATCGTCTTATAGGCCAATTTCGCTATTGCCAGTCAGGTCCAAACTCTTTGAGAAGCTTCTGGTAAAAAGATTAAATCCGATAATCGAGAGTAAAAACTTGATCCCAAATCATCAGTACGGTTTTCGCAACCAACACTCAACAATTGATCAAGTACACAGAATAACCAGTATAATTGAGAAAGCATTAGAGGAGAAAAAAGTCTGTTCAACAGTATTTCTAGACGTTACACAAGCGTTTGATAGAGTGTGGCATGAAGGACTTAACCACAAGTTAAGAAATCTTCTACCAATGCAATTTACTAAGATACTGGAATCATACTTGAAAGATAGGTTCTTCAGGATTAATTTAGATGATACATTTTCTGAATTGAAAGAAATCAATGCAGGAGTTCCACAGGGCAGTGTATTAGGGCCGGTTTAATACCTACTATACACTTATGATCTTCCTACATTAGAAAACAACACGGTGGCAACTTTTGCAGATGATACGGCGATCTTAGCTGTTGGAAAAAGCAACGAAGAATCAACACAGAAGTTACAATCAGCTATAACTCAAATATATAAATGGACAAAAAGGTGGAGAATACAACTAAATGAAGCTAAATCTGTTCACATCAACTTTACAAACTGACGAATCGAACATATTCCGATTAAATAATACCGCATGCGAACACAGCTAAGTATCGCGGCATGACCCTGTCAAGAAGAAAAGTGAAGAATTAAGACTTAAATACAGAAAAATGTATTGGCTGATGGGAAGGAACTCTTCTTTATCAACATACAACAAGCTTCTACTTTATAAGCAAATATTGAAACCGATTTGGACTTATGGTATTCAGCTTTGAGGTTGTACCAAACAGAGCAACGTAAATATCATCCAAAGATTTCAGAATATGGTATTAAGGAACATCGTTGATGCACCTTGGTATGTCAGGAACAATGACCTTCATATGGACCTTAAAATGAACCTCATCTTAAATGAAATCCAGGAAAAAGCACGGAGACACGAAGAAAGGCTCCGCCAACATGTGAATATCGAGGCAACTCAGCTCCTAAGCATCACGAATTTAGTTCGCAGACTTAAAAGAACCAAACCTTTTGAGCTGGTGTGATTGTCAGTTTAAGCAGCATTATGCTGATCTAAAATCCACAACAAAGATGTGGTTTACTTCAATTTACCAAACACTATGGAACGCCAATGGATAGATTAGTCTAGATAGATTAATTTAAGTTAGTCAATTAAGTCAGAAACAAATTGCTCATTAGTCCAGGAGACTAGATTGTAATATTACATAAAATAAATAAATAAAATTTAGTTTAAATAAAAATAAAAAAAAAAAAAAAAAATTAATTTAGTAACAAATAGATTTTTTCTATTACATTTAGTAATTATATTAGAATAAATTAATTCTTGTAATTGTTTAAATCCTAAATGAATCTATAATTGTGAAATAGGGGGAAAAATTTAATTACATTAAATTTTTTCTCTCTTAAGGGGTGAGGTGTTGTGTAGCAATTCACTAAATTGCATGTTATGTTAAATGCTTGTACATGAAGCTACACACACACACTATCTTGCTTGCTGAATTGCTGATGTTGGTATATGGTATAAAATAAAGAGAATTTTTAGAAAAGGACATAGTCAAAAAATGTTAAGCGATCCATCAGCCATTAAATCCAAATTACCATCATAAATTAAATTAACAAAATATAAATTAAAAATCATAATTTAAAATTATAAAAAGATTTATAATTAAATTTGTATAAGTAATTATATTAATAAACTTGTATAGTATATTAATAAATGTGTCGAGTTTAGTTGACAAGCTGTGTGTGAAATACAACAAATCTCAACGAATCCAACGCTATGCGATAAGTGCAGGCGAATTACCCATAAGGATTAATTGTAAAAATCAAATCGCACATTCAAACAAACAATCTTGTCTTTTTGTTAGTACCAAAGATGTAATATGTCAGTTAGTTTATAGTATACTACAATTATTCGGTAATTTTTATTAAAAATTCTTAATAGTTTAAAAAATGCCTTAAAGATTGTGGGATTGCATATCTTCAAACTTTCTCCAAATTAAGGTATCTATATTATTAAACGAGCAATAATTGCGGGTATGTATATATGTAAATATGTCCGCACGAAAAACTACTTCGAGACCGATTTCGTTGACGTAAAATGGCTATATGATGTCTTTTTGCATGAAAATGCGATTGAGTCTGGTCTCAAGTCTGGGAAAACTCTGTAAATCCTTCAAATCTGGAAAAATTATCCAAATTTTACAGCGCCATCTCTAAAATGGTCAATTGTATATCGCTCATTTGCTACCACAATGGCATAACTCAAAATCGGTCGTTTTTGACTTATTTATAGAGAAATATCGGATTTTTAATATAGTTAAAACTGATATAACGACACACCTAAAGCTATAAAGCTCACTACAAGACAAACGGAAATGTCTCTCGAATTATAACATTTGTTATTTTTAAATTGTGTCATTGTTGCAGCAAATGAGCGATATGTATTGTGTATTTTTTTTTATAGAAAAGAATGTTTGATGATTTTTTTAAATAGTACAGCTGCGTAGTTAGCAGCATACGGAGTTGGGATGTATTTAATTTTTTTTTTATGATTTTTTTTTCATGGATGTCCATTTTTCAAAAATCACGACAAAAAAAAAAAAATTTAAATTAATGTTGGATGATCAGCATATTTTTTTTAGTCTTTTCCCGACGAATTTTCCGAGTGGAAATTCGCGATTTTCTCGCATTTTCCGTGATTTTTCCGATATGATGTGAAAGGAAATTATTCTTAGAATATTTTTCTTCATCTGTATACCAAATTACAGAAAGATCTGACAAATTTTATCTTTCTCTATGTTGATACGTCACATTGTGTAAATCTATCTACATATTATATAATTTAGTAGAATGCTCAAAACTTTTTATAAAACCAAGTAATTTTTCGGCAAATTCCCATGCCGCAGTAGTCTAGGTGTTAGCGTTGTGGATTTTAAAATTTTAGATCGTAGTTCGAACCTCGAAAATTACATTCTTGAGATAAATTTTTTTTTCGTTTTTTTTTTCAAATTTATATGGCATGTATGATTGAATAATAATAAAAGATGAATGTAAAAGTTGTAAGCTACATTTAGGCTATTATAGTAAATTATTTGTGTTGCAAAGGCACAATTATGACATTTACGTTCACAAAAATCAAGAATTAACTACAAAAACTACATTTACATTTAAGTTACGGTAAATGTATGTAAACGTAGGTATAATTTGGGAAACTACATATATATATATATATATATATGTATTTAGGTGAAGGATCATTAATTCGAGCGAGAATCTTGAAAATTTATATGAAATTGATATTGAAATAATTTTCTGGAAATATTGGATTCAATTTTCAATTGTAGGATTTAATTATTGCAGTGATTTTCTTGACCAAAAAATCACGAAAATGAGTGGAAATTAAATCCTAATGATGTAAATTGAGGCTGGGATTTTTTTTTTTTTTTTTTTCAAATTAGATTTAGAAGAAATTTTCAAGATTTTCGCTCGAATTAAGTTTGTAAAGTTTTCTCAAGTTATGTCTATACATTTACCGAAATAAGTACAATACATACATTTACAGTACCATATTATATATATTATTTTTGCAACAATAGATGCAAAGATTGATAATTTAAACGGTATTGTTTTTATTTTCAAAATATTCGGTATCATCGCTAATCGGAATATATTAGAATTGATTTTTACTGAATCCAGATAATTATCTTAATCGGGGATCAAATGATTCTTATACTGAGTTATTCATATACGACACTTATATTGCAGTAAATATTTCGACCGCTTTTACCAATGGTTAGCTAGCCAATCACAATATTACACAGATATCATTAATTTTCACTCGCGTCGGTAATCAATGTATACGTATATCGGTATAATTTGGGTGAACTACATACATATACGCATTTGGGTGAAGGATCATTAACTCGAGCAAAAATCAGATGATATTAACATAACATTGGCTTGTTAACGGGCATAAATTTAAACAAACTCAATTAAAACAATTCAAAAAGTTTGTTAAAAATTTGATGATCAACGTTATTCACATTTTTTCGACCCATAAGGAAATCAAAATACACCAGAGCCTCGAGTTGCGTCGAATCGACTTATATTTTATATTTATCTATTGGAGTAATAAACAATATGAAACCGTTTTTAAATTAACTGTTTTTGTTTAATAATTTGGTAAACAATTTTTTTTTTGGTTTCCAAGTTGCGTTGTTTTGAGTTGCATCGCAATTTCCTCGAACGCATTAGCGTCGCAACTCGAGGCTCTGGTGTAAATTAGTTTTTATTTTATTTATATTGTAATAAACTTTTATATCTTTTTTATTTATTTAATTAAGAATGAATGTAACATTTATTATTTATTCATTTATGTTTCATTTATTTTCATCTCTCAAGTAAAAATCTCTCAATAAAACCACCTATGTTAGAAATATTTTTCAGTTCAACCTCAACTGACTTTAAGCTTGTTAACATAAATTTAAATAAACACTCAGAAACCAATTCAATTTTTTTATTGAAAATTTCTCAATGAATGTGAATATGTATATCAATCACATTTGATTTGTTGAAAATTTGTAAAATATTCATATCTACTAAAATATTAGCAATTTTCTGTATAACCACGTAGATGAGAAAGATGATACGACCATAACTTCAACAACGACGTCAAGCAACATTTGCCGAGGTTAGTACATAGATGGGGGTGACCGGATGGATGGAAGCAATATGAAAATACAAAATGCTGATTGATTGATATGATTGAAATAATTTAAGAATTTGAATGGTGGTGCAAAATATAACATAAATATAAACTTTGAAATTGTTAACGGACACAGTATTTTGAAACGCGAGAAAAAAAAATTAAATCAAAATAATAATTATTTTTTAAATTTTTATAAAAAATTTTGACAAAAAATATCAAGAAACTTGTCACAAAATTATGACCAAATACCCTACAGATTATTCACAAATTTTTGTAGTAGAATTGTCACCTTTTCATCACAAATTGTATGACCAAAATGTGCAACCAAAATGTGACAATTTTGTTAATTTAGGGTATCGTTTGTCGACAAATTATTGACCAAAATTTGACCAATTTTTTCCACATTTTGGTCGACAATTCACAGAAATTTGTGAAATATTTGATGATTTTTTGTGACATCTGGTTACTCGGGTAAATATAAAAAATCTATATTATATTATACAAGCGGCTGAACGAGTTTACCGTTATATTAACATAGAACACATAGAAAAACAAAAAATAACAAAAATAAATTCAAAAAACATTTTACGTGTATTTTATCATGGACTCCTATATTCGAAAAACTCTGTAATATTTTTGTCGATATATGTAATGAATTTAATTTTCTATGGAAATTCTTTATTTATTTTAAGAAATGTACTACTTGGAGAATGCACTATATAAAACAAATAAAGGAAAAACCCAAAACTTCATATTCATTGTCTTTTTAAATTCAATATACCGTTTCATGTATTAATAAATTTGATAATACTGAGTCTTCGTTATATAGGAGTCCATGATTATATATGCATGCGTATTTTATTTGTATGAAATGAAGTATGTGTAGTATTATTTACATATATACATACATACAAGTTTATTTCACCCGAATAGGAATAAATTATAAATAAAAAATCAGTTGATGCTTAACTTTTGAAGTAAAAGGTTCGTTTATACGTATTGTAATTTTACATTCTTTTGAGTTGAATATTTGTTTTTCCTTAGCTATTTAATTAAGCTTTGATTTGATTTGAATTTAATTTGATTGATCGCTTTCTGCAAATTTTATTTTACAATTTAATTTTGGTCTTACATATAGGCTTTTTATATATACACAATTTGGTTTGATTTGAATTTCTTGATTTATTGATTTTGGTTTTGGTTTTTATTTATATATATAAGCATTTTATATTATAATTTCTATTTCTATAATGGAAAGACGTGAAACAGACCGTCGTTACCGTGAAAAAAACCGTGAGCGTTTAAGAGAACTCCAACGAGCAAGAAATGCGAATCCTAATATACGTGAGTTAAATATGCAACAAAAACGAGCGCGTCTATCAGTTAATTCATTATTTAAAGCAGCTGTTCAGGGTAATTCAAATTTTGTTTACCCCGACTGCTTTAATCTAGGCAATTTAAGTGTCAAATGCTCCTATTGTGATGCAGTTTTTTTTTAAAATGAAAATAAAAGTAGTTGTTGCCACAATGGAAAATTATCGAACTTGCCTACATCAACGGAAAATTTTCCATTTGATATTAAACAACTCTTTGTTGGCACAGACGATAAAAGTAAGAATTTCCGGGAATTTATTAGACAATATAATAATGCGAATGCCTTCTGTTCGATGGGCGCTAACATTGAGCATATGTCGGGAAGTGTATATTCTTTTAAAATATCTGGGGATGTGTATCATCGATCTTCCGTTAATATTCCCATTGATTTTTCCTTGAACTCTAATAATTATCAAGAGCGTGGTGGAGATGTAAGTTATGCTGAATTATTTCTCTACGATACTGATAGAGCTGTAAATATTCGAAAGAACAATACTGCTAATTCCAAGTGCAAACGTGAAATAATGTCAATAATTTCTATGGTTCTTCAACATGTTTCCCCATATGCTAGCAGTTATAAAAGACTTCGAGAGATCTACGAAAATGAAATAGCCGATGCTAATCGAAACTGTCGTCCGCTTAATAGTGTCTCACTAATTTTTACCCGAAATCTTCATGACGACCAAAGGGTATATAACGCACCAATAAATTCTGATGATGTTGCATTAGTTTTTGTGTCAGACCGTGAAGGAAATATTCCAGCTGATATAGATTTCGCTGTTTACCCCAGTAACAGCAGAACATTGAAACGCATAAACTCCCTTTCAAAACATTTGGATCCTATGGTATTTCCACTTTTCTTTCCCAATGGTGAATTCGGATGGACCACCGATATGCATCACAGCAGCGAACATTCTACTGCTGTACGAAATAAAATTACGACCCTCAAATTTTATTCATATAAAATTGCAGTACGTCGAAATGTTTTTAATCCGCTTCATTATGGTGGCAAACTATTTCAACAATATTTGGTGTTTGCCTACGCTCGAGTTGAAGCTAACCGGTTAAATTTTATACGACATAATCAAAAAGCTCTTCGTGTTGAATCTTACAGAGGACTTTTGGATTACGTAAATAGCGATTGTCTTGAAAATAATACCAGAGTTGGTAATATTTATATTTTACCATCTTCGTTTATCGGTGGTCCAAGGTTCATGTCCAAATTGTACCAGGACAATATGGCTATTGTTAGGAAGTTTGGCCGTCCAGACTTATTTATTACTTTTACGTGTAATCCGGCATGGGAAGAAATAAAGTCTGAACTAAAAACTTTCCAAAATTCTTCAGACCGTCCTGATATCGTAACCCGAGTTTTTAATTTAAAATTAAAGGAATTCCTTAGTGATATCGTAAAACAGCAAATTTTTGGAAATATCGTATCGTATGTTTATGTTATTGAACATCAGAAACGTGGGTTACCTCATGCACACTGTTTATTTACACTCGCTAAGGAAGACAAATTCAAAACTGGGGACGATATTGATAAAATCATTTCAGCGGAGATTCCTAATTTAAATGATAACAGACAACTTCACGAGGTGGTTCTTAAACACAATGTTCATGGTCCATGTGGAGAATTTAATCGTAATTCTGTTTGTATGGTCAACGGAAAATGTTCAAAGCAATTTCCTAAAGAATTTTTTTTTGAGACAGATATATCTATGGAAAGTTATCCCAAATATAGAAGGCGTCCTCCTTCTAATTTACCAGAACATTTTCCCCGAACGCGAACTAATATTCCTGTTGATAACCGTTTTATAGTTCCATATAATGCCTATTTAAGCTTGAAATATAACGCACATATAAATTTCGAACTATGCTCTACTGTCAAAGCAATTAAATATATCCATAAATACATAACTAAAGGACATGATTGCGCAAGAGTTGGGGTTCAAATTAATTCCTTAAATAATAACTCAAATCAGGTTGAACATGATGAAATATCGCAATATCTAAACTGTCGCTATATAAGCTCACAAGAAGCAGCTTGGAATCTACAAGAATTACCCATTCATGGTCAATCTCACAATACTGTAATGTTATCTGTTCACCTAAAAGATGGACAGTCGGTTTACTTTCAAGAAAATAATATAGAAAGTGCTTTGCGACGACAATCTGCCGCGTGCACCACTTTGACGGCATTTTTTGAGCTTAATCTCATAGACACCGACGCTCATCAATTTTTTTATAGCGACATTCCGAATCATTATGTATTCAAGAACTCGATATGGGAAAAGCGATCAATAAATTCTCATTTTGGTGGAAAAACTATTGGCAGAATAATAGCAGTTTCACCTAGAGATATAGAACGTTACCATCTTCGACTAATTCTTCTCTCTGTTAAAGGTAATGAATCTACATCATTTGAAGCACTAAAAACCTTTAATAATGTAATATACCTAACATATAAAGAAGCAGCAAGAGCAAGGGGATTAATTAATGATAGTAATGAGTGGGAGAACTGTTTATCTGAGGCTCGCGAACATATGTTACCTAAATCTTTGAGATCCTTATTTGTGACTATCCTGACCCATTGCAATCCTGCTGATCCATTAAAACTTTTTAATGAATTCAAAAGTAGTATGATGGAAGATTTTATTCATCAAGGCATGAATGATAGTACAGCTTTTAGTAGTTGTATACTAGACTTAAAAATTCAATGTGAAAAAGTAGGTTTTGATTTTCTTTCAGTAGTAACAATACCAAACATTTCTGAAATTTTGAATATTGCTATTGCTATTATTTTGCCACCTAACATTGCTGACAATAATTTTTGGGAAGCTCTGAATACTGATCAACTTTCAGCAGCATCAGCAGTTTTTTCTTCCGTATTAGAAGTTAATCCACAAAAATATTTTTACCTCGATGGTCCCGGCGGTAGTGGAAAAACATTTTTGTATCTGGCATTGAAGCAGAAGATCTCTGATAGTAATAAAAAAGTAATGTGTGTAGCTTGGACTGGGATTGCTGCAAATTTGCTCCCCGATGGAACGACGTGCCATTCAGCTTTCTCGCTTCCGCTTAACATGGATGTCGTTAAATATCCTCAAATATCCTTAAAAAAAAACAATTCTTATCATCAATTGACTGCCTTATATGGGATGAAGCACCGATGGCATCAGGTATCGCACTTGAAATTGTAGATTTGGTTTTTAGAGATATAATGAACAGCGATTTACCGTTTGGTGGAAAGGTAGTTGTGTTAGGAGGTGATTTTCGGCAAGTTTTGCCAGTAGTAAGAAATGGAAATCGAAGTTCAATAGTGAATGCTACAATTAAGAAATCACGGTTATGGCGGCATTTCCATCCATTATATTTAAAAAGGAATATGAGGGCTATCAGTGATCCTGAATTCAGTGAATGGTTGTTAAATGTCGGCAATGGTAATCAAGTATCTGCCGAATTAAATAAAAAAAACACAATATTCGTGTGAAGTGCCAAATAAATACGTCTCACAGGATTTAATTGCTGATGTTTTTGGGGAATCGTTCACAACCAATGATATATCTTCAATATCGCAGTACGCTATATTGTGTCCAAAAAATGATGAAGTCCGAGAGCTCAATGAAGAGGTTCTTGAAAAATTGGTTTCCGATAAAGCATCCTACTCATCCATTGACACAGTAAAAACTGATGACGGGACATGTGACTCTGACTTGCAAGTTAATTTCCCAGTTGAATACCTAAATTCTTTGAACCCTTCTGGTTTACCTCCCCACATTTTAAATTTAAAGAAAGGTTGCATAGTTATGCTCCTAAGAAATCTTTCCATAAAAAATGGACTATGCAATGGTGTTAGAATGGTCGTGAAGGATTTTAGTCGAAATTGTATTAAAGCGGAAATTATTACTGGGGCACATTCCGGCACAGTTCACTTTATCCCAAGAATTTCACTAAACACAGCTAATGATTTATCTCTACCCTTCAATTTTGAACGTCATCAGTTTCCTGTTCGGCTTTCCTACGCTATGACTATAAATAAATCACAGGGTCAAACTTTCAAAAAAGTCGGTTTATTTCTTCCTCAGCCATGTTTTACTCATGGACAACTATATACAGCATTTTCCAGAGTGACTGATTCTGATGCACTCCGAGTTAAAGTTTCGGAAACCCCAAGACAAGGAAAAACATCGACGGGGGTAGTTGTGACGGATAATGTTGTATATAGTGAAGTGTTCCAGTAGAATGTGTGTTTGTTCACAATTTTAAAATACTAAAAAAAAATAAATAAAAAAAATTTAAATAAAAAAAAAATACAAAAAAATATACAAAATTCAGAAAAAAAAAAAAAAAAAAGAATTAAATTGTGATTGAATTTTTGTTCCATATAAATAATAAAAATTGCCGACCAAATGGCTCAGTAGTTAAAGTTACGGGTTACGATCCTGAGGTGCCGGGTTCGAATCCCAATAGAGGAGAGATGCTAAATGGAATTATGATCATCTGATTAAAATCGGTGATGGCGAGGAACACATCTATGACCCTTTGTTGGAGTGCAGAAATTATGGGCCGACGCACAATTCATGTCTGGCATAGCACTGTACAATGTGTGTGCAGGCGGTCTATGTAAAACGGACCAATATCCGTACGTATTCGATTAGGCTACTGCGTAAGGTAGGGCGTCAAGAGTAAACTGAGTTGGGAGTGCCTCGAGCCCCAGAAAAATTGCACAGAAATAAAGAAACAAACAAATAATAAAATTGTGCAATTGCACAGGGGCCCCTAGTATTAAAATAAAGAGCTAAAAAGAATAAAACACTTTTATTATCTATCTATCTATCTATCTACTATTATTAAACGGCATAAAATTGTTTGTCTGTTTGTTTGTTTGTGCAACGATTTCGAAACCGGTTTTTGAGGGCTAGGAAGTGATTGCGACTAGTCTTGATTACAGGATTCGTATACAATTCGTTTAGAGGGTCCTCTAGTATTGCTCAGGGCCTTTTTTTATTTTACCGATTTTGTTAAAAATTGGTAAGGGGTTTTCGGGTGCTAGAAAGCGATTGCGCTGGGTGTTGATTTCGGGAAAATTTGTCTAGGGGGTTCTCCAGTGGGCCCGGGTGCTTTTTTGTTAATTTTGGCGAATTTGCTAAAAAATTAGAGTGCGGGGGTTTTCGGGTGCCAGGAAGCGATTGCGACGGGTCTTGATAATTTAGAAGGTGTTCTCCATTTGTGCCCAGGCCTTTTTTTAATTTTTACGATTTTGGTAAAAATTGGTAAGCTGGGGTTTTCGTGTGCCAAGAATCAATTGTGACCGGTCTTGATTTCGAAAAAAATAGTTTAGGGGGTTCTTCAGTGGAACTCGGGCTCCTTTGTAATTTTCACGATGTTGGTAAATATTGGTAAGAAGTGTTTTTAAGTGGTATAAGGTGATCCCCATTGGTCTTGATTTCAGGCAAATTCAGACTCCATTTTTATAGTTTTAATGATTTTGTTGAAAATTGGTAAGTATGTTTACCAGTCCAGAGTGTCATCCATTGGAACTTGGGTTTTTTAAATTTTAACTATTTTGTTAAAAGTTTGTAAAGAGGGTTTTCGAGTGCCACGAAGCGATTGTGATGGGTATAAATTTTTGGAAAATTCGTTTAGGGGGTTCTCCAGTTGAGCCCGGGCTTCTTTTTTTAATTTTTACATTTTTGGTAAAAATTTGTGAGCGGGTGGGTGCCAGACAGAGATTGCAATGGGTCTTGGTTTAAAAAAGTTAGCTTAGGGTCTTTTAGTGGTATCCGGGTTCCTTTTTTCATTTTAACAATTTTGGTAAACATTTGGTAATGAGAGATATTCGAGCGGCAGGAAGCGATCGCCATGGGTATTGATTGAAGTCAAATAGGGTTTTGAAAGGTCTGCAATGGGTGTTGATTTCGGGAAATATATGTTTAGAGGGTCCTCCGGATGGTCGAGGTCCATTTTTTAAGTTCAACGATTTTTGTAATAATTGGTGAGCAGGGATTTTCTAGTGTTAGGAAACATTTGCAGTGGACTTTGATTTCGGGAAATGTCGTTTAGTGGGTCCTCTATTAGGCCTGGGGTTCGTTTTTTTGAATATTTTTTTATTGATCATAATTGGTGAAAGAGAGTTTTCGAGTGCCAAAACGCGATAACACCGGGTATTGATTCTTAAAAAAAACGTTAAGGAAGTTCTCGTCCGGTGAGCCCCTGTTTGCTTGGTTTTATCTTACTTTTTAACTTACTACCGGTTTCTGAAACGGTTATTTGATTTTTATTAATGTTGGTTGGGGTGGTTTTATTTCAGTAAAATTCGTTTAAGAGGATCCTCCTATGGGAATTCATATTTTTATTATTTTCTTTTGTTAATAGTAATTGGTTAGATGGAAATTTTCTAGTGAAAGGAAGCAATTGTAATGGGTTTTGATTTCTTGGAAAAATATTTTAGTAGGCTTTCTGGAGAGGTTCGGGTTTCATTTTAATTTTAATTTTCTAACAAAGGAAATCTAATTGTTGTTATTGCTATTGATATTGCATTGTGTTTTGTTTTTTTTATTTGTTCAATTGTGATTTTTGAGAATTATATAGAGATCATAAATTAGTTCCAAATATGGATCGTATAGGTTCTGTAAAATGGCCAATTCCAATGGACCAAAGCCATTTCTCAACCGATTTCGATAGAACTCAGTATGTACCATGAAAATGGGATTGTAAAATGGGAATATGAATATTATTCTAGTTTCAATAGAATTAAACCATTTCCTTTCAATTGGGATGAATTGTATAGAATGGGATTTGTTTAGTATAGAATGGGATTCAAACATGAGTGTCGGAAATTTTTCTGGAAAATCGACAGTCTAAATGGAACTAACATATTGCTCAATTGAATGAGGTGAAACTCAGTGACATGAACGTGTAACAAACGCTAATGTAATTCGGAACGAGCGTAGCTCGGTGCTCCTGGGACTAAATATTATTAGAGCTACATCTATATTTTTTTTTAATTTTCGGTACCAGACTTCACCATAAAATTTGGTATAGAGTCCGACGTCAGAGTATGCCTTAGTCTACCCAATATTTAGGTGGCTATATTGGGTTTGCACTGCACCCTTTATAAAATCTTTTAGCCGTGCTCAATAGAAAATAGTCCATTCATTTATTTCACTTGTTGGATGTAAGGATATCATTTAAATGCCAAAACAATGTCAATAAATAACTTGTATGCGTATCTGTGTATATGCCTCCCAATAATAATGCTTTGAATAAGGACTCTGTGAACAAAATACAGGCGGAACTAGAGGAAAAAATTGGAAATGATTATGTTATAAACGCGCCCAAGTTAAAAAATCCGAATATCCTGATAGTAGGTATGAGTGACAATATAACCAAGGATAGTGTTGTTAAGGCAATAAAGGCACAAAACAATTTTTCTTTTACTGAATTGCAGTGCCATAAAGTGTACGAATCGTTCAAAAAAAGGGGTCATATAATGCAATTATAGAAGTAGATGGTGAAGCATATAAAAATATCATGAGCCTTGGTAAATTAAATATAGAGTGGGATAGGTGTGTGGTTTATGAACATAGTAGGGTCCTGAGATGTTTGAAGTGTCTAGGTTACAATCATAATGCTAAAAACTGTAAAGCGGGAGCCTGTTGCTACAAGTGTGGTGAAAATGATCATATTGCTTCTCAGTGTAAATTATACGTTACCGTGTGTTTGAATTGTAAAAGAGCAAAAACCAATTTAGGTTTAATGGATATTGATATTCGTCACGAAACCAAAAGTGTTACATGTCCAGTTTATTTAAGAAAACTAAAACAATTAAAAAATAGAACAATCTATTAGCAACTAAAGAAATATTCAGTATTGTATCTAAATATACAAGGTTTGACTAATAATTTCAGTGAACTTGAAGCATTAATTAGTAATCAGAACTTTGAAATAATATGCGTTAGTGAAACCCATCTATCAGATAACGACAGTGATGACCTTGTAAAAATAGACAATTATAAATTAGTGAGAGCTGATTCCTCATCAAGACATACGGGTGGCGTTTGTATATACGTAAAGGAGTATTGGAAGGTTGAAGTGATCCAAAAATATATCTTAAATTTAGACTTTTGGTGGCTAGCTATTAAACTAAAATGCTTTAATTCAGTGCTGTTCCTGGTGGTATTTTACAGAGCGCCAAGATATTTAAATAAGAATGCAGAATTCTTGCACAATCTTAATAGTTATATGAGTGAAATTGGTGATAATTATAGTAAAATATGTATTTGTGGGGATATGAATGTTGATTGGAAAACAAATGAAACTGATAAAAAAGCCATTAAGGAAATAATTCAAGATTGTGGACTAAAGCAGATCGTCAAAGATTATACAAGAATTTGGAAGACATCAAGAACAATAATTGATTATGTGATTGTAAATGATAATCGTAATATGAGGTGTGAGATTAAAAAAGCCTTTAAATCTAGTGATCATGAAACTATAGAAATAGTAATAAGTAATGGTAGTGAGTTAAGTAGTAATAATAGCAATAACAGTAACAATTTTAAGATTTTAAAATATGATATAAATAAATTTTGTAGTGCATTATGTAAGAACGATATCATGACAATATATTATAAGGATTGTAATTTTAAGGCGGAAAAGTTTAGTAATAATTTACATGATGTTGTTAAACAATTCATAGTGAATACAACTTTTACAAATCAAATGTGTCCATTGGTATACAGAGGAACTAAGAACACAGAAACAAAATAAAATTCGGTTGTATGAAATAGCGTGCACTGTGGGTTCTGATGATGATTGGAATATTTATAGATTAAGTAGAAATTTATATAAAAATAAACTAGATTATGCAAAAAGAGATTATTTTAACAACAAAATTAAGAATTCAAATGATCAAAAACAAATGTGGAAAAATTTAAAAACTCTGGTTTTGAAGAAATCTCATAGTAGTATTAGAGAGGTAATATTTGAGAATAATTTAACAAGTGATGAATTAGCAATAGCTGAGAATTTTAATGAATATTTTGTTAATAGTATTAATTCTATAAATGCGAGTATTTCATATGTACCTTATACAAATCAAATTGAAAGACGAGAAAATCGTTTTGTTTTTAAACAGATAAACTGCGGTGAATTGTTAAATATTATAGTGTTAATGAACAACAAGAAAGACATTAACTTTGTGAGTTGAAATATGATTAGAGATAGTTTTGACTTAATAGGCGGAAATTTGCAATCGATTATAAACAATTCTTTGGTGACTGGAGTATTCCCAAATATATGGAGGCAATCGACAGTGGTTCCTATAGAAAAAGTATCTAATACAATTAAATGTGAGGAATTTCGGCCAATTAACATGATATTAACTGAAGCTAAAGTTCTTGAAATGACAGTGTATACGCAATTCAGACAATTTTTGGAGGATAACCAGATAATATATGATTTTAAATCTGGTTTTCGGCGTAACCACAGCTGTGAAACTCTATTGAATTTAGTGGTAGCAAATTGGAAAGAAGCTGTGCATGATAAAAAAATTGTGGTAGCAGTCTTTTTGGATTTTAAAAGAGCATTTGAAACAATTGATAGGGGCATTCTTCTTTTAAAACTGAGAGAGATGGGGATTGAAAATATAGAACTTCAATGGTTTCAGTCATATTTAAATGGAAGAACGCAGAGAACAAAAATAAATGAAGTAGTGTCCACCCCGATAGATGTTTCAATAGGAGTACCTCAGGGAACAATATTAGGTGTTGTGTTGTTTTTGTTGTACATAAATGACATTCACAAATCAGTTGAATGGTCTACTATCTTCCTTTTTGCGGATAATGCGCTTTTATATGTAGTGGAAAAAACCGTTCAGGAGGGTACAAAAAAAATCAACAAGGATTTGGAAAAAATAGATGTATGGTGTAAGATGAATAAAATGAATTTAAATATAGCGAAGACGAAATTCATGTTTATCAATAGTAATGAAGATAGTGTTATACATATAAATAATCAAGTCATTGAAACAGTTAATGAAATAAAATATTTAGGTATAATTATCGATGATAAATTGGATTTTAAAAATAATTTGGACTACGTTTGTAAAAAAAATAGTCAAAAAAATTAATTTTCTTTATAATATTCGTAAAAATATTTCAATGAATACTGCAATTAATATATATAATGTTATGATTAATCCACATTTTGAATATTGTACTTCAATTTTATTTATGTGTAATAAAGAAATGATGAATAGACTACAGAAATTGCAAAATAAGGGAATGCGGTGTATCCTTAAAGTAAATAAATATACGTCAATCAATTTGATGCTGCAAACTCTAAATTGGTTAAGTGTTGAACAAAGAATAAAAATGAATATATTAATCTTCATTTTTAAGATGAAGCAAAAGATATTACCTAAATATTTGTATGATAAGTTAGTTTTTGGTAGTGATGTTCATGATTATGTGCTAAGGAACAAATATGATTTTAGAATAAAAATGTATAACAATGAGAAAAACAAAAACATGATATTTTGTAATGGTTTGTCACTATTTAATAAGCTACCAAGTAACTTAAAAAATGAAACTAGTTTAAAAGTATTTAAGAGGAGTTTAATTGATTATTGTAAAGAAGAGTTTTAAATTATGTATTTGTAATTAGGGAAAAAAATGTAAAATTTAATAGTATTTGTTATATACTAAATAAAGCTTATAAATAAATAAAAAATAATAATTGCAAGCGTTGTTATAGAATCGAAAACAAATCGTATCCAATAAATTTTCCATCTCCCTAAGAATATACGACTGATATCATTATTCATTCACATCCTTCCACAAAGAAAACTTTTCACATTCTAGACTATAAATTTCATCCGATTCTCATAAAATCAAGTCTCATAACCACAACAAAAATTGTTTTTCGTTTTATTTTTTTTCTATTATAGTTATATGTATGTACGGGTATATCTACATACCTGTAACCTGTCTACCCACTATTTCCTCGTTTTCTATAAAGTGAGTCAACAAAAAAAAAAAAAAAAAAAAAAATAACCCTACAACATGATTAACGATATATTTCCTTTATAATGATACCAACCTAAATAATAGTCTGGCAATAAAAAAAGCGCTCGAAAAAGTTTCGAACAAACTTTATTGTGTTTCACGGATTGAAACCTAGAAACGTAGAAAAGCAAAATAATTGTTTTCTAAAATATCACAAATGGTTTTTTACTTGTTGTTTTGCTTCGTCATTGTTTTAGATTTGTACAACATAGCCACCCCCCCCCCCCCCTCCCCCATTTATGCTGCCCGAAGCGTAAATTGGCATAAAATAACCAGGCATCCAAGAAGTACGAGAAATTACTAGTTAGATATGTACCATTAAAATATAAATTGAAAATCCATTTTTATATCAAAATATCTCTTTGTTCGTCGTGAAAGGTAAAAGCGCATACAGAGATCGTGCATAACGAGGAAAATATATTTGCATATAGATGTGCGCCTTTCATAAAAATTGATTAGACTTTTGTAGGATACATGTCGTAATAAAATAATATTTTTATGATTTTGCAACACCGTTTGGTACAAAAATCCCCTGTGCGCTCGTTAAATTTTATTTATTGTATTTACCTAGCCAATTTTGTACTGCATACCTAAACATGCTTTAATCGTTTCGTATTTGAGGTTGTGAGTGGTTTGTCGACGAATTTAAAAAACAACGAAAAATGTTTTAATATTTAATAATTATTAATATTTAAAACAATCACTTAATGTTTATTGGCTAATCGCCAATTTAACACTGCCTTCTTAATCGCTATTCTGCCCAAAAAGTTCTTCTTCATTTTACAATAGTACAAATTTATTAAAGAACCAAGTTATGCGATTCGACCGTAAGACTCTAGTTAGCATCGTGTCACAAAACATTTACGGGTAAAAAGTACAAAAATAAATAAGTTTTTATAACAATTATTTAATATCCCCTAAGGAGCTTTATTCAGTCTTTCCATAAATATTAAATTCGCACAAAAGATTAATTTCCCTCAATCAATCAATATCATTAATTAATTAATGATTCATAAATTTTTAAAATTTACCTCTTTTTAATTATTCACCAATTCATTATTACCCTTAGTCATTAGGGGATAATAAATAAATTAGCATTAATCTTGTATATCTACATCCCTTTATATATTACACGATAATCCACTTCTAGAATTTATTTATAAGAGAAAATCTATACGAAAATGTCGCGAATTTCAAAACTGTAAAGAATGGGTCACCTTTACGAGTACAAACAGTCGTGAACAAATAAATAATCAAAACATAGATATAAGTGAATTTAACAATTTTTCCATCACGCTCCTCATACCTCCACCCAAAATTAGAAAACACCCTTCTTCCGATTGGTAACGAACTCATAAAATATTAACCTTTATTGGAGCTCAAAAAAAAAAAAACTGAAGCTTTTTTTTTTATGCACATACATATTTTATGATGTATAGGCGAACGAAAAAAAAAAAAAGAAAAAGTTAAAAAAAGCTTTTTTCCTCTCTTGTTAAAACAAAATGGAAAAGTTTGATGGTTTTGGAAATATATTTAATATTTATTCTGACAGTAAGATGATGGGGTTTTTGTGCAAATGCGATATACTATATTCTAAACCGCAAGATGGTTGTATATGTACAAGAAGTGTACTCAGCATGTTGAATAAATGTGAAACCATATAGTTTCACAATGTGTTGGCAGCGAGATAAAAATGTATCAAATAAACAGACATTTTGTATCTGTTATAATAGGATTTTACTTTGTAATCATTTTTTCAACTAGTAATTCTGTCAAAATGTGTTTAATTACATGGTTCGTCTCATCCGAAGAGTTGAATTTGAATTTCCAGATTTTTCTTGCTATGAGCTCAAACAAATGCTAACAAATTTATTATTTTTGTTTAATATACGTTGTTCGTGGACCACCCAAGAATTTTTCATAGACAATAAAAACAGTCAAGCTAACCTCAACATATTTAAAAATAAATACTCAAGCAATGAAAGGAACAGAATATAAATTGTATTAATTGTAAGATTTTTAAGAATATTGAATATCAAACATTGCACCGAAGTGAAGTTCTTAGCAAATAACAAAGAATGTAGTAGTGTGAGTAACCAAAAATAGTATAAATTTTGGCCACTTTTGTGTCATCGAACAAACTATTGAAATGACTAAATTTATTCACCAAAAATCAAAAGTCCTAAGGTCAAATGATTTTTCTCGAATGTTCTTAGTATGCACTTGATGTAAAAATTATCAAATGGTCGGTCCCTGGGGTAGGCCATATAAATAACAAACAATATTTGCATCAAATGTTGTACGATATTCCGACGACGAAATTTGTTCAACGAAAATCAAAAGTCCCAAAGCCCAATGATTTTTGTCGAATGTTGGAAGTATGCACTTGATGTAAAAATTATCAAATGGTCCGTCCCTGGGGTCGGCCATATAAATAACAAGCGAATTTTAAAAATTTATATATTAAACTGTATAAGGAATGGTTTAAATTCAAATTTATATAAAATTCGGAGTGAAATTTTAATAAAATATTTTAAAATCAGCACACAAAACATTAATTTCATAAATCTGGACGCTTCTACTAACGTTGGACAACTAATTGAATTTTTAATGCCAAAAAGCATTAGTGTAAAATTGGCCTGCAGCGCAGCAGATGGAATGGATTTATTTTACTTACCATGAGATCTGTAAAACTTTAATGAGGATAATTTGGGAAATTTTAATGAAAGAATTTTCATTCCAAACAAGAATTATACAGTTTATGGTAAAAGAACCTGCAATCGGCTAGAATCCAAATTTGTAATGGTAATCGTTGACGTACAGCCACTAGATATATCTACTATATATAGAATACAAATCAAAAAGATACAAAGTAAGTTGATCTTGTCTGAGCAAGAGTATAAATTAAAAGGAGTAATCCATAACGAAATGTTGAACAAACACTATCGAAGCTACATTTAACGACCAAATGGATTCTGGAAGATCCATGATGACCTCGAACAATGGATTGTAAAAGCCGCAGATAGATCAACTGTGAATCTGTAGATTTTGTTTTATGAACAATTATAAAATTAAAGATTTGTATATTTCCTAAAATTGAATTTTAATAAGCTTAATGTTGAATTGTTATATGTATCATAATTTTATTTTTTAAATACATTATATGTTAGTCCCTCGACATAGCCTTAAAGCCCAGAGACTACATCTAGCGCATAACACGAACATTCGAGAAAAATCATTTGACCTTGGACTTTTGATTTTTGTTGAACAAATTTCGACGTCGGAATGTCGTACAACATTTGATGCAAATATTGCTTGTTATTAATATGGCCGGCCCCAGGGACCGACCATTTGATATTTTTTACATCAAATGCATATGACGAACTTTCGAGAAAAATCATTTGACCATGGGGCTTTTGATTTTTGCTGAACAAATTTCGTCGGCGGAATATCGTACAACATTTGATTGAAATATTGTTTATTATTTATATGGCCAACACCAGGGACCGACCATTTGATAATTTTTACATCAACTGGGTACTACGAACCTTCGAGAAAAATCATTTGACCTCGGCACTTTTGATTTTTGTTAAACAAATTTCGTCGTCGGAATGTCGTACAACATTTGATGCAAATATTGCTTGTTATTTATATGGCCGGCCCCAGGGACTGACCATTTGATAAACTTTACATCAAGTACATACCACAAACATTCGAGAAAAATGATTTGACCTTGGGACTTTTGATTTTTGTTGAACAAATTTCGTCGTCGGAATGTTGCACAACATTTGATGCAAATATTGCTTGTTATTTATATGGCCGACCCCAGGGACTGACCATTTGATAAACTTTACATCAAGTACATACTACAAACATTCGAGAAAAATCATTTGACCTTGGAACTTTTGATTTTTGTTGAACAAATTTCGTCGTCGGAATGTTGCACAACATTTGATGCAAATATTGCTTGTTATTTATATGGCCGACCCCAGGGACCGACAATTTGATAATTTTTACATCAAGTGCATACTACGAACATTCGAGAAAAATCATTTGACTTTGGGACTTTTGATTTTTGTTGAACAAATTTCGTCGTCGGAATATCGTACAACATTTGATGTAAATATTGCTTGTTATTTATATGGCCGACCCCAGGGACCGACCATTTGATAATTTTTGCATCAAGTGTGTACTATGAACATTCGAGAAAAATCATTTGACCTTGGGACTTTTGATTTTTGTTGAACAAATTTCGTCGCCGGAATATCGTGCAACATTTGATGCAAATATTGCTTGCAGGGACCGACCATTTGATAATTTTTACATCATGTGCGTACTATGAACATTCGAGAAAAATCATTTGACCTTAGGACTTTTGATTTTTGTTGAACAAATTTCGTCGTCGGAATATCGTACAACATTTGATGCAAATATTGCTTGTTATTTATATGGCCGACCCCAGGGACCGACCATTTGATAATTTTTACATCAAGTGCATACTTCGAACATTCGGCAAAAATTATTTGACCTTGGGACTTTTGATTTTTGTTGAACAAATTTCGTCGTCGGAATATCGTACAACATTTGATGTAAATATTGCTTGTTATTTATATGGCCGACCCCAGGGACCGACCATTTGATAATTTTTACATCAAGTGCATACTTCGAACATTCGAGAAAATCATTTGACTTTGGGACTTTTGATTTTTGTTGAACAAATTTCGTCGTCGGAATGTCGTACAACATTTGATGTAAATAGTGCTTGTTATTTATATGGCCGAACCCAGGGACGCAGCGACTGACCATTTGATAAATTTTACATCAAGTGCATATGACGAACTTTCGAGAAAAATCATTGGACCTTGGGACTTTTGATTTTTGCTGAACAAATTTCGTCGTCGGAATATCGTACAACATTTGATGCAAATATTGTTTATTATTTATATGGCCGATCCCAGGGACCGACCATTTGATAATTTTTACATCAAGTGCATACTAAGGACAAGTCTCGCTTGGTTTCTTTATTGAACAAAAATCGTCACTGTATTGGATTATAATATTACGTTGTTTCTTTCTTAATCCACATTCAGGCGTATAATTTGTATTACCACTACATATAAATACGTATACGTATACGAGAAATTTGTTATTTTTTTTTGCTATGTTTTTCACAAGCATAACATTGCTGGTTCTGAATAAGAGATACGAAATGAAATAAAATCTGTTGTCATTGAAATCTATTTACAGTTCGGAAATGTTCTACGGACTTAGTTTTAAAACGTCTACATGGTTGACCTATGTATTTGGAACTTATTCATAATTCGTAAATTTTATTGAATTTGATGAAACAAGTTACCCTCTAGTCTAAGTAAAATGTGTTCACACTCTGAGTTGGTAACAGTTCTGCAATCATTAAATTACGAGAAAATTTCGTTTTTATTGCAGCCCAACTATTCTGGGAAATGGTAGTAGCTGAAACTAGAGGTACGATTTTGTCCTTTTATTTTAGTTGTTTTTTTTAGAGAAGTTTTACGAAGTAGACCTCACGAGCTTTTAAAATTGTAACAAGCGAGAATTAATTAAATTTTCATCGTATTAGAATAATAAATAAATTTTTCACCATGAAGTGGTTTGAGTTTGATTCTATTTATTTGAAGGTTCATTCGTTGGAAATATTAGTTCATCGCAGAGGATTAATTTTCATTTTCTACAAAATGAAAATTAAATTTATTTTAATCAATCAAAGGATTGAAAATACCAGTTGGAAGTTAATACTATATTTGGTAAACAGGTAAACATTCGGGCTACCTTTGGAAGTTGTATAGGAATTTAGAATTTCTGTTGAATACTAAACTACTCTAGGCCATTTGTACGCAAATGCCACTATGATTTTATAGTAGGCTATTGCGTTTCAATCATTTATGGCAGTTACTAGGATTCTAAGCCAAGTTAAGGGTATTGAAATATTAAAAAATCCCAATTATTGAATGTTGAAAGAATTTGGAACTTCTGGTGAATACTAAACTAATATAGGCCATTTATACGTGAAAGAGTTTGGAGTATTGAAATATTGAAAAATGCCAGATATTGAATGTTGCAAAGAAATTTGGAAATTCTCGTGAATACTAAACTAATCTAGACCATTTGAATGCAAATGCCATTATATTTCACATATTTGTGGCAACTTTTTGAAATCTAACTCAGGAATATTCGCGAGCAGTTTGTCCTAAATATGTTCTAAAAGCAACAAGAGGTTACTACGGCTGAAATGGACATTTTCACATCGAACTAAATCCATTCTATCCAAAACATGTCACTTTTCAGGAAAGTGTTTTGGGAAAAGTAGGTTAGGATTCCATAGTTAGTTGCTTAGTACGTTTAAATCAAAAATCAAAATTTTCATGAATTTTCTTTCGATATTTACAAGAGGTTACTAGGGCTGAAATGGACATTCGATCGCCTTTTAAATATATCATAAAAAATTACGTTAAGATAAAGAAATTTTGAAAAAAAATAAGTGTTTGCCTAAAGACAGTACACCCTGTTCTTTGGTAGACATCCAGACATTTTTTTTTTTTGCTTTTTCAGACTCTGGTAGCTTTAAAACGTCGAGAAAACTGCTTTTGGACATATATACAACATTTTTGGTTCTAAGTAGCAGGTTTTTAATATCTTTGGTCCTTGCATTTATTTAAATGGCCTTCCTACGTAAATAAACAACTTAACACAATAAATGTTTAATTTTATTATAAATTCTTTCCAGCTAAATATTATGATAAAATATTTAACCTAGAAACAAAAAAAAAATCTTAAATTTTTAATTAATGTTTATTTTTCTGTTCTAAATTGATTTTTAATTGGATGATTTTTTTCCTTTTTGTTTTTTTTTTTTTTTTGTTAACCAACAAAAGTGAGAAACAATGTAAATAAATTAGGTTTAAATTAAATGAACACAAAGCAGAAAACAAAACAAGAAAATCATAAAATTTTCAATTTTCTCTAATTTCATGCTTTTTAAGCTTTTTCTTTATTTCGAAATATTTTGGTTTTTTTTGTTTGGATACATTTTCGTGACTGAGTATAATTGAAATATCGAATGGAGTTTAATTACAGAGTGAAAAATTTCTTCATTTATAATAAATGTTCCAGGTAATGTTATATTGTGTGGTACGGTGCTAGAAGTAGATTTATCGTAATTACACACTAATCGTATATATGTTTGTATTTATGTGTGTTTATACGACATACTTGGCATAAATCAACATAACTTTTAAGTTTATTTTATGATGATTGCACACATATACATATATGATTTATGTAAATTAATTTTACTCATAGTATATCCTATAGTAGGAGCATTAACTCATTTATATTTATTCTGTTAAATAAATAAATACTAATTTTTGGTTGTTGCTTTTCGGTATCGGTACACATCACAACACAATATTTGTTCACTTCAATTCTAATTAATCCAATTGTGATTTGTATTTTTATTTATATACAGTATATACAAGAAAAAGTATTTGGAATTTCAATTTTTGATGCAAAATGTCTGTTAGTTTTATAAAACTAATCAAATGTAAAATTTACTTTTTTATATTGGGTACATACAGTCCGAACCAAAATTATTTGTACCTGCTAAATTTTTGATGCAACGTAACGGAAACATCTTTAAAAATTATATAAGTAATAAACTTTTTGAAAACATTAATTTTAATTCAATAAATTTAATTACCCTGCTTTACATTTCTATCAAATTTTTTTTAAAATTTTAGTTCTAGCAGAAGTTACAGTTAATTTTGTTTTTACCAAAATTATTTGTACACTCAAATTTGTTCTCCTCAATATTATTTGTTCAATATGGAAAAAATCAAAAGAAAATAGTAAATCAAATAAATTTAAGATTAATTTTTGCTACTTAAATAATGATATAGTCACTTATATTTTGTATGCAGATGGTCGGTTTTTGTTTAGCCTCTATAAGATCTAGCAAGTTTTTCAAAAATTTGTTGTTAACATGACTTAGAATCTTATCCCGCTCAGTTTTCTGGGCACCCTGCTACAAATTTTTGGTATTTTTAGATTATGAATATCTTACACCTTAATTTATACCTCCGCAAGTTTAAATCGAGACCCTGCCCTGGCCAAGACAAATAATTATATTCGAGATTTTTGTATAATTTCGTGGCAATGACTTTTCTTATGTATGGGAGCATTATTGTACTGAAGAGCAAATTGAAGATTGACTAGTTTTTTATCAACCAGAAATGTTACTTCATGAAATACACCGAAATTGAACTATGGCCTTGAGCAGTTGTAGTTTATAGGGCATACAGACAAACGGAATATGATCTACCGTCAGGAAATGAAACGTGAAGGGCATCATAAGATAAGCCCTTTGATCTACGGAGAACAGTTTTATGTCCAAACTAGTACACTTTTGTCCTAATTTAATAATATTAGAAATATTTTTATTATTACATAAACATCGAGCATAAATTTGTGTGGATACTGCTGCGATTAGTTTTCCGTGGGCAGCAAATAAAAGGTTACACAGCTTTACAAATTGAACTATTCAAGGAGAATGTTCTATTTTGATTTATTTGATTAAGTAACATTCCTGGTTGATGATAAACTAGTCGATCCTCAATTTGCTCTTCAGTACAATAATGCTCCCATACATAAGAAAAGTCATTGCCACGAAATTCTACAAAAATCTTGAATATAATAATTTGTCTTGGCCAGGGCAGGGTTTCGATTTAAACTTGCGGAGGCTTAAGTTAAAGTGTATAGGTATTCATGATCTAACAAGACCAAAAATTTGTAGCAGGGTGCCCAGAAAACCGAGTGGGATGAGATTCTAGATGATGTTAACAACAAATTTTTGAAAAACTTTCCAGATGTTATAGAGGCTAAACAAAAACTGACCATCTGCATACAAAATATGAGTGACTATATCATTATTTAATTAGCAAAAAATAATCTTAAATTTATTTGATTTACTATTTTGTTTTGATTTTTTCAAAATTTAATTTAAATTTGAGGGTACAAATAATTTTGGCAAAAACAAAATTAACTGTAACTTCTCCTAGAACCAATATTAAAAAATTTTTTGATAGAAATGTAAAGCAGGGTAATTAAATTTTTTGAATTAAAATTAATGTTTTCAAAAAGTTTATTATATATATTATTTTTAAAGTTGTTTGCATTACGTTGCATCAAAAATTTAGCAGGTACAAATAATTTTGGTTCGGACTGTATGTGTAGAAGGTGGTTTAAGCAATTTAACCTTCACTCTATGTATAACTCACTATCACGTTGTCTGTGTATAGGGGTCAATATGACTCCATAGATATCTTCATGTATTTCATAGGCAAAGTAAATAAAAGTTCTTTATTTTCTACAAATATAATAACATTCAAAATTCAAAACATATAAAAGAAAATTAATAGTTGAATTCGCTGAAAATCACATTTTAACTAGTCAAATTTATGTTTTAATCAGATGCGTAATCTGATGCCACTTCCTCTTCATTCTATCCATATGATTTTGGTGTGGTTGGGACAAAATGGCTCATTACAAAAATGATATCTTGTTCTGGTTTTCATATCAGATGATTTATGGCTCAAGTAACATTTTCGTCATTTGCTAACTGTCTTACCCGTCATTTCTTCACTTGTTGATTTCCGCCATATTGATAATGATTTATAACCTATTAAGTCGATTCCTGTCCTTATTTTTATTTAACTTTCTAGTGTTATAGAGCCGCTCCAACACGTTGGCCGGCACTAGTTGCATAGCCAATTCTTTTAGAAATGATTTTGTTTCGGATGCTTTCTGAGTTTCATACAAAAGGGCGGTTGGCGCTTTTATACAAAACGTAAAGGCTGCAACGTCAGCGAGATCAGTAAGGTTAAAAAATAACACCATCGGCCATCGTTGAGTGTTCATTTTGCATGTACAGGTTCTCACTGATTTATAGAAGGTGTCTAGCCAACCTTTTGTTGCATTAAGCCTGAATTCTATTCCATTGCAAATATAAAATCGGTGGTTGTGTGAACAAAACACATAACGAAGTCAGTAAAGATTTACATATAATGTGTGTGGATCGCCATAATTATGGTCAAAATGTATCAAATCGAGATCATTTCAACTAACACATCTGCATAAATTTTGCATACGATGAAAAATATTTCTCGCACACACTAATAATTTTAATAGCATGGCGATTTTATGGTAGAGATAATAATTCTGATATAAGCATTAATAATGATTAATTTTTTAGATAATTTTGAGATGTGAAAATAATCGAATTAATGCTATAATACTTAATTTGTTTAAAAATTGTCGGTTATGTTTTTGTTTGATGTCAAAATTTAATCATAAAATCTTGTTAAAAAAAAAATATTGCTTTTTCTTTGTCACTCTAACGGATTAGTTTTTTTTCTGTCCTCTTTTGACTTGAAGTCAGTTCAGTCAATTATTCACAGTGGAATACAGGCTTTATAATGCAAAATTTAATTAGTTATATTATACTCACGGTCTACTCCTTTATTGTTGGGTATAGTTGATAATAGCAAAACGTTTTTATTTGGTTTAGGAATAAAATGCACAAGTGTTTGGTTGATATCAAAACAGAATTTTTAAGGTTTTATTCTCGTGTTTTTAATTCCACCTTACTGTTACTACTAAACTCTTTGGGAAGATCGGTTTTATTTCATCTAATTGTACCCAATAGTGTATTTTTTGTCTGCAAAAGTTAACCGGCTAAAGAACAACTAGTGGAAAAGTTGTCCGAACATGGTAATTATTATTTCTTCCTACCAACATATACTTCTCCGTTCAATGGGTAAGAATTCTTTGCGTCGCATAGTCAGAATATTTTAATTCTAATATTTTAATTCTAAACTTCTCTTTCTTCGAAGGTAACAATATACTGTCGGAAAGAATATCTCCTTCGACCTAGAGCCAATTGTTGGTCAATGATTAAGTTTCGTGATGGTTTATGAGGTCCTCGTATGTTTGCCAAGGATATATTCCATATATATATGGAACATTTCAATATATATATATATATATATATATATATGTATATATATATATATATATATATATATATATATATATATATATATATATATATATATATATATATATATATATATATATATATATATATATATATATATATATATATATATATATATATATAAATATATATATATACATATATATATATATATATATATATATATATATATATATATATATATATATATATATATATATATATATATATATATATATATATATATATTGAAATGCTGCAAATCTATCGATTTTTAGCCGCTCCTGTTTTAGACAGCTATAGTAACTGAGTGGTTTAATTTATTGCTGTTTAAACCAAAAAGCCTTCTCTTTCTCGCAGTAGGAGAAAGTTGCGTGTTTTGGTTACAATCGGAGGTTTCAAGCTCCACTTTCCGATAGTTTTTTTATTTGGGGCATAGTACCACATACCAGTGTTTGTTTTATAAAGCACAATTTTATTCGTGAACAAAATTATTTGTTTAATATTTTTATCTATTTATTAAAATTAAATTCACAAAATTTTACTATACAAAGTAATTATTTGGCTTAATTACTACCACCACTTAATTAAATTTTTATTCTTCTTAACCAAAAAAAAATTGTTATTGACGTATTGGTAAATGGAACGTTATCAAGAGAGTGTGTACATTTTTTAAAAAACGATGAACAAAAAAAAAAAAAAACAATCCGAGCTGAATTCCTCAGTGTACATAAAAAGAGCGCACTGAAAATAAAAATTAGAATCAGCTAAAAATATAATTTGCTGATTGGTTTCAGAAACGAAAATAGATGGTGATGCAATTGTTTAGTGTTGTACTAAGGTGTCCGAAATATTTAGTACAAGGTAGGTAGTGATTTATCGGTACTAATATACATGTGGGATATTAAGTACGGATGCTGACCATATAGAGTAAGTTGAAAATCCACTCTATAGTTATCACTACAACTGAAAAAGGCTGTTCAACTACAAATATATTTTAAAATCGAAATGAGTTGCATTTCGAACAATTGTAGGGATAAACGAATGGAATAAATTGACTGCATGAGTGAGTCACTACAGTTTCTTTATCCTCAACAGTCACATTTTCAACATTTTCTTATTCAATTCCTCGATCGTCAGCGACAAGTTGAAAATGTTAATCGTTATTAAAATTTATCAATTCAACATGCTCATCCTCATCGTAGTTACAAATGTTTATCGGCACAGATTGTTCACGCTCATCGCCATTGGAAACTCCACATCAATAGTGTCGTTTGCTATTTCCGCTTCATCTGATACCCTAGGAGTAGAAACTTCAAGAGAAACTATATCGAGAAGTCCAAGGGGCTCTTGGCTGCTCTGTCTTCTTCGCACCCTAATAAAAATATCTACAACCAGGATAAGCTATTTTTACTACTAAGCACCTTGAATTACAAACAAAAACTAAACCAGAAATATCGTTCAACGATCATTCGAAATATCGGTAACGGTAAACTAATACAAAAGTAAAATGAGGAAAAAGATACATGCCAGATATAGGTAGTGTCGAAAACTAGTATTTGTGGCACAGTTTATGTTACGTTTTGACACGAGTTCTTAACACTCTTTTAAAACCTTTGTTTTCCACATTTTTTGACAGGACTTTTTGACAGCGAAAAAAAACTGAAAAATGTACAATTTTATCTTCATTAACGTTCAGAACTGTTTCAACCAGTTAAAATAGTTTCTAAATTAACCGGTATATTTCAATAATGTACTCACGAAACAATAAGAATATTTTATTTCCTCTTTTTTTTCAATATCACACGCACAGTTTTTGACACTTTCCGACAGTTTCTGGCAGTTGTTGACATTTTTCGACAGTTTTTGGTCATAATTTAAGGTTCTTCACACATTTTTGACAAAATTTTCGAAAACTCAGATTTTTTAGCGTTTTTATGTATAATATACATACAAAAAGTGAATAAGAAAGCAGTTTCTCTCTCAGTCTCACTTACTGATTAGCAGAAAAATTGACAACTCATCACAGACCTATACAACACAATCATAGATACAAAAAGTAAATAATTTTTTGTTTTATATAGAAAACAGTGCATGGAAGTAACTTGGGGTCATTTTGACCCTAGTACACAGAAATGCGCTTGGTTTATTTCAGACTATAGTAATTACAAAATTTACAAGTAATTTGGGCCTGATTTTCATTGTATTGCGTGTATGAGATATTAGTTGAGGCTATCTTATTGGGCATAGGCCATTTAAATAATAAGAAACGTATTTTTTTAAATTTTGAAATCGACTGGGTTCAATTTGACCCCAATACACAGAGAGAAGGTTAAAGAAAGTTTATTCGATGTTGAATACCCACAACGTGAAGGTAGACCGAAAAAATTTGAAGATGAAAAATTTGAGTATTATTGGATGAAGACAGTGACGCATTAAGGAACATCGGGACCCTAGGCAAGTTTTCGTTTCGAGGCCTCCTCGAAATAATCGAAAGTTCAGGGTACTAAGCATGCTTTAATTTTAGTTTTTATAAGCTCGCGCAACTATTTTACATTTCTATATAATTTGTTGAAGTGAATTATTAAAAGTTGATGAGTTGGCTGTATTTTGCCGGTAATTGCTAAAAAAGTGTGGTCATAAAGAGCGAAATAAATAAAATATAATTTTTTAAATTTTCCGGTAAGATATTTTTCCAAATTTAAATCTCGGTTTTAAACATTTAGTCGAGTATTATTTAGTTGGTGGTATAGCAATATTGGAAATGAAATGCAACATTGGGAGCAATTAGAGCATGTTTGGGATGCTCAAAGAAGATGGTTTATGATGCCATTAAAACCTATAATGATACTGGAAATTTCGTAACAAACCCAGAAAGGAACAGCTCGCAGAACAGTGTGAAAGGTAGTTAGAATCATTATTATAAGAAGTAAGTAAGTGAGCCATTTTTGACTATCAGGAGAACAAATGAAGCCGTACACCTCAAACATATAGCAAGCGTTGCGATAAAAATCGAAAACACGCACAAAATAGCAGCATCATTTTCAGCTTCACCCTTTATTGATAAAAACTATATATGTATATTGAACAGACCAATTTTGCTGAAGTACGTTTCAGATTGGAAGATGTCACCAACAACCATGAAGTAGATAAAGGAAATCAACTCGTGATAGATGCTGAGGAAGAACAAGATGCAGCGGCAAATCCAGCTAATATCGAAAATTTATATTTCACTATTCGCCCAGTGTTGGAAGATAAGTTGGAAGAGTTATTATTTACGCGCACCCCTAAGATCGAACAAGCGAATCAATCACCCAGGTTGAGCGCCAAGCTGCCGGAAATTGCGTTGACCACGTTTCTCGGTGACATTATGAAATGATCAGAGTTCATCGGTTGTTTCGATTCCTTGGTGCATTTAAATCCTGCGTTGAGTGATATTGCGAAGTTTTAGTATTTTAAGCACGCTTTAAAGGATGCTGCACTTCAGTCAATAGAAGTGCTAGACTTCACAGAACCAAATTACGAAGTGGCCTGAAAAATACTAAAAGAACGATTCAATCAACCTAACCGGATCTGTGAACATCACATCAAATGGCTGTTCACCCTTAAGGCTTTGGATAAACCCTGTTCACGCCGGTTAAGTCGGTCTCTTCGAACGCTGCATCGACCAACAGAGCGAGCAATGGGACAACTGGATTGTATTCTTAATCTCAAGCAAATTCGACCCTGAAATAAAGGAACAATGGTGTGAAGCCACCATACAATGATATTTTCCAGTTTATCAAACGGCGATTTGCCAAATTAGATTTGATGCCAACCAAACCGTCAAATTCTTCCACACATCTGTAACCTCAATCATCTAAGTTCACGTCATCTAAAGCACCACACTTCGCTGCATATGAACATTAGCACTTCCAGAGTAGCTGCTACATCAAGCGACGATAAGGCTTCGCCACTATCTTTTATTATTCCAACTTCGTCCAAGTCTGCTACACTAACATCCGTTAAATACAAATCGGAAACTACCCATGTGTTATTGGCTACAGCTCTGGTGCAAGTTCTAGACAAATTTAATCACCACATTATGGGACGGGCATTATTGGATTCCCGACCTCAAATGAATTTTATAAGAAATTCATTTGCATCAAGAATGCGGCTTCCACTAGAACAAGTGTCTATCAAAATTGCAGGAATTGGTACCTTATCTATACAATCTTCTTCGAGTAGATTTGTTAAACTACGATCAATGGTAACCAATTTTGCTACTGACCTTAAGTTATTAGTTCTACCTGTGATCACGAATCTTGCTCCAGCTGTGTCGATAAATACTACTGGCTGGTCCATTCCAGCCAATCTACGATTGACTGATCCAACTTTTGCAAGCGCCCAAAATATCGACCTGCTAACTGGAGCGGAAATTTTCTTTGATTTATTCAAAGTCGGTTAAATCAAATTAGGAGACAATTTGCCGTGTCTTTAAAACACTGTCCTGGGTTGGATTATATCAGGACGATTTTCGTGCAACCCATCAGCCATTAGACAACAAATTTCACTATTAACATCTTCCATTACGACCATCGAAGATGACATTGAAAGATTTTGGAAATTCGACACAATTGCAGAAGGCTACAAATTAATTACTGCGAAGGATCACCCATGCGAGAAACACTTTGTCGAGCAATCCTGGCGACTCGTTCATAATGGCCATGCGCCGTTTTTACAATTTGGAGTTCATCGACGAATATTTAGAACTCAAGCATCTTCCTCATCATTGTGTAATAAAACCAGATAGTTCAACGACAAGGTTGCGAGTTGTTCTAGACGGCTCCTCAAAAACATGCACTGGATATTCGTTAAACGATATTTCGATGGTGGGGCCTGTGGTCAAAATGGATTAGTATCTGCTTTATGTCGTTTTAGGTGACACAAATATGCATTCGTCGCAGACGTTTCGAAGATGTACCGCCAGATACTAATGAATGAAGAAGACTCCAAATATCAGATGATCGGCGAAAAAATACATTTGAACCTCTACAGAGCTACCGCCTAAAAACTGTAACGTACGGTAGATCATCAGCCCCATTTCCAACCCCATGCATTGACAATCAAGAAAGTTCCCTGCAGCTAGCGATGCAATTCGGCATGACGTGTGTGTCGATGACATGTTAATTGGCGACAATTCTATAACTTCAGCCAACGAATTAAAGGCGTCAATAATCAAGGTGCTGTCTACGTGCGGGATGGAACTACGAAAATAGTGCGCCAATTCGCCAGATATTCTCGGCGATATTCGACCGGTTTGATCCTCTCGTATTAGTAACTCCGGTCGTGGTATTGGGAAAGGTGTTTATGCAGAAGCTGTGGCAGCTTAAGTTCTATTGGGACAAGAGCCTTCCAATGAACTACCACACATATTGGCAGACATTTCGATAAAACCCAGTGGAGCTGAATCAGTTATCCATTCCACGGTTCCTGTTTGAAGATATTGCTCCGAGTGGCGAAATAGAACTTCATGATTTCAGATGTGCACAACCGAACGGCCGCTCCCTTGTGCAACTTTTATGCTCTAAGTCTAGAGTAGCACCACTACACAAATCTACGATACCACGCTTGGAACTAGCTGCGGCATTATAACGGCACGGACGGATTCAACAATTCTTCTTCTTTCTTTACTGGACGGATTCAACAATCCTCCTAAATTGGCTGAAATGGCCACACTTGTGGCAAACAGATTTGCACAAATACGAGAATGGGCGAATCCACAACAATGGTACCATATTGAGTCGACACAAAACCCCGCAGATGTCGTGTCTCGAGGAAAAACGCCAGCAGATTTGATTCGATGTGATCTATGGTTTCATGGTCCGCCAATATTACAATCTTAAAAATCCATCGAGGACTCCATGTGATTCTGATCATAAATACTGCGAATATAAAAGGGCTACGACTTTAATAACTGTATCGGCACAAGAAAACTATCAAAACAGAAATACTCGTATATCAATAACTACCAGAAATTGACAAGAGTGATGGCATATGTCAGCAGATTCATAAACAATATCCGCAAGAAGACCCAAGAACGAATCACAGAACCTCTGAACAGCCAAGATTTCGAAGAAGGTTTGCAACATATTATCCATCTCGTTCTAGCGGAATGTTTTCCGGATGTGAAAATTGGGTAACAAACGAAAGTCTTTGTCATGCACTCAAACCAATTGAGAAGTCTATCGCTCTTCCTTGATGCGAGTGGTTTAATTCGAGTCGGTGGTAGATTGCAGTGTTCCTTACTGTCATACTCTACGAAACATTCTATTCTACTTCCTTTCTCCCATCCATTTAGCAAAGCATTATTGGCAACGGTTCGTGAACAATTTTGACCAATCCATGGTCGAAAATTAGCAACCCAAGTATTTTGATATTGCATCCGATATCGCCAAGTCAACCCTACTCCAATAGTACAACAGATGGGAAATTTACCGAAGGAGCGAGTTGAAGCAGCGCCACCATTCCACTGTATCGGAATTTTTTTTTGTGGTCCATTTTACATTACGCAAAGAATTCGTGGCCGAGCACCAATTAAAACGTATCTCTGCATCTTCGTCTGCCTTGCAACCAAGGCCGTCCATTTGAAACTCGCTGCAGAACTTTCTTCGGCTGCCTTCCTCAGAGCATTTAGACGTTTTTTTGCTACAAGAAGAGTATGTAGGAAGGTTTTTTAGGATAATGGCACAAACTTCCTGGGGGCAAATTCTGAATTAAACCAGTTGTACCAACTTCTTCAAGGCTCCCTTGATGGAGCGGCCGAAATCGGCGAAATTTCATCTGCGTCGTGTCACGGGCAACGAAGTCTTTATATGCGAAGAACTAAACACACTGTGTAAACAAGTGGAAGCCATTTGGAATCCTCGGCCTGTAACACCAATCACTTCAGTTCCCGATGGTACAGCAATTCTTACTTAACTGCCATACCAGAAACTAATCTCACCGATGAATCCATTGGGTACAGTAAACGATGGCGCCTCATTCAAAAACTGAGTCAACAATTTTGGGCCAAATGGTCCAAAGATTCCCTACAAGGACTCCAGCATCGACGGAAATGGATTACTCAACAACCAAATATACAAATTGGTCAAATTGTGCTGGTTAAGGATGACAATCTTCGTCACCAGAATTGGCAAATGGGGAGAATTATCGCAATCATCCCTGGAACTAATGGTTTAGTCCGCGTATGCTCACTTCCACTTGAAGTTGAACTCGAGGATAGTTCAAGGCGGGGAGAATGAACACGCACAAAGTAGCAGCATCATTTTCAGCTTCACCCTTTATTGATAAAAACTTATAAAAATATATTTTTCGATATTTGACGGTCAAAGAGTATTATAAATGTTAATAGAGTGCAAACCTAAATGACAAATGTATAAAAAAGAAAATTAAATAGATGAATTAATAAAGGCCTATATTTAATAAGTAAAAAAAAAAGATGTTGGGTCTCTTCTCTGCGCATCCGTCAACAGCGAAACGTCGTACAAAAAAAAATCAACAATTAATTAAATAAACTACCATTTTGAAAGCGTACAAAATTAGTTTAGTGACCTTTATTTAATTTTTGATAAAATTTTACAGTCTTCAGCGATCGAGGCAAAAACGCTTGCCCTCGAAATTATTCAGAGCTACTTATTGACAAACAAATGTATAATAATAAAAAATAAATATTCTAAAAATTATATTATTTGGCTTTTATTAAAACAGAACACCAAAAATCGCCTATTGTTCAACAATAAGAGAATATACATTAGAAAACAAATTTCCTGGTAGTATATTCCTTTAATCACACTGGAAATCTGGTTCTTTTGTCCAATGAGGCTAACAAAAATGTTTATCTTGATATTGTTTGTGGCGGTTTTTGATGATACTTAGTTTCATTTTAGAGGAGTGGATTCTACAGCAAGATAACGGACCAACCCACAACGGCTAAGTCTGCAACGAGTTTTTGAGAGGTTTTGGTTTTAATGTGTGGGACTGGCTCTCAAAATTCAATCCCAAATATGGTCTTTAGGCGGTAATTAAAGCAAAGAGAGACATTACACATTATTGAAACACCTAAACACTAAAAGTTTATTGTATGTGCTCATACATACAAGCATAACTTTCCGGCTCTCTTAGAATTTGTTTCTGTTTTGAAATTTTTGATACATGAATTTTATAAATAATCGTATAAAATTCCAAATAAAACCTGATAAATTGAAAATCAAAATATTTACTTTGTATTTTAATTAGAATAATAAACATTTCACAAATAATTTTCAAATTCTAAATACTTTTGCTCATGACTGTACTGTGTATAACCATTTTAATTAACTAAAAATATATAAACATTTTTTTTTGTTGGTTTGTGTATCAATAATCAATGTTCCATATCAAAATATAAATATATAGTGATTGTGTATCAATTTTAAAAGTATACAAAACTAATATCGATGAATAAGTAAACCATGCGAAAATTGTGAAGATAAAGTTTTGTGAAATCGATTCATTTTTCATGATTTTCGATTCTTTCCATACAAATTAATCTTAAGGCTATATAGACTCACCTATATGTATATAGGTACATACATTTGTAGATACGTAAAATCCAAATCCCTTTTGTTAATTGAAAATAATCTTGTTATTGATTTGTATGTATTCAAACACATTATATAAATAAGACATAAATAAATGATTTGTTTAATATTCAAAGCACAATATTTTACTGTAGTAGTTTATACATAATATACAAGATTGTGGTTATGTGGTACATTGTATGTACGTACGTCTTTTATTTCACAAGTTATATTTGAACAACATCAATCTATTTCTATACACGTATGCTCAAAATGGTATCGACACATGGTTACGAATAAATCGTTACTTCTGTGAATATCAATAATTGAAAAGCACATACATATATGTTTTGATTGGCATTACGAGTACAAAACATTAAAATTTTTGCTTGTTTTCATGTTAATGAATTTCTAGGAATACAAAATGTGTCTATGTGTATTTTGAATAATCCGACAAGATCAAAATTTTTAATAATTAATTTTTCTTGAGCTGACTTTGAATAAGTTGAAATCTTGTTAAGGCCGCACGAGTCATTCAGAGAAAATTAGTAAAAGTTGTTAAGTAATGCAAAATAGTGGAGTCAATAGAGGCTAAACATATGCATTACTTCGGAATAATTAAGGGAATAGCGGAGTGCATTTGATAGCACTTTTATATAGCTTAAAATAAAAAGTTCTAAACATATAATCGTGGGGAAATTATTTATTAATTACAACGTTTTTTTAAAATAAAATTTGTATACGTTCAGAAATTTCAAAGCAATTTAATTCGAATTGACATATAAGGGGTTTTGTCAACCCAGTTTGGGGGGGCAAAACTTGTCAATTAGTTTTAACTTAACTTTTAACGTTGAGCCTTTTTCTTATTTTTTTGGGTTTTGCTTAAATGTTTTATGTATTTGCAAAAATGAAAAACTTTTAATTTTATAACCTTTGCCAATTATCAAAGCTTTTTTAACCAAACCATTTTACTCAGAAATATGATTTTACAAAGGGTGACAAAATTTTGGCTAAAATTTAGAATATTTGTTCTCAAAGCATTTAGTTTTTATGAGGTTTTCACACCAAACCAGTTAACTCTAAAATTTGATATTAAAAAGAAAGGTGGTATTTTTGGATAAATTTAGAATATTTGAGTTCAATGAGCTTTAAGCTTGATATTTAATTTATAACTTTTGTGTTTCAATTGAACATTTGTGAGCTTTTCCATTATTTCAGGTTTTTGTTACAATGTTTTATGTGCAAAAAAAGGTATTTGCAAAAAGTTTCAAGAACTTTTAGTTTTAAGAGCTTTCAATTAGAAAACCTTTCTAAACCAAACCATTTTACTCAGAAATTCGATTTTATAAAGGGTAACAGAATTTAGGGACAATTTATTATATTTCTTCTCAATATAAATTATCAAGAGCTTTTAGTCAAGCCAAACCATTTTACTAGAAAACTTGGTATTTATTATAATATGAGGCTTTTTTTGAATCAAATTCGGTATTGCGACGGAATTTTGGGATAAAACTAGAATATTTGTTTCCAATGAGCTTTAAGCTTGATAATTATACCAAAGCTTACCTAAATATACAAGCCGTCAGGTGCCGACCTATTTTAAAAGAAGCTTAATTTAAGGGGGATACATTTTACGATTTCCCATAAGAACCCATGTAAAATTGAACATTTTTGATTAAAATTTTATGAATGAAAATAACTCGAAACAGAAAAAATTTTAAGGTTTATATTTAAATCAAACCTTTGAGTATAACATATTTTAAAACCAACGGCTACACAACGTTTTTTTAAATTTTAAAAATATTTTTAACAGTGCAATAATTCTGTTAAATGGGAAACTATCTATATTTACACGTAATTTAAACTAACATATGTAGTTAATTTATTTAATGTTTTATTTTATTTGGTAAAGTATTTTATGCTTTTCAAATATACAGGTCAAAAAAAAATTTCAACTTACTACTTTTCTCCAATGACAAGTATGACATTTGTTGAGAATATGTCAAAAAATTAGCTTTCCCATTTCGTATACACTGTCAAGTGTAGTGAGGAATTAGTGACATCTGTAGTTTACCGCAAAAAATACATATTTCGGTTACTATTTCTGTTCGAATGAGATATAAAAATTAATAATCCGTTTTTTTGGTTTTCCCCGGACTTAATATGCTTAATAGAGCAATCAAATGTCAAAGTGGTTTTTATGTGCGAAATTTATGTGCATTAATATTAATTATTTGAAAAAGAAAACAACAATTTTATTAATATTTTTTAGTTTATAAAGAATAAACAATTTATCAGGCTTTTATGCGTAATGGAAGCAACTTTCTTAATTTTTTGTCATGTTTTTTTTTTGTTGCTTCCATGTGTGCTTTTCCTTTTAATAATAAATTATTGTTATTATACAAATAAATAAATAAATACAATATTTTATTAAAATCCCAAAAAAAATTTTGTACATTAATTAATTTTTAATTGACGAATGGTACCTGTTACTTGAATTAATTTTCGTATTTTTAGTTGAGCTGATGAATTCTTTTTGCTAAACTTATTTGCACCGTTAGAGATAGGAAGATCATTATTCAAATTTATTCGATTTAAATCACCAAATGCTTGTTTTGATAGTGTTGCAATTTTTGAATGTTGAAAACAAACGCATCGTCCGAATTTTTTGACTTCAAATCAATAATGTCCGGATGAAATAGATCCGCATGCTCGTTAAACTTTTTATTTACTAAATTATACTCCTAACTTGCTAAAACATTATTTTGAATTGCTTTTCTAAAATGTGAATTTATTTTAATTTCTTATTACCGCCATCTGATTTCAAACACGAAAACTACACGGCCATTTTGTTTTTTTAAACTTATTTAATTAGTCGAGTTTATAAGTAGGTGGCACTAATGGCTTATTACAAAAAAAAAAACATGAACGAAAGGTATGAAGTCATGAGGTGTAAAGATGTGTTTGTAAATAAAGGGGTTTTAGTAAAACATTAATTAAATATCTATAAACAAGATTTTATTAATTGATTTTCAAATCGTTTATTTACCAATCATTCTTCTTGATAACGTAGAAATCAAAATTCATTTTTGTAAGATTTTTGATTTAAGAAAAACGATATTAAAAAAACATAACTTTACATATGATTTGTATGAAAAATTAATTTTTTTTTGTCTTTTTATCCCCCTTATATTAAGTTCGAATTTTAACCTGACGGCTTGTATATTTAGGTAAGCTTTGATTATATCATACTCCTTGGGTTAGAACTTATCACTTTCTAGCTTTTTAATAATTTCAGGTTTTTAATCAAACGTATTTGAAAAAATTGTCAAGCGCTTTAGGGTTAAAAGCTTTCACTTATCGAAGCTTTTTAAACAAACCATTTTACTTCTAAATTTGATATTGTAAGGGATGACGGAATTTTGGTTAGGATTTAGAATATTTGTGCTCAATGTAATGTTTTAACCAAACCATTTGACTTTTAAATTTAATATTATAAAGGAACGTGGTATTTTGGGATTAATTTAGAGAATTTTTTTTCAATGAGCTTTAAGCTTGATAATTTATTTATACTTTCTTTTAAGTTTTATGAGCATAAATCATGTATTTGCAAAAAAATGTCAAGAACTTTAAGTTTTAAGAGCTGTCACTTATCGAAGCTTTTCAAATCAAATCATTTTATTCAGAAATTTGATATCACAAAGGGTCTTTTTGGAAAAAATTGAGAATATTTGTTCACCAATATTGGTTTACTGATATTTAATTTTGTGGACATATTCGCTAGATGAAACAGAACATGATTCATTTGAATGGGCTCAAATAAAATTTTGCAACTCTATGCTAAGACGAGCTCTAAATATATCGATAAAGCATCTCAAATTTCGAATATAATTTTAAAAATATCAAGAATTTCGAAATAATCTCAAAAAAGTCGAATTTTCAAAGTGTCTTTAATATTCTAGAAAGTTCTCCGTAAGTATGTAAAACCAAAGGAAATTCTCTAAATGCTAATTACTGCCATATACAACGTAAATAGCTTTGACATACTTGAATAATTTCGAACAACCTACAGGAAATCAGAGAAATATCAAAATTTTGGGATAATCTCAACAAGAGCTTTTAAATATCATTATCTAGATTTACTTGTGAAACTCTGCAAGTTTTTACAACTCAAATCTAAGCGCAGAACATTGCCTTACAAAATTCGAATAAATTCGAAAATCTTTTAAAATCCCGAATAATCCTGGAAATGTCAAAAAACTAAAGAAATCTAGAATAAACGCGCGGAACAATCTCGATTACCCCAGAACAATTTCGAAAATCCCTTTATTATGTGAATGCCAATTGATATCGGATAATTCAGCTTTTCTGCTTTCTCCAAAGCTCTCAAAATATGGTTGAAACTAAACAAATCAATAGAACATCTATTTTTTGTACTATTATAGTTTTGTCTTTTATTTTATTTCTTTTACTTGATTCGTGTAAATATGGAATTATTTGTCAAGTAACTTAATGTTACTAATACTACTAAGCAAGTTAAGGATGAGCTCAACAAAACGATACGCAATAAGAATAGAACCCTCGGATCTTATCGGGTAATTTTTTTAAATATCGAACAATAGTATTCTTCTGATATGCTCTAAAATTATCGAATAACATCGAAGTATCAAATACACCCTACTACAAAATCAAACTTACTCGATTAATCTCGAAAATCTCGCATAACCTGATTATTTCGTAACACCAAATCACCAATTAAATCTCAAATATCGCGAATCTCATTTCGATGATAACCTCCAAAAATCTCTAGAAATTTTAAAAAATGACTAAAAGATGAAACCTAAGACAAGCGAATATGAAATCGGGAAGCAAGAACGCCACAAAACAAAACCAAAAAAAAAAAACCATCACTAGTTGCAAAATTAAGTTGGAATTTGCATTTCCTTATACTTATGTAAAATTGTTTTTCAAAATAAGCCTGTAAATTTCATTTTTATTTACCGTTTACTGGTAATCAAAAGATCCGCTAAATGAGAAACTATAAGTCGAACGAACACTAATTGATTATAGAGACTGACTGATTTGACTCAAGTAAGGGAAACAAAAATTTATTTTTAGTTGCCGTTAAATATTTTTCTAGTTTCTTCTTGATTTTTATGAACGTCACAATGACACATCGCAAGCTGCTAACACCAGCAGATTACTTATAAGCTCCCTTTTTCAAATCAAATTTAACCTTTTCGAATCAAAACTTGATTTGTAAAAGGTTGAATTTGTTTGGCTAAAGGCTCAATTTAATTTGTGAAAAGTTGAATTTTGATAAATGCAAAAGGGGTAAACTTGCGAGTTAAGCAAAAGGTACTCGTATAATACAAATTAAGCAACCCAGCAAACACAAAAATCGTTGTCGTTTGATGTGGCAAGCTTTTATTTTAAATGAGTTTAGATACTTTTTTTCTAAATCTAAATATCGGTCAGAACCACCTATAGGAATTTTGATTTCTATCTAGTCAGAACCGAGAAGTAATGGTTGAGCCTGTCATAAGAAAATATTTAACAGCAACAGGAACGATTTCTCCTTTTTTTAATAATTAGACCACCACCTTTTCTAAGAAATTTACCGTTCCGCAAATTTACACTTAATATGAGCTATCTAATCTTAAATTTGAACTAATGGGACTAAGGAAATCTCTTGCGCCCCCCCCTCCCCCCCACGGCTATGGTTGCTGCGGGTACCTAGTTACGCCACTGTGTGTATGTGTGTGTGTGCGTGTGTGTGCGTGTGCGTGCGTGTGCTTGCGTGTGTGTCTGTGTCTTTAAAAGTTAAGTTAAATCAAAGCCAAATTTAATACGATGTATTTGTTATATGGTATTATTAGCAACCAATAAAGCAATATATAATATTTATACTCCAGAAATTAAAGGATTTGCATTAGAAAATACAAAATAATTAAAAATAACCAATGAATGAAACATAATGTTAACATAATGAAATGTTATAGGCAAAGTCCATATTTTTCCGTAGTTCAATAATTTTTATAATGCGTCTCATTTTTCCCATGATAACCTTTTTTCTCGGAGCTGGAATTTCACCGGATTTTATTTTCTCGACTTTATTGAAAACCACTAGCATTTCATTCCGCAGGTGTTTTATAATTTCATATAACCCACAATTTTTTCTTCCAATTAAAATGTTTAGCTGATTATGCCAACCTTCTACCGAATTTTGGGTTCGAGAAAAGTTTTGTGATACTTTGTCTTCAATACACAACAAAATTCTGGTGAATATCTCGATTCTGTTTTTTTTTGTCCCCAGCTATATAATTTTTTTTTAGCCACACCGCCAATTTCTGCCAATCGGGACCTTGAATATGATGTTTTAAATTATTGAAGTATTTAGTTATCTCTGTCGATGGTAGAAATGCCAGGATTTTGAGCATGCGGACTTGCAAATTAAATTCTCCTTGCCCTTTTTATTAAAAAATAGGTGTAATTCTTTTCTATAGTTTTCGGTGCTCATTAGGATGAATATCGAAGATATTCGCTTTGAGTTTTGTGTCAGTCAGACGTACATATTTTTTGTCTATAAAAAATTGGGATCTGTTGAATATTAGATCCATGGTGTGATTGCAGAGCTTCGAATAAGAACATTAAAATGGCAAGTTCAGTTCAAAAATTAAGGGAACGAAATGCACCTTAACGAAGAACCTTCTATATTGATGGTGTGGGAAATTACGTATTCCTGCTACATGGACATCAGTAGTCACATCGACATCGGTATTTTAATCATACCAAGTCACATTGTCATCAATAAGCACATCAAAAGTCAGTGCTATACAATATCAACCAACTAGAGCAATAGACAGTAATGATATATGAGTAAACCATTTTGAACAACATCTAGTTTTTACCGACTAAACATATTTTGCATTATATAAACTCAAGAAACATTAAATAAAGAGTTAGTTATTATTGTATCTTTAGAACCTGTTAAAATTGTACTTAAATAAAAATAAAGAAAATAAACTGTGGAAATAATTTCCACAGCATAAAAAAAATTTTTTTGATTATTTTCTGATAATAGAAAAGTTAACTGGGATCTGAAGGACTGAGATGCTTAAAAATGTATTTCATTTGAATGCTTTCGTTATTTTTGTACATATATTGTATCCTTTGCTGCAGACTCTGTTATAATGAGCCAATACTCAAAATAGAATATTCTAGTACTTTAAGAAAACCCCTCGCCTTTTTTGATCAAATTCTACCTGAAAAACCATCTAAATTCAAGCACAATTCAAAGGCATAGTTAGTACAAATTTATTTAGTATTGATAATGAAAGCAATGTTACTTTCGAAATCTGGATCTACTCGTATATAAATAAAAATAAAATGTGAAATATAAAAATGTTTTTTATTTTCGTTTTTGAACTTGGCGCCATAATATCTGGCCAAAGTGAAAAATACACCACTTATACTCAGCCGACGGAAAGAATGATTTCGCTGGCGAAGAAATTGTTATTTTGCTATGGCTGCGTATTATTCCTAATATTATATACGATGGCTTAACGATATGAGAACGATTTTAAATAACAAAACAAAGTTATAATTTTCATCGGTCATTTAATTTAAATTTTAATAATTCTAAATCTCGTTGACTTCATCTCTGCACAAATGGAATTTTTAATTGTACGTAGGTAGATAATTTTTTTGTACATTTTATTGTATTTCTTGACTAACCTACCGATTTCAATTTAGAGCCCGAAATAGAAACATTTAAATTGTGTCCTACATTTTATGTTTTTGTACATATTTGTACCACACCACATGAAATAATCTGGTAATATACCAAATAAGTTTTAAAAGGAAATGTTGTTAAGTTATTCCTCCTTTTTAGCCATTCTTAAAGATGAGCCTAGTGAATTTTTTTTAAATATTTGTTTTCTATCTGTACAAAAGATTAGTGCTTTGTGTAAAGCTAAAAGCTCTAACAGGAATAGAGGAACGGCCTCTCAGCTTTTATTCAAAAAAAAAAAAAAAAAAACATAAAAAATATAAATCGTCTTTAAATAAATATTGATGACACTACACAGCAAAACTTGATCTATTTATCGAAGATAAATACATAATACTGTGACAATGACATACCTATTCAGAATAGGGTGCGGCATCCTCAACAATATTGATAAATTAAAATATTTAAAATTAAATCATTAATTATAAAAAAAAATTAAATGAAGTGAATTTATTATTTATTGGTGATGATAATGTCTGAAGGGCAAAATATTTGCAGCAGTTTAAGCTTCCTTAAAAGTACGTACCTTTCGGTTTGTTTTTCCACAAAAAAAAAAAAAAAAATTATAAAAGTGACAAAAACCCTTCCAAGCCGTTGAGCCTACCCGATACTCAGAAACGTGCAGTCACTTATAATGGGAGATTACAATTTTGAAATCTGAAATGATTAGATCTGGGTTTAGCGAAATCCCACTTTCACATGCCAACCTCATCACGCAAAACACAAGTGGTATAGTTTGACCACCAATGGCGTCGTGAATGCTAAATAACGTGCAACGTACATATGTTTCATCCATTATCCAACAATAGCATTCACCTAGCAATTTGACTGATTTCTTGGTGCTCATCATAATTAAACGTTCCCGTCAAACTGCTTATCACTATGAACGAAAAGTTCAGCTTCTAAAAAACTTAAACTGCCCGGAAGGTTGATTTCGTTTAAATTGATTTGTTCTTTTACGGAAATTTTTCGATAAGGAAATATTTTTTTTGCTCTCTTTGCCTCATTTGACGGTAGGTATCGCCGACAATTGGAATCAGTTTCAACAACAGCATTTCTTATTATTTCTGATGGAGATTGCGTTGAATTTTTCGCCATGTTTTTAATTCTGCCATTGGTTTTGCAAATCGTTTTTTATACGCTTGCGGATCATGAGCATGCTGAATGACATTTGCAGCCCTTCGATTTACGTTGTGAACAACTCAATCTAAATATATCATCGGATTTCTTATCGAGATAATAATCAAACCCGTTGATAAATAGTTTCTCATTCCCTTTATTCGATTTAACTATTGAAACCGCCCTCATTTTATAAAATTGATTTGCACCTCGATATTTAAATGTATATAGCTAGCTAAACGTTTATCGACTACTTCTATAACACGAAATGTCCAACAGAATGAAAGATTCTTAGTACAATAAAAACAATTGTTTTTATGTGAAATAGCAATATATTTAGATTAATCACGCGTGCATAAATATACATATGTACATACATTAATCGGACAAAGACGACTCTTCGCATTTTTAAGAAATTCTTTTATTTCAAAAACCTACTGAGATCCAAATCTATATACGTATATATGTACTATCGTATTCTTATGTGTTTGTGCAGTATACATTTGTAATGCAACGCCACACCCTTCTTTAAAATTGATATAAATAATAATTTTTTGTAAAACTATTAATTTTAATTCCTTTAGATCAATTATTCTGCTTTACATTCCAGTGAAAATTTTTTTAAATTCTTAATATCGAAAAAGATTCGGCTAATTTAATTTGATTCAAAATTATTTGTACAACTAAATTTTGATTCATATACCATGCACGATGCACACCAAAAAAAACATGATTTATCTTGATTTTTATAACCTTCAAAGTAAATTTTGTTATTTTTAAAATTGTACTGGATCATCCTTAGTATTCCTTTACAGTTTTAATTGTAAGGTTGTCGTAAAAATGCCTAAATCGGCGGAATTTATTTAGTATTTAAGTCCGAGCAGCAATGGTAGTTGAATACAACAATGGAATTTTAACTACCCACAATTAGCAAAAAAAATACGGTTGTCACCGAAATTCAATCCTATATCAAGTTAAAAAGAAACAAAGAAATGTTACCTTAAGGGACGTCATTAGAAGAGGAAGAAACCGAGTAGCTTCTGCTAAAAACGATTCGGCAATAATAAGATCTGTGAAAATTAATCCGGCAGCAACACAAAGAGAGGTTCCAAACATGATAAATACTTCGAAAAATCTTTCAATAAGCCAAACAACCATTCATAGAAGATTAAAGGAACATACGATATTAAAAAATACACTACACAGGCAAACCCACTTATATCGCCGAAGAATAAAATGAAACCCATAAAATTTGCTAGGGAATACCTTAATAAACCATCTTTTCGCTAGACGGGACCTGAAGAAGAAAATTCTTTTATTCCAAATAAAAATAAGCTAAAACGGGCAATCGTCGCACCAAAGCGCCATTCTGGTGGAGGCCACATAATGGTATGTGGATATATTTCTTACAACGGCGTTGGACCGATTACTGTGCTAAGAGGAAAAATCGAGGTGGCTCTAGTTGCGGGATGCAAATTAACTGGCGAAAACTTCATCCTTCAACAAGGCAATGCTCTAATATATAAAGGTAGAATAATTTTACAATTTTTAAAAGATTTAGATCAAGCTCTATTAGAATGGCCTCCTCAGAGTCCTGATCTCAATGTTATCGAAAAGGTATGGGCATATATCAAACGCTAAATTGCTTGTGATGTCGGAAGGACCGAAGAAGGTACTTGGGATGGCATTCAACGCGTGGAGTAATTTGCCTACGGAATTTCTGCGGAATTTAATTGACTACATTCCCAGACGCCTCTCTGAAGTGGTAAAGGCAAATATGGGGGACACACGTTGTTTTAATTAGTTTTTTAATGTATATTTATCCATTTTTAATTACAAAATAAATTATTGAATTATAATAAATTGTCTTTTTTTAAGATTTTTGAAGTACACAAATATATATCAATCAAAATTTAGTTGCACAAATAATTTTGAATCAAATTAAATTAGCCGTGTCTTTTTCGATATTAAGAATTTAAAAATTTTTTCACTGGAATGTAAAGCAGAATAATTGATCTAAAGGAATTAAAATTAATAGTTTTAAAAAAATTATTATTTATATCAATTTTAAAGAAGTTTGTGTGACGTTGCAAAAAAATATATACTGCATAAATACATAATTAAAGACGAAATTGGTCAAGGTCCAGCTACACATAATAGCGAGAGTAAAATGGCCATCAGCATAAGGAGCAAAATAAGCAGAGACGATGCAGTGATTGTTAAAGCAGACAAAGGGAATACAGTCGTAATAATGAGCAAACGGGAATACAACACGAAAATTGATTAGTTCATTAGAAACAACGGGATTCAGGAGTGTAACGATGACCCGACGGCCAGATATAATGTTAGTATCAAGGCTGTTATCAATAAGTCGAGGTATTTTATGAGCAGTAGAGAAATCCAATTAAATTTAGTGATTAAGCCAAAAATCCCGATAATCAGAGGCATGCCCAAGATTCATAAGGTGGATATGCCAATGAGACCGATCGTGAACTTCACATCAGCGCCTGCCTTCAAAATTGAAAAACACTTGAACCAATGGCTATATAACAATATTTGTATATAAAATGACCATTCCGTCAAAAATAATTTAGAACTGGTGGACAAAATTGAGGAAGTCAACATACCGAGGAACGGAAAGTTAGCATCTTTTGATGTTACAAATATGTATACGAACATTCTAATAAAAGAAACAATAGTAATTACAAGACGACTTTTATCGTAAACGAGGTTATCGCGTTATTGGAAGAAATCACACATCAAAATTATTTTAAACACGAAGAGAGATTGGATATTCAAAAAGATGGTCTACCTATGTGAAGCCCATTCATTATGCGGAACTTTGGCCAACATATTTTTCGGAAAAATCCAATATTGGCATAGATACTGGTTTACTGGAACGAGCAGACAGCTGAACCAGCTTAATAATTATTTGAATGGAATCCACACAAAATTAAAATTCACATTAGAAATTTAAAATAGTATAAATTTTTTGGACCCATCAATAAAGAATTTAAATCAAAAACATAAATTCCAAATTTTCAGAAAGCCTACACAAACGTGCCAAACGATTCATCAAAAGTCGCATCACTCGTATCAACAAAAGATAGCAGCATACCGCCACATGATTCATAGGCTAAACAGTATTCCCATGTCCGATGAAAACTACAATGTAGAGCTGGGGAATATTAAATACATCGCTCACCAAAATGGGTACCAAGCAGCAGATATAGAGAGGATGAATTATGGATGCACGAGGAAAATGGAATATCGGGGGTATACCAGTCTAAATTGTGATGTTGATGATACAAAATACATGAGTATGGATTGGAGTCATACTAGTAAAAAAACTCAAAACGTCTTTAAGCATTTTGGTTATACTCTAGCGCACAAAACAAATAATAAATTAGAAAAATTAATCAAGAATCAACAAATTGTACGGCGCAACCATTGAAATTCCAAAAAAGTTTAGTATAAAAAGGATTGGAAAATACGAAATAATTCAATAAGTAAGTCAACTGACGATGATGCTATAGCATCGAAATCGATCTTACAGCAAAATAAGAAGCAATCAAGAGTTGAATAAATATTTAAAAATAAAATTGATTGTAAAAATAATTATTTTATTGAAACAAAAAAGCTCATGCTTATGCTTTCCTAACATCCACTGTCCTTTAGAGTCTAGAGTATCCATGCTTTACTAATCAATGAGCTATATTAGCACTACTCACACGAAGTCACCAAATTGCTATAACATATTGCTATAACACGTATAATTGACCATGTGAAAAACATTCTAATCGCAAGTCTACCCCTAGATACTTAAAGGTTCGACCCTGTGATTTGTTGATTGTGATTATGGAAGAAAGTTTAATTGGAAACCGAAGCCTTTTAAACTGAAAAGCAAATCTGTAGGGATCATGGGAATGCGGGGTTTATATGCTAGTTCTCCAGCTGCTGGTCCTGTGAGAATGATGGCTTCAAGTATGTTATTTCGCATTGATTTGATCTGCAATCTGGTGTCATTACACATGTTGGACGGATTCAGGTGCTCTTTCGCATAGCCAATGATATGGTTTCTGCAAAACATTTTCTATGCCTGGATAAACTGCCGAAATCAACTCTGTTACGGTGATAACTGTACTGTCCCTATATGGTGATAAATTGTGATGATAGAATTTACATTTTGAAATTTTCCATCTTCGATTAGAAGTACTTGCCGGGAGAATTCGGCACTACCTCCGCCAAGTTGAGCTCTCGTGTTTGTTCTCAAACTCAATTTCTCTACGAAATTCCAGATAGACGATTATTTCAAACATGCTTTTACAATATCCGCCCGAGTTCCTTTTGGTATAACTGGTAGATTCTGGCGGAAATTCCCAGCAAAAAACAAACGTCACGCCGCCCGTTAGCTTCCCGTTTGATTTAATATCTTTTAGGGTTCGGTCGATGGCTTCAATTTGTGCTCGATGACTCAACGTACACTCATCCCACACTATAAACTTAGTTTCTTGTAATATTTACAGTACAACACGTTAAATTCTAACAACTTGTATTGTAGTAAAATTTGTTGTGGTGATTTAAACTTTAATATGTTGATTACCAATAAACTAAGTGCTTGCTTGAGTTTACATAATTTATTTTATTTACCTTTACAACCGACTAGATTGGATAAAAGCCTATTGGATTTGAGAATTTTGTATGAGGCTGATAAGGATAATATTATTTCTTTTGGGCAGCTTGCTGTTCCTGGCATTTCTGATCATGACTTGATTTTTGCCTGCTATAAGTTCATTCGTACCAGGGATAAAATTTCATATACGGTTGTTCCTGATTATAAAGCAATCAATCATGAGTATTTTGTAAATTGTTTCTTTTCGTTAGACTGGTCAAATCTTTATTTTTATCCTGATGTGAATGATATAGTTGAAGAATTCAATTCAAAATTCTTAAAATTAGATACTAATTGTGTGCCTCGTAAAACGAGTATAAATAAATGTCCCACTGCTCCGTGGTTAAATGCACATATTTTGAATTTAATGCAACGAAGAGATTTGGTTTACAAATAATATAAAAGATTTGGATTAGAGCTTGATTTTGAATCATTTAAATCTTTTAGAAATAAAACCAACAAATGCATCAATCAAGCTAAAAATATATTTTATTTTGGGAATTTGCACAAACCTAAAACAACCTGGAGCAATTTGTAGAAACTAGGTATTTCATGTAAGTCGACTGAAGCAGTCATTGACTTTTCTGCTGATGAAATTTTGGTAGGGATCAGTAAACTTAACGAATCTATAGGTGTTTTGCCTTTACTCGATTTTGATTTTATTAGTTCTGGTAGTTATGGGTTTGTTTTTGATTGTGTCGATGAACTTATGGTATTGAATGCAGTTCGTACTGTTAAGTCTGATTCGATGGCATATGACATGGTAAACTTCAGAGTAATAAAATTATTTATTGATTTGTTTCTGTCCCAAATTACATTTATCATTAACCAGAGTTTGACCAAATCAGTATTTCCTAATTTGTGGAAAGTGGCATCGATTATTCCTCTACCTAAAAAGGATGTAATTTCGAATATTTGTGACATTCGCCCGATTAGTATTTTGCCTGCCCTATCCAAGGTCCTGGAAAAAATTATACAACTTCAAATTCTTCAGCATCTCAATAGCTTTAATTATCTATGCAAATTCCAATCTGGATACAAATCTGGCCATAGTACTACTACTGCACTTGTGCATATTGTTGATGATTTATCTGCTATTTTAGATAAAGGTAATTCATTTGCAATGTTAGTCCTATTAGACTTTTCTAAAGCGTTTGATTGTGTTAATCATATCCTTTTGCTTCAAAAGTTAAAGTTATATTATAATTTTTCAGATTCTGCTATTTTGTTGCTTCTTTCTTATTTGAGTAATCGTAAACAATTCGTAAAGCTTGGTGATGATCATTCTGGTATAAGTAATGTAATTGCTGGGGTGCCTCAAGGATCAATTTTAGGCCTTACCTTGGCATATTTTAAATTGCCGATTTCATCTTTATGCTGATGATTTACAACTGTATATTGGTGGTGACTTGTTAAAATTGGGGGAAATCGTTATCTAACTTAATTCAGATCTTAGGAATATTTCGTCATGGGCCAAAAATAATTCACTTTCCATTAATCCAACTAAAAGTAAAGCTTTATTGCTCACTAGAAATAATTCGCATAATATTGCACCTGTGCTATTTTTGAACAATGATACAATCTCATTTGTTCCAACGGTTAATAACCTAGGATTACTATTGAATTCAAAACTTACTTGGAATGATCATGTAAGTTCTATGTGCCAGCGTGTTAATTGCGGTTTATATTCACTCGGACTAATAAAAAAGTTTTGTCCAGTTGACTTACGCATATATCTTGTGAAAAGTTTAATTATACCTATTTTCAGCTATTGTGATGTGATATTTTCTAATTGTGATAGTTCCTCAAAGCGGTTACTTGAGGTTACGTTTAATAATTGTGTGAGATATGTTCATGACCTTAGAAAGTTTGATCATGTTTCCGAATTTAAAGATTCAATCCTTGGATGTGACTTGTTTGAGTTTTACTGTTATAGAACTGCTGTCTTTATTTTTCGAATAATTAAATCGGGTGTACCATTGTACTTGCATGATAAATTACATTTTTCTAGGTCATTGAGAACTAGGAACGTTAATTTGCCAGTTAGTAGAACTAATGTTTACAATAACTCTGGATTAATAAATGCGATTATCACTTGGAACAGTTTGCCTACAGAATTAAAAAATATAAGTTCCATTAACGGATTTAAAAAAGTTATGTTTAAATTAGTAACTTAATATCAAAGTTCTTGTACATATTGTAATTAATTATGTATATATGTCCATTGTTGTATATTTGCTAATTATTGTTATATTGATATTGAAATATTTATTGTTAATTTTAAGTTATTTTCTGCTGTTGTAAATATGTGTGATGTACAAAAGCCACGGTTTATACATTGAATAAAGCATTATTATAATTATTATTATTATTATTAGGACCATTTTTTCTGATATAGCAGACTGATTTTTGTTGAAGAGAAACGTTTAGAGGTAGTTTAAATGTGGAATGTGCTGTCCTACCACCGCTGATTAGTGTAGCGATAATACCTGACGATGCAACAGCTAGGGCCATACTACCTACAGATCGAACTTTATCCAGTAAAATATTAATAAGTAATGTCTTTCCCGTTCCACCAGGAGCATCCACGAAAAATATTTTACCACGGTTGTTGTTAACGCTATCGATGATTTTATCAAAAGCTCGTTGTTGATCAGATTCCAATTTAGGAACATTTCCTTGTACATATTTTCGCAAACGTAGTGGTATTATATGAACGCCTTAAATTACCTACGTAGAGATAACTGGCATTTTGCTGGGAACGGATCGGTGAAGGCAAGCCTAAGTCAACTAAATGTTTCTCACTCATAGTGTAAACCTTGTCTTCTCTTTCAATGAGGCATTGGTTAAAGAGATCTCCGAGAAATGGTATAGTGTTATCATTGCATCGTATCCGCTCTGTGTGAGGAATGTCATCACATAAAATAATTTTTGGAATGTTTCCCACAATACATTGGGTTGGGTTGGTTGACAGACAATCAAGATTATTGCGAACAATTCTCTTAACTTGTATGACGACTAAAAGACTGCGGCATCGGCAAGTGTATTTCTCCAGTGATCGGCAATTTCTAGAAGGCAAAGTTCTCCGCAAGCTGCCTGGAAAGTTGGGTAAACTATACCATTCACAGTTCTCAACCTCTCAAAAGAAGTTGGCCCTCGGACATGATGCAGCAACAGAGGTAAATAAAAGAACTCGGTTTGATTTGAGTCGATATCCTTTTTAATACCTGGATGTCCTTCCAGGTTTCGAGCACGCTTTCTTCTGGAAAATATATGCTTGTTCCATGTGAAGTAACCTGGAACCTCGTGATATAATAACGTTTTGGCAAAATCATCCAAACTACACAGGTTAAAAAAGCCAATAAGCGTAGTTTTTGATGGATTTTGCACGATTTGGTGTATGTTGTCCTCCGTAAAATACACATGTTGACCATTTTCTAAATGTAAAGCCAAATGAATGACAGCGAGATATCGTTCATGGATGGGCAACTCAAATATTCGCCAGACAGTATCTCATCTTTTTTCAGTTTGGATGCAGAACGTAGCTTGATCCGAACCCTTATTTATGTATACATTATCAAGTATACTTGCATATATATTTGATTGCCTGCATGGAGTGACAGTATTCAACATTTATATGAGCACTGAAGCATCGTAGCAATATTGGGCAATGCGGAACAACCCATCTGTTGTCTACTGTCATTGTTTTTCCATGTACTCTAAGTATGGTAGTTTACCCTCCATCTTGAGGAGCCCTTCGCCTGTATGTGGGATAGCCATCATCACCTGTTTGTGTTTCGGGGAATAAATTGCCGGGAATATCTCTTCGAACACTTGCAGATTATCATGCATGGTGAGGCTCGGTTCTGCTCACCGCAAGGCCCATGTAACATGTTTTTGCACACTATCTATATATATAAAAATGAAGGGTTGCTGTGTGTTAGTCTCGCTAAAACTCAAAAACGGCTGGACCGATTTTCAAAATTTTTTGTTTGTTTTGTTTGCTATAGTTCAGGGATGGTTTAGAAAAAAAAAAATTGAAAAACCCCCAAGTTCAGCGAAAAAAAATATATATATAGAGAATAGAGAATAATATTGTGCCAAATGATTAATTTTCACTAAGCAGGCTATGGGAAACACTATATATTATTATCTTCTCTATATATGCGAAAAAAAAACAAAAAATAAAAAATTTTCATTTAACCTCAAAGAAGAAATTTTGTGATTACTTTGTTGTGATTGTGTGTCCGTGATGACATCATATTTGTGTATCTTGAAAAACTTTGTTATTGTTTTGTAATTTGTGTATCTTTTAATAACATGCCAAAGAGAAGAACGGCTAACATTGGTCGTCGAAGTCAGTCAAATGTTCGCAGAGCTACCTCACGAGCTAATCGCACCAACGACCAGCGAGCGACAGATAATGATAATAGTCGTATCGGTATGTCTGAATTACGTTTGAGACAACAGCGAGCGCGACAAAATGAACATGAGCGATCGCGCCGACGTATCGCTCCTGTAAATCTGGAACGAGCAGCGTACCGTTACAATCCGGAAATCGATTACAGTGATGAAAAATCAGTAAAAATTGGAGAAATGTCAGTCGTTTGTCGGTACTGTAAGGCATTAAAATACAGCGGCGAATCTTCTGGGTTGTGTTGTGCCAGTGGAAAAGTGAAATTGCCACAATTGGTTCCACCACCAGATCCATTACGATCATTAATCTCTGGAACGAGTAGTGAATCTACACATTTTTTGACCAATATTCAAAAATACAATAATTGTTTTCAAATGACGTCCTTTGGTGCAACGCATATTGTGCAGGGGAATTTTATGCCCACTTTCAAGGTAATTGTTACAACATAATCCTTATCTTTCATTCAACATTTAACATATTCAAAAAAAAAACAGATCCAGGGACAAATATATCACTTACTTGGAGCACTGTTGCCAGTACCAGGTGCGGACTATCAATTTTTACAAATTTATTTCATGGGAAATTCAGATGCAGAAGTTGATCAGCGTTGTGCTCACAATCCAACGACAAAGCGAGATATTGTGAAACGATTGCAAACGTTTCTTCATCAGAACAATGAATTAATTAAAACTTTCAAAATGGCGTTAGATCGAATGCCATCTGACAGCCATAATATTGTCATACGGGCTGATAAAACGCCTGCGGGTGAGCACGCAAGGAGATTTAATTCGCCTACAATTGATGAAGTGGCTGTTGTTATTGTCGGAGAAAATTTGCAATCTAGAGATATTGTGCTTCATCGTCGAGATAATAAATTAAAACGTGTATCCGAAACGCACAGGACTTACGACGCGCTACAATACCCATTAATTTTTTGGCAAGGTGAAGATGGATACCACTTCAACATTAAAATGGTTAATCATGAAACAGGTAATTGTGTTATGTCCGAAAGAATATAACAACCCGGATATAACAATTGACATTGATTTTAATACATCTAATCGTACCTCCATTATGATTGCAGGCGTTGAAACCAATAAAAAAGTTAGTGCTATGAATTTTTATTCATACAGACTCATGATCCGGGAAGGTGAAATGAATCACATTCTGATGTATCGCCGTCTTTTCCATCAGTTTGCGGTTGACATGTATGTCAAAATTGAAACTGAACGATTGACATACATCCGCTTAAACCAACAGCAACTCCGATCTGAAGAATACATTCATCTCCGCGATGCTATCAATGCTGACAGAGATGCAAACAACGTCGGAAGAATGACAATTTTGCCGGCAACTTACATTGGAAGCCCGCGCCATATGCACGAGTACGCGCAAGATGCAATGTCGTATGTTAGACAGTATGGCCGACCAGACCTATTCATTACATTTACCTGTAATCCCCAATGGATTGAAATTAAGAAGGAACTATTACCAGGTCAAACACCAGTCGATAGGCATGACATCATCGCCAGAGTTTTTAAACAAAAATTGAAATCTCTCATGGATTTTATTATAAAGCAACGTGTGTATGGCGAAGTCCGTTGCTGGATGTATTCCGTTGAATGGCAAAAGCGTGGTCTACCTCATGCGCACATTTTGATATGGTTAGTTGATAAAATCAGGCCAGATGAAATCGATTATATTATTTCAGCTGAAATCCCCGATGAAACTGTTGATCCAAAATTGCATGCAGTAGTAACTAAAAACATGATCCATGGGCCTTGCGGTGTTTTCAATACCACTTCTCCCTGTATGATCGACGGTAAATGTTCCAAAAGATACCCGAGAGACTTGCATGCTGATACCATCACAGGTAATGACGGATACCCATTGTATCGTAGACGATCAGTTGAAGATAATGGACGATTTGTTGTTGTGAAGGCTAAAGGACAACATTTATATGTAGACAATCGTTGGATTGTCCCATACTCACCAATATTGTCTAAAGCTTTTGACGCTCACATCAATGTAGAATACTGCAATTCCGTCAAATCAATCAAGTACATATGTAAATATGTAAATAAAGGCAGTGATATGGCCGTTTTCGCCGTAACAGATAAAAATGACGAAGTATCTCAGTATCAGATGGGTCGCTATGTCAGTAGCAACGAGGCGATTTGGCGTATCTTTTCATTTCCAATCCACGAAAGACACCCTACAGTAGTCCATTTGGCAGTACATCTGGAAAATGGACAACGGGTGTATTTCAATCCAGACAACGCGGCATTCAGAGCACTACAGCCTCCATCAACGACACTAACGAGCTTCTTCTCAATTTGCGAAACAGACAATTTTGCTCGCACTTTACTGTATGCTGAAATTCCACGCTACTATACATGGAACGCATCATCGAAATCGTTTCAACGTCGGAAAAAAGGAGTACCAGTTGAAGGACATCCCAATGTTTTTGCTTCAGATGCTCTGGGACGGATCTACGCTGTGCATCCAAATAACGACGAATGTTATTATCTTCGATTGTTGTTGGTGAATGTTCGTGGTCCAACGTCGTTTCAACAACTAAAAACCGTTAATGGACATTTGTGTGCGACTTACCGTGAGGCGTGTCAACTATTACAGTTGCTCGAGAACGATTCACATTGGGATAACACGCTTAAGGATTCCGTCATCTCTTCATCACCGCATCAAATTCGCACATTATTTGCGATCATTATATCTACATGTTTCCCCTCAAATCCAAACGATTTATGGCTTAAATATAAGGCCGACATGTCTGAGGATATTTTACATCGTATACGCTGTCAAACTTCAAATCCAACACTACAAATAACTGAAGAGATTTACAATGAGACATTAATTATGATAGAAGACATTTGTCTATTGATGGCAAATAAAGGGTTATCGTCTTTAGGTATGACATCGCCCAATCGTCCGATGCATGATGCATTTAACCATGAGTTACAAAGGGAACGCCAATACGATACCGAAGCACTAGCTGAAGCAGTTCGTACGAATGTTCCGCGATTGAATCAACAACAAAAAATTGTTTACAACTCTTTGATAGAAGTTGTGAGCAATGGAACTGGTGGAATTTACTTCCTGGATGCTCCTGGAGGAACTGGAAAAACTTTCTTGATATCATTGCTTTTGGCGAAGATTAGATCGCAGAATGAAGTTGCCCTAGCGTTAGCTTCATCTGGAATAGCTGCGACTTTGTTAGAAGGCGGACGAACCGCACATTCTGCGTTGAAATTACCACTAAATATGCAAATCAATGAGACACCAGCTTGCAACATAGCCAAAAATAGTGGAATGGCGAAGATTCTACGGGCGTGTAAATTGATCGTTTGGGATGAATGCACGATGGCGCACAAGAGGTCACTGGAGGCGCTGGACAGAACTTTGAAAGATCTTCGTGATAACCAGAACATTTTCGGTGGAGCCATGATTCTGTTGTCCGGTGATTTTCGTCAGATTCCTCCAGTTATTCCACGATCAACTGCAGCTGACGAACTAAACGCGTGCTTAAAATCATCTAATTTGTGGCGATATGTGAAAACACTTCGATTGACAACTAATATGAGAGTATTTTTTCAAAAAGATCAAAGTGCGGACGTGTTCTCGAAACAGTTGTTAGATATTGGTGATGGGAAACTCGCAGTTGACACCTCGACCGGATTCATTACATTCCCCAACGATTTTTGTCTATTGACAGATTCGAAAGAGGAGCTGATTCAGCGTGTTTTTCCCGATGTAGCGCAACAATTTAAAAACCATAATTGGTTGAGCGAAAGAGCAATATTAGCGGCGAAAAACAAAGACGTCGATGACCTCAACGTGACCATTCAAAATTTAATTCCAGGACAGCTGTTTTCCTTTAAATCTGTCGATACAATTATCAATCAGGATGACGTAGTTAACTATCCAACAGAATTTCTGAATTCACTGGAACTGCCTGGCTTACCACTTCACAACTTACAATTGAAAATTGGTTCAGTTATCATTATGTTACGTAACATTAATCAACCTCGATTATGTAATGGAACGAGATTGGCTGTGAAAAAATTAATGAATAATGTCATCGAAGCAACGATTATCAAAGGAAAATATAAAGGAGAAGATGTTTTGATTCCACGTATCCCAATGATTCCAACGGACTTGCCGTTCGATTTTAAGCGACTACAATTCCCAGTGCGCCTGGCCTTTGCGATGACCATAAACAAGTCGCAAGGCCAGTCGTTGGAAGTTTGCGGGATTAATTTAGAATTTCCATGCTTCTCGCATGGACAACTATATGTCGCATGCTCACGTGTAGGGAAGCCATCGTCTTTATATATTTATGCTCCGGAAAACCAAACCAAAAATGTTGTTTATCAAAACGCTTTAAATTGAACAGATATATTTATTATGTTTTGTTATGTATTTTTTATGTTAATAAACCAGAGAATAAACCAGAGAATAAGCGAGGAATAGTAGTGATTGAAAGTTTCATTTAAGCGGACTGAAAACACTTAAATCTAGGTAGCCGTCTTAGAAAGCCCCTATGCCAAACCGAGACACCCCTACTTGAGCACCCTCAGAGATCTATTCACCCTGTGATCTGCCCGGGCGAGGCCGGGTAACCTACTAGTCTCATATAAAAGAGGGTCACGTTCCCTGTCAGGGAGCTCAGCACAAATTATATTATTAATTTAAACCCCGCTTTTGCCATTCTACACTCAATAAGTAACATTTTACCGTACCAAATATTTCATTTTTGGTAAATAGATGTATAAGCTTTTTCAATTTGAGGTTGAAAACTCTTGAAATTACATCGTGCCTATCGCAAGGTTTTTGATCTGGAAATAGTTCATTTTTTATTTCCGGCCAATCGGGGTTACAAGTGTAGTTACGTGCATACGACATAGCGTCCTGCGTCTTGCATGTAACGTGGTGAGCCGGTAAATTACGACGGTAGAATAACGTACTGACCTATGTTGGAAGCATTCTCGTTAGCATCCTGATTCATTGCATCTCGCAAATGTATGTAATCGTCAGAACATAGTTTTTTTTGGTTTCGACGTATAAAATTTAATCTCTCGGAGATCATTTGCGCCGTCATGTCGACACACAATACTGGGTAAACAAATTCTTGAATAAATATATTTAATTAATATTATTTGCTCTTACCATGTGTATGTACGAATAATATTGCATGCAAGAGACGGTTTTGGTTTGCGCTCGATTTGAATTATCTTGTTGCGTTATAGGTAGGTAGTAGCCATCTTCTACTCAAATAAACATAAGAGGGTACTGAAGTTGCCCGTCTCGGCAGTGCAGGACGATTCCTCTTGGTCCCTTATCCTCGTCTACCAGAAGTACAGCCACTTCGTTTGTAGTAGGAACATTAAATCTACCGCTATGTTGGTTCGCTGGTGCTCGGTCAGCATGAACCACTAACTGAAAATCATATGTTCCTCTTCTGGATCTATTATCAAGATTATATTTTAAACTTTGGATGTAGCAATCGTTTTCTTGAAAGCATTTTTGAAGCGATCCCATCAAATCTCGTTTAAGGCTTGGCATAGTATTTGAGCGAAGTGATAATTGATCAGCGTCCAAAACAAAATAAATTTGTAGGAACTGAGAATTATTATCAATAGTTGGGAGCAAACTGCCAATGTAATGGTAGATCTGTCCTTGAACTTTAAAAGTGGGCATGAAATTACCTTCTTTTACTTTTTTAGCACCAAAGGAAGTCATTTGGTACAGAGTATATTTCTTTGTCTGGAAAGTGGATGTAATCCCAGAATTAGACTCCTAATTATTTCTGGCGGTTCCTCGAGTTTTGGAAGAAACACTTTGCCCCCAGCACAACAAAGTCCAGGTGCCTCCTGAGCCCATTTTTTTGCATTGCAATGGTTACAAATTGTATCCATCTTATCAATTAGTACATCATTATTAAGTACATAATCCATTTCCGGTTGGTATGATAACGCAGACCTGAATCCAAACACATTTTGATACGGCGCTCTAGCACGACTAAATGAGTTTGCTGAACTAATTTGAGATAGACGAATTTCACGCAGTTCTTGAGTTTCATTGAATCTCGAATTATGTACTCTGCTCGCATGATATGTTTTTCTGCCTAGTTTCGATTCTATTTTCGGCATTTTTCTAGAAGAGATGTATTACGGTGTTATTATATAGTTTTTAGAATTTTTCAGAGTTAGATACAACTTGCAGATTTATTTTACAGTAGAACTTGCACAGTTATTTATTTAATAGAAACTTCTAGCAATTGTTGAACTAATTTATGTTTCGTGAACAAAAAACGGTTGAATTTCAAAAAGTTTAAACGTTATAAATTTCTATTTCTATTGAGCTCGCACTATTTAATTGTTGATTAGTTTTTTTATCTTTTTTTTGGTTTTAATCTATGCAATCTGTTTTGGGGCTCAAGGCACTCCCAACTCTTTGGCAGTTTACTTTTATCGTCCTACTTTACGCAGTAGTAGCCAAATCGCGGACCTACGGCTATAGATCCGTTTTGTATAAACCACTTGCACATTGCATTGCTTCATGCCAAACCTATAGTGCTGACATGAAAGGTGGGTCGGCCCATGGATTCTGCACTCTCAACAGGGGGTCATAGATGTGTTCATCTTCATCACCGATCGTATTTAGATGCCTTTTGCATCTCGCCCCTACCGGGATTCGAACCCGGTACCTCCCGATTAAACCGCCGCAGCACTAACCACTGCGCCGTTTGGTCGGTAACAGTTAGGTTGTAGTGCAAATATCATATATGTACAGTTTGCTAAAAAAATTAGAAGGACTAAACACCCACTTCTAAATCGCTTCAAAATTAACGAAAACACCGTTGAACAAGGTGATATTGGTTAGGAGTAGTGGCCTATTTTACGAATTCAAGAATGGCGATTAATTTTTCTAAATTTTTATAAGTAATCTCTCAAAGCACAGCATAAAACTACACAACTATAAAACAATTAGACAATAGTTACCTAAGTTTGGTGTATACTACACAATTTTTACACAGTTTTTAGTTTATCTAATAAAATTATAGTCAGCTCCTTTATCAAAGTCAAATTAATTTCAAGAAAAACAATCAGAATTATTTAAGTGAATTCTCCTCAATCGTAAGGATAGTTTATTCCTTATGAAGAGCAACACAAAATTTAAACAGATTCAACCTATAATTGTGCGAGAAACGATCAAGAAGAAAACCATTAAAAATGGCATAAACCAGAAAAAGGCAATAGGATATGATCTTATCACTCGAAAAATGATAACAGAATTGCCAGACAAATGCAAAATACTATCTGAAATGTATATGACTGTCACATAAGCCTAAACAAAATAAAACATAAAACTTCAATTTATAGGGCATACGCATTATACCCACAAAACTCAAAGCTATTCCAAAAAATATGTAGCGGCTCACTAATTTCTTTAATTTATTCACTCTTTTCTTACACTCAACGATTCAACTATTCTTTTATTCTTACATTTACTCACCACCACAGTTTTACATAAAACAATCAAAAACTATTCTCACGCGAACACATTCGTAACAAACACAATGCACCTATTCAACTGCGACAAAACCATACAGAACCTTATACCAAAATCAACCCGCCACTCCAAGCAAGATGACGTTTTTGTTCCGAAATCGCTCGAAAACTGCGATTTTGTTTTTATCAGAATATACAAGGTTCGTATGGGATTATCTCCTCCCTATATGAAGGTCCGTATACGGTAATACGTAGACTAAGAAAACATTTCATCGTATCTATTAATGGTACCGGCATATGGAATCCCTTGTTCGGCTGATCGAACATGAAGCCTGCGAACATTCAAAACCGTTCGTATTGCTACCACTCACTCAATCATTCCCTAGGAAGGGGAAATCACTCGCGGCGGAGTCCTGTAGCGGCTCACTAATTTCTTTCATTCACTCACTCATTTCTTACACTCAACGATTCAATCATTCATTTATTCTTACATTTACTCACCGCCACAGTTTTATATAAAACAATCAAAAACTATGCTCACGCGAACACATTCGTAACAAATAGAATGCACATATTCAAATGCGACAAACCATGAAGAACCTTATACCAAAATCAACACGTCAATCCAAACAATATGACGTTTTTGTTACGAAATCGCTTGAGAACTGCAATATTGTTTTTATCAGAATAGACAAGGTTCGCACGGGATTATACCATAACGTTTCAATCGATCGACTAAAACCGGCATGGAATACTCTGTTCGGCTGATTAAACATCAAGCCCGAGTTACATTCCGAGAAATGGAATCGCAACAAAATAAAGAATTCCAAGAAATTGAAATGCAACAAAGTAAAGATGCTCATAATACAATTTTATACTAACAACATAAAATATTATCATGACCTAAAATTATTATTATAAATTTAATGTATCATATTTTATGTAAATCAAATTATTGTTTTGTCTAACAAAATATTCATTTTTAATTAATAAGCAATAAGCATTATCAGTTATAAAATAACATGTTGCAAATATATTATAAAGAAAAATCATGTAACTAAAAAACTTAAGAAAGCATTCAATAAACTGACTCCAAAGAGCACAGTAACAAAATATTGATTCCCGGCTTTTTAAAAAATAAATAAAGTTTAATTAATTGTAATAAATATAAAGAAAATAAAAGTGAAACAAAAGTGAAATAAATGTTTTTTTTATATTTTCTATTAATTGAACAACATAAATGGCGCAGTTGGTCTTCCGAAGAAGAGAAAACAGTGTAAAAGAACATTAAAATAGTGAAGTTATAAGATACAAAGAAAAATAAGTAAAAATTGATTTTTCGTAGACACGAAAATCATTTCACTTAAATAATTGAATAGTTCCTTAAAAAAAAAAAAAAAAAAAATTAATTAATTTCGTGCTAAATAGTTAAAGTAAAATAATAAACTTATAAAAACGTGATAATATTTAAAAAGTAGTAATAAAAAGTGGGTGTTAATTAAAAGTGAACAATTTAAAATCAATAATCTCAAGATTGCGAGTAAAAGAAGCAAAGTATTCGACTTAAATCGACAGCAAAAAACTACAACAAAAATGAATACAGAACAAGTCGAACAACAATTGTTGCAGCAGCAACAACAGCAACAACAATTACAAAATCAAATTACAGTGTTGCAACAACAACTGGTAAACCAGGAAACAATAATGAAAGGCATTAAAACCACCCGATTTGATCTAAGTCCAGATCAAATTATAAGAAACTTCAGTGAGATCCAAGCCTTTTCAGGGGAAGATACTTACAAATTAAAATCTTTACTAAAAACCATCGTAGATACCGAAAGTCTATGCGGTAATAAGAACGAGGAACTTAAACAATATTGCTTAAGAAAGCTAATCAACACAAAAATAATTGGGAATGCCAGAGGAACCATCATGGAAATACCTGAAACTCAACGCACCTGGGAAAACGTCATCAGGCAGCTAAAATTGAGAAACAGACCTAAAAACACCATCCATCAGTTACTCTACAATGCAAGGGAAATCAAGGTATTTAATCTTAAAGATATTTTTAATTAATTAAATAAATATAAGAGTGAGTGTAGTGAGATATGTGATTTTGACGACGAGGATAATTTCACATATTATTCAATAGATAGGGAATTAGTGCAAATATTAAAATCAAAAATAATTCCGCTAGTTCAATTACAAATAGATTCAACGAAATCGTTATTCGAATTAGACAATATTCTTTGTAAATCGGAAATATACCTGTCAGAGGATATAATTAAATCCGAATTTAGAATAAATAGAAATAAAGAATTTAATTTTAAAACAAATAATAAAACATATTTTCAAGACAGAAACCCTTATAGGAACAACAATATTAACGGTGTTTATAACCAGGAATTTAGAAATGGAAATAATAATAACTCAGGACAGTTTAGAACACAAGATCACAGAAATAATAATAACTCAGGACAGTTTAGAACACAAGATCACAGAAATAATAATAACTCAGGACAGTTTAGAACACAAGATTACAGAAATAACGGATATAATTCAGGACAGTTTAGACGACAATTTAATGACAATAGAACTGGACAATATAGAAACAATACTCAACAACCAGGACCAATGGAAGTCGATAACATAAATCAAGTAAATCCCTTAAATCAGGAGGTAAATTTTATAAACCCCACACCATCAACCAGCTACCGATAGTAAAACTAACATTTAATGATAAATCTATTAATTGTTTAATAGATACTGGTTCAGATACCAGTTTATTAAAACCAAATACTCTTAATTTTAAAGAAATAGAATTAGAAACTCCTATTATGTATAATTCTTTAGGAGGTCCCAATTTTGTAAATAAAAAAATAATCACGCCAATTCCAAAGGAACTAGTAAAAACTGGTACATTAGAATGGAAAATTTTTCCTCTAAAGAGTGAATGAATGAATTTTTTAATTCCTTTTCAAGCTGAAGTTGATATACAAAATGAATATCTGAAGATATTTAATCAGCATAAAATCCCTTTCGAAATAATTGGATATCCCCGTGATCTTACCGAAGTAAATCACTTAGAACCAATTGTTTCACAAGAGGAAATTTTCTCTAAAATAAACCAAAATAGTTTAAACAATGAAGAAAAAGAAAATTTAAAACATTTATTATCCAAAAATAAAGATTTATTTTATGAAGAAGGTGACAATTTGACTTTCACTCACGAAATAACTCACGAAATTAAATTAACAAATGAGAATCCTATATATTGTAAATTATACAGATATCCGCAAATACACGAAAAAGAAATCGAAAAACAAATCAAGGATATGTTAAAACAAGGAATTATTAGGGAATCGAATTCACCCTATAATTCTCCCCTTTGGATTGTACCGAAGAAAATGGACAATTCAAATACAAAAAAATGGAGAATTGTCATTGATTATAGAAAGTTAAATGAAATTACTATAAATGATAAGTTTCCAATACCTAATATAGAAAATATATTAGATAAATTGGGTAGAGCCCAATATTTTACAACTTTGGATCTAGCGAAGGGATTTCATCAAATCCTAGTAAGCAAAAAAGACCAAAATAAAACAGGTTTTTCCACACCATTCGGACATTACGAATATGTTCGAATGCCTTTTGGATTGAAAAACGCCCCTGCCACCTTTCAAAGATTAATAAATTCAGTACTAAGGGAACATATAAATAAAATATGTGTAGTCTATCTTGATGATACATATATTAATATTTAGCACTTCTCTACAAGAACACATAATTAATGTAAATCAAATATTTGAAAATTTAAGAAAAGCAAATTTAAAAATCCAAATAGACAAATGTAACTTCTTTTGTAAAGAGATCGAGTATTTAGGTCATTTGTTAACGACAGAAGGTGTAAAACCAAATTCAAAGAAAATAGATGATATAGCACAATTAAAACTCCCAGTAACTCAAAAAAAAATTAAATCATTCCTAGGTATCACAGGATACTATAGAAAATTTATCAAGGACTATGCCAGCATAGCGCAGCCTATGACGAAATATCTCAAAAAGAATAGTAAAGTAAATAAATTAGATCCATCTTATATTCATGCTTTTGAGCAACTAAAATTATTACTAACTACCCATCCAATTCTCAAATATCCCGATTTCAACAAACCATTCGTATTAAATACAGACGCCAGTCAATTTGAAATTGGTGCAGTTTTGTTTCAAGAAAACCATCCCATAGCATTCGCCAGCCGAACGCTAAATGATCATGAAATTAGATATAACACTACGGAAAAAGAACTATTGGCAGTCATATGGTCAGTAAAATATTTTAGACCGTACATATATGGAAAAGAATTCGAACTTAAAACAGACCATCAAGCATTAAAATGGTTACACACTAAATATTTAGGCAAAGATTTAAACCCAAGACTCCAAAGATGGATACTATCTTTAGGAGAGTACAACATAAAAATAAATTATTTAAAAGGAAAGGAAAATAAAATAGCAGATTTTCTAAGTAGAATAAACAATGATAAACACGAAATAAATGAAATTAGTGAAAGTTTTGGAATTAACGAAATGTTCGAAGCTAACGAAGGGAGAAACAATTTCCTACAAGACCCCCCTTCCCAACATGAAGTTAATAATGAAGAAATAGTAAACGAAAACCAAGACAACATATCCATTCAAGCGACAATACATTCACAAGAAGAAAATTTAAACGACGAACTAACATTCTTAGACACTATAGTAAACCGATTTAGAACACAGATAATAATTACAGAAAATTTCACTAACGAACTTGAAAATGTATTAGGGAATCGTCGGATTAACATAAATCCAAATATAAATCACATAGAGTTAATTAATAAACTTAAAACATACATATCGTCAACAAAAGTAGCCATATATTCTGAAATATCTGATCACGATTTTCATGTAATATTTCAAGTATTAATCAAAGAATTTCCAAATACCAAATTCATTAAATGCAGACATTTTGCACAAGACGTAGAAACAGAGGAAGACTTAATTAAGATTTTATCCATACAACACAAAAAACAGAAACATCCCGGTATCATAGCACTTTATGAAGATTTAAAGTTTAAAATCTACAGTAAAAGTTTGAAAATTACAATAAATAAAATTACGAACAATTGTGACGTTTGTAACACAGGGAAATACGATAGGAACCCAATCAAACCAAAACTACAAAAGACAGAAATACCGACAGACAAAAATTAAATCGTTCATATAGATACGTATATTAATAAAAAACAACCTTTTCTTATTTTTATTGACAAATTTACAAAATTCGCAACGGCTTATCCGTTAGAAAACAGAAATTTTACAGACATTATTGAAAAATTTAAAATGAATATTAACCACAAGAAACCCAGAAAAATAATAGCTGATAATGAATTTAAGCATATCAATATAAAATAATTTTTAGATAAAAAAGGTATAGAATTACATTTAACAAAACCTAACAGCCACACAGGTAATGCCGACGTAGAAAGAATTAACAATACACTGACAGAAAAATTAAGAGTTTTAAATATAGACCAACCCTGTCCTATAAGGTATCAAATGTTAGAAGCAATTAAAAGCTACAATAATCAGTGTCACAATACCATTAAATGCACCCCAATAAAAGCAGAAGAGGGCATTAATCAAGAAGAAATTTACAAGAATTTAGTTGATTCCCAAACAAAAAGGTTAACTATACACAACAAAAATAGGGAGGAATAAACAGAAACTAGGGAACAAGGTTACATAAAAAATGATAAATCACTCAGACATAAAGATCAACCAAAATTCAGATTACTTAATTTAACTAATATACATCCTACAAATATTAAAAGACCGTTAAAATTCGCAGATAATAATGACAACATTGCTCTTAATACTAACAATGACGAGACTAACGAAAGCACAAATTCAAGTAGAGAAAATTGAAAGCAACACAGGATATACTATTCTTCGAGAAAGCGAGACATTTTTACCCAAATCTTACAATTATTCATTACACATAATCGACATAGTAGAAATAGAAACTCTAATATTAAAGCTGAGGTCAACAGTGAGGGAAATGACAGTAGAACTTACAAAACACTTTATTAAATCTACATTATTTAAAGACGTAGACAATTTACTTTATAAATTAATGACTTTAAAAGACGGACATCACTCAATACATAAACGAGGTTTAGTAAATTTCATAGGAACAATAAACAAGTGGATATCAGGAACAATGGACGATGAAGACAGACAATTAATTAATAAACATTTATACATAATTGATCAGAATAACGAAAATCTAGCTGTAAACATAAATGAACAAATTAAAATTAATAATAACTTTAACAACACTATAAACAAATTATATAATACAATGTTGGAAGATAGAAAAATTATTAAGGATTTTATTATAAACAGAGATAACCAAACTCTACTTAGATTAATGATATATGATATAAAATTAAAAATATATTAAATAGATAGAATTATAAGTGAATTACAAGATAATATAGTATTTAGTAATCTTAACATTATACATCCATCTTTGTTAACTCATGAAGAGATTGTAGAATACAAAATAGATGCTAGTAAAATAAAAAATTTAAAAGTAGGATATTCTAAAACTAATAATAATAAATTGATATTTTTAATCAAAATTCCCAGTTGCATGGAAAAAGCAAATACAAAATTAATTATACCCCTGTCAAATATTAATGATTGTAGTTCAATAAATTATGAGATCACTAAAACATTTGAAATTAACAATACCCATTATGAATACAATACAAATAAAGCATTTCATGAATTAAATAATTTAAAACACTGTATATTAACAAAAAATTGTCAAAATATTAAAAACTGTGATACAGAAATTTATAGCATCAATGATAATAGTATATTAATACAATTGGCTAATAAAGTAATTTTAACATCAAATTATGATGAAAGAACATTCGAATTGAATGGAAATTATTTTGTAACATTTTTTAACTGTAGCATTAGCATAAATAACAAAACCTTTTATAATAATATAAAGGAAGTAAATAATGATTACATCATTCAAAATCTAGATTATAAGTCAGAAAATAACACATTTACATTTAAGGAAATAATTTTGGAAACCAATAAAAATATAAATGAAATAAAATTGTTGAAATTTCATAAAATATTAACATATTCAGGAATAAGCATAATATTAATTATAGTAATAGCATTAATAATAATATTGATTATCTATATAAAGTTTAAACAAAATAAAATAAATATTAAATTTACAAAATAGAGTTCAGGAGAACTCTACTCTTAACGAAGGGAGAGTTACATTCCGAGAAATAGAATGGCAACAAAATAAAGAATTCCAAGAAATTGAAATGCAACAAAGTAAAGATGCTCATAATACAATTTTATACTAACAACATAAAATATTATCATGACCTAAAATTATTATTATAAATTTAATGTATCATATTTTATGTAAATCAAATTATTGTTTTGTCTAACAAAATATTCATTTTTAATTAATAAGCAATAAGCATTATCAGTTATAAAATAACATGTTGCAAATATATTATAAAGAAAAATCATGTAACTAAAAAACTTAAGAAAGCATTCAATAAACTGACTCCAAAGAGCACAGTAACAAAATATTGATTCCCGGCTTTTTAAAAAATAAATAAAGTTTAATTAATTGTAATAAATATAAAGAAAATAAAAGTGAAACAAAAGTGAAATAAATGTTTTTTTTATATTTTCTATTAATTGAACAACATAAATCCCGCGAACAGTCAAAACCGTCCGTATTGCTATCACTCACTCAATCATTCCCTAAAGAGGGGAAATCACTCGCGGAGGAGTCCTGTAACGGCTCACCAGTTTCTTTCATTCACTCGCTCATTTCTTACACTCAACGATTCAATCATTCATTCATTCTTACATTTACTCACCGCCACAGTTTTATATAAAACAATCAAAAACTATGCTCACGCGAACACATTCGTAACAAATAGAATGCACTTATTCAATTGCAGGCATACCAACAGAACGACGAACAAAAACCAAACAAGAAAATAAAAAAGTATATGAACATATTACTTCGCATCATTTTGCAAAAGACACAACTAAAAAAGACACAATCGAATTGATACTTTTTCGTGTGCAAAATAAAAAAACAAAATTAAATTTAAAGATACAAGTGCGGTGAAAATAATATTAACGTAATATTAATTACAGTGAATTTATATAAATTATACCATAACATTACTAAAAACTAAATAGTTAAAAATCAAATTCGAGTTAGAATAAAATTACAAAACTTTATTTTATTAAAACAACAGAAATGGCGTTTTTATTCATCTAATAATAAAGTGCAACGCTATAAATATAATTATTTTTCGAAGAGAGCCAAAACACCGGGTCGGGTACAATATTCCTATTTTCAAACCACTCTTCGTGTGAATTTTGGACAAGGGAAAATTTGATTTTGAAGAAAGAGACACAAAAGATTTGACTTGTGCAAAATCAAATATTAAAAACCGGGATATTTTGGAGCCAGAATTTCGTATTGATCCCCCTCCCCCACCGTTTGTGCCAAACGTATAATTTCTCGAAAATTACCACCAATTATGAGAAGTTTGCCATCGTCCAAATGTCTAGAGTAGAACAAAAATACTTTCTAATACACTTAAATGGATTCTACTAAACATGAAGACATTCAACTAAACATGTTATGAATGGTATAAATGTAATAAATTGCTGAAATTCGAGAAATTTTCTATGTTTAGAATTCTTGAGTGTTTTTTGTATGTTTCATATAAGTATAATTAAGTTGTCTAAATCAAGCACAAAATTAAAGGGAATTTAGATGTAATATCCTCATAATATTGGCTATTTTTAGGCATTCACATACCAGAAACATGTGTAATAAGCTATTAGCTGCTGAATTTGGATTATTGCATTACTTTATATATAATTCCAAATAATGGTATTATGTACAACACCTGTAAGCTTTAAGTATTTATATCATAGCTTAAATGTTGACGAATTTCAATTGTTGTAAATAAAACCTATTATCACACAATAATGGCAAGATTTTCTTACAAAAAAAAAAAAAATGTTATACATAGGTAAGAGTCCAGCAGGCTTAAACATACGTACTTCACATCAAGTCACATTTGTATTTTAATCTATACAATTTTCATTCACTCTGATTGTAGTACAATAACAACGAATTTATATGTAACACGGTAAATACAAATTGTGTACAATAAACTTACTATCAATGTCGTTGTCGTAAAACTAAAAATCAGATTATACCAAGAGAAAAAAGGATTTACGGTAATTCCAACTAAAATTGTGGCAATCATTGTTCTACGTTGTACAACATACACTTTATAGAGGAGAATATAAATCGGATATATATAGAGAGAGTGGTTCACCCCGAAAAAAAAACACCACAAGAATGAATACGAAACAATAAAAAGAATTATTTAAGATAAAAATCACGTTACGGAAAAAAATACGTTCTACCTCGGTATAATATAGATTATATAATCATGACACATTTCTTTCGTAATCCTATATATGGCACCCAACTAAACACTAAGCAAAAAACATTCAGGAAAATTCCATTCATTTTCCTACAAATAAAAAACAAAAAATGTTAATAATAAAAAAGAAAATTATTATTAAAAAAAAAAAAAAAAAAACTTTAGTTTTATGTTGAACGATCATGAAAAATTATTCAAATCTAAGTTGCCATAGCGGAAAGTTTACTTTCATTTTGTATTTGCGCACTGTGTACACGTTCCCTATTCAACCACAACCCAGGATACAGGTATATAAGTTTCATAAAATAAAAGTAATTACACCGACAAAAACAACAACAAAACGTAATGCTAAACAATAAAGTTTATTTAACTTTTTTTTTTGTGCTTTTTCGTTCAAGCTTTATATTTTCTAGGTTCTTCTATTTTTTCTGCAATCTAGTTTTTTTGTAAAACTATATACTTATATACGACGAACTTAGATGAGCATTATAAAGTGTATATGGAGTAAAAGTAAGAAAACGCAACAACAAAAAACTAAGAATTTATCTGTTTATAGATTGTAAAGGAATGGCGGATCTGATTTTGGTTTCGCTAATGAATAATGAGTGAAACTTTATGATATACCTTTAAGTTTTATTTTTTACCAATTTATGAAAACATTAACAAAAAATTGTCTGTAACATGTGGTAAACAACAAACTGCACAAAATGATCATTGATACAATAGTTATTTGTGTATCAAGAGCGCAAAGTGCCAGTTTGTCACGCGAGAAAGGAAATTGCTGGCCGACGGGACGGAGGCCAGCAACCTTTCGAGCGTGACAAACAACTTTGCGGACGTGTTTCACCCTTTATTTTTCCTACAATCATTTTAAAAAATATAATAAAAAGATAATTTTGTAGTAAAATTTACTATACTGACAATACGATTTTATTTTAGGACCGACATTTTGTTCAATCGAGTAGTCAAAGATTTTTTTATTTTTCATAAAGAAAAACAAAAATTTGGTTTGATGTTTTATACAAACATTATTCTTTCTTAAAAATTGACAAATTTAGCGTGCGGTTTCAAGTTTTGTCACACGTTTCTAAGAGAAACGTGTGACAAAGTAATTTGTTTATTAACTGTCAAAAAAACAGACACTTTGGGCTTTGAAAACACAGAAAAAAAGCCTGCTTTTCACGGCGATTGTAGGAAAAATAATATAGTGTGCCTTTGAACTGAATTGACGTTGTTTTTTTTTTTTTTTCATCGCGTATTTGTCAATTTTGAAAAACTTATTATAAATAAATATAAAAATAAAAATATTAATAACATTATTTGTATATATATGCATGATCTATAATATTAATTTTAAGTGTTATATGTAAATAATAATTGTATGTGTTTTAAATTTTTAACTTGTAGTGGTTATTACAAATTTGTAGCAATGGCTCTGTGCTGTGTATGTAATGTTAAAGTGTCTGAACACTTTTTTACTTGTGCAGGTGAATGCAATAAACTGATTCATTTTGAATGTGCAGGGATTAAAAAACCTGTGTTTGATGCCATTTCGGTATTTCCGAATTTTTCTTGGCGATGTGGTATGTGCATTGACGTTTATAAAATTCTCAAGGAAAAGAATGATCAGATGAGTAATTCTATTGACGCTATATCAGCGTCCTTGTCCTTGATAAATAAAACATCTGCTGCCATTAATAATAACGTGGAAAGTTTACTAAAACCAATCCCACCACAACAGTCGTCGTCTGCTAAATTAAAAAAAAAATCAACACAAACTAATTTGGAATTGGCTTCGTCAATACGTACAAGATCTAAGAAAAATGTTAATAATACCATAACAACGGCTACAACTGCGGTTACATCTTTAACTAATGACGGCGATCATATTCCAGTGGTTTCCAGTCCTACTAATTTCGGTGCTTGTACGACTTTCGCTGAAGTGGTGAAAATTCCTGCCGTTGTGCCTGTTGCAGCATCGAATGCACTTGCTTCTCACAGTGGTGCTCCGGATCAACCAAGCAAATACTCAATTGCATCTGTTTTGCCTGTCGCTGCTATGTTGAGTGCTGTGAGTACGTCTGCAAATGCGAACAATATTGATATATCGTGCGGTCCAACTGGTAATATAAAATCGTTACCATCATCACGAACTATCCAAAAGAACATACGAGATTTTAATATTCGTGGCACTAATACCTCACCAGATATTTATATTAAAACCATTGCGCCGAAATGTTGGCTTCATTTATCAAGATTCGATACTCTTACAACTGAGGATGATATTGTGGCTCTGGCTAGCAAATGCTTAGGTCCGAGTGTTTACAAGACAGTTAAACTAATTCCTAAGGATAAAGATATCCACGAGTTAGAATATGTATGCTTTAAATTGGGGATCAACGTGGAGCTTCATGAAAGGGCTCTAAAATCGGATGCATGGCCAACCGGTGTATTTATTAGGCCCTTCCATAAGCAAAATTTTCGGACAGGAGCCTCATATGTGAAATTCCGGATACCAGCTGCAGTAGTCAACTCTGCCGAAATTTAAATAACGCAGGGTCAAAGGTGATGCGTCGGCCCAAAAGTTCTGGTCAAATTACTTTTACTTCGATGTACTATCACAACGCCTCTAGTATTCGGGGGAAAGCTAAATTATTCTTGCTTGGCGTTCTTGATAACGATTACGATGTGATTATCATATCTGAAACATGGCTTACTAAAGGGTTTATTTCAGAGGAATATTTCCCACCCAACTACGTTGTCCACAGAAAAGATCGACATGATTTTTGTACCAGCCTTAAAGGTGGGGGTGTGTTGATTGCTGTTAAGAGTTCGATCCCAAACGAGCTCATTGCATGTCATCCAATTTATGATGTAATTGCTGTTCGGATTAATGTATCCGAGTCATCTATCCTCGTGGTGGCTGTATATGTTCCCTCTGGTTCTACTATGGAATATTATATGGGAATTGTTAATGTCATCAGTTCTGCAGTCATGCCATTGGTTCGTATTAAGGAACAACTAATGATTATAGGGGACTTCAATCTTCCCGATATTACTTGGTTTGATGTTGATGGAGTTTTCACATCCTCTTCTTCTGGCCAGAAAGAATTAGCAGTTACTGATTATTTTGCTAGCTTAGCAATGATGCAGTTGAACCGGATAAGCAATAGTCGGGGCATATTTCTCGATTTGGTTTATTCAACTGATCTTATATTTTCGGAGATTTCACCTTGTGAAGATTTTACTGGATGTTCGAGCGTTTACCACACTCCAATTACCATATATATATTTTTAGAGAATTGCAACACTACGTGTACTTCTAGTAATTCTTTGCATTTCGATTTTAGGCGTGCGGACTACGATTCGTTAAACGAATTTCTTGTCGGTTCTAATTGGGACTTTCTCGAGCGAGATGAAAATTTGAACCATTCTATTTTATTGTTCACGGGCTGCTCAAGACTGGTATTGAAAGGTATGTTCCATCAAATAAAAATGGACCTAGGTTTCGTGAGCCGTGGTACAACAAAGAACTACTACATCTTGAAAAAAAACGGAATAAGTTCCATTCTTTGTATAAGTTACAGGGCGCTGAGTTTTATTCCAGATTCAACTTAGCTCGTAAAGAGTTCAAAACTTTAAATTGGTTCCTTTACAACAACTACATTTTGCAAATAGAAGAGATGGTAAAAAGAAGGTTGTTGGGTTTCCTACTCCAATGACCTTTCAGAACTCTTCCGCAAGTCAACCCTCTGATATCGCTAATCTATTTGCAAAATTTTTTGAGTTCGTCTATGTAGTATCTGGGGATTCTGGTACCAAGCTTATAAATAATCGCGATTGCTCTGATTTTAATTTTTTACAGTTTACTTAAGCAGAAGTTTATGATAGCTTATCTCAACTTGATAGTAATAAGGGGGCAGGACATGACGGTTTTCCACCTATCCTTATTAAGAATTGTGCAGAGAGTTTAGCCCATCCACTGACTCTAATCTTTAATAAGAGCCTACGTACTGGGATTTTTCCGGATCCCTGGAAACTGTCTTTCATTCGTCCGATTTTTAAATCTGGCAGAAGAAGTGATATCAGCAAATTATCGCGGAATTGCTATTCTTGCTGCCATACCAAAACTATTCGAATCAATGGTACAGAAATTCTTGTTTTTTCATGCAAACATTTTTATTTCTCCTGCTCAACTCGGATTTTACACTTGTAGGTCCACGGTTACTAACCTAGTCGGTTTTTGTCAACATTTATATAGTAGTTTAGAACATAGGCAACAAGTGGATGCTGTTTACGCCGATTTTTCGAAGGCTTTCGATAAAATTGATCACTCGATCCTTATCGATAAGCTGGATAAACTAAATTGTCAGTTTATCCCCATCAGGTGGTTGCATTCGTACCTGTCTGATCGCTACCAATTTGTTAAGATAAATGATTTTAGTTCTCGCTTATTTCGAGTTACCTCTGGAGTTCCTCAAGGTAGCCACATTGGTCCACTTTTATTCTCATTATTTGTCAATGATGTTGTTGATTGTTTTAAATTCGCAAAATGTTTGCTTTACGCAGATGATATGAAGATATTTGCTCTTAATACTGGAGTTTCTGACTGTGTTAAATTACAAGGTGACTTGAGTAACTTTTGCAGTTGGTCATTTAAAAACAAATTATTGTTGAATGTGGGTAAATGTAGGATTTTATCATTTTCTCGTACACACTCACCTGTTCTTCAGCAATATTTTCTATACAATACCGCTATTGACAGAGTTGAGGTCATAACCGACTTAGGTGTAACCTTTTCTTATGATCTTACTTTTACCAAACACATTGATTCTGTTATTTCAAACGCTTATATTATGCTGGGTTTCATTAAGCGCAATTGTAAAGACTTCTGCGACCCACTCACACTGAAAACTCTCTATGTGTCCTTTGTTCGTTCCATTCTAGAATATGCTTCTCAGATTTGGTCACCATTTTATCATTACCATTCATACAGAATTGAGAGCGTTCAAAAACAGTTTCTTTTGTATGCGCTTCGCGGCTTACCTACGGAGCGAGTGCACCAATATGTACTACCTCCTTATAATGATCGTTGTAAATTATTAAAATTACAACGATTAGATCACCGACGAGATGTTGCATCCGCTATCTTCGTACAAGATGTTCTGACTTCCCGAATAGACTATGTCGATTTACTGGCTCGTTTCAACTTTTACGCTCCTACACGTTGTTTGCGCCGTCATCGTTTGTTACATATTGATCCGGTTTCTACAAACTTCGCACTCTCAGAACCAGTTTTGAGAATGTCGCGACTCTTTAATTCGGTTTATGACGTTTTCGATTTTAACATGACAAGAAATTCGTTTAGAAATGAGTTGTTTAGATTTTTGTCTATCATTAAATAATTGTTAAATGTTATTTTTGTGCTAAAATATTGTATTATAACTGTTAATCTTTTTTTCATACCGATTGTATATTTACTGTAGGTTAAATAAATAAATAAATAAATAATTTACTCAACTCGTTTTAGTGTTTAAAAATGCACTTTGCAAAGGAAATTATTTCAAAAGCGATTTACTAAGGAGCCAACTACTCTACGCAACCTAACAAGGGAATAGACCATTTCAACGCTTGAATTTGGATTTTTTGTGGGGTTATATCTTCGGTCAATATTTGTGTATTTGTATGGTGGTAGTTCTGGATCGGTATGCCGTTTCGTATTGATAAAACTATTTTGTTTTATAGCGGTCCAAATACGGTACAAACCTTCATTTTTTTTTGTTTTTTTTTTCAAAATCTATTACAGAATTGTTACATTACTTATTTTGATTTTAGTTAGAATAAGTGTGTAGCTTAGAAGCAAACCGGTGTCTTTTCAATAATTTAAAATCAAAAAAGTTGATTATGAGGTTATGTTCCTTTAATCTTGTCAAACCAATCGTATTCACTTTCAAACCGAAAATCAAAATAATTGGTTGGTTGGGGAAGGGTGGACTTTATTCCTTCCCTGAAAAATTTTCAAAACTGTTCTATTCCATTCGAGATTTTGTATGCATTTATATGTATAATCTCTGTAGCAAAACGATAGTATTCTTTTTTAACGCGAAGAATGTGAAACGTCAAAAAATGTATTCAGCAAAATTAGTTGTGGTTAAATTGCCTTAGTGCATAGTCGCACTTTGATAAGAAGTACGTAGAATTTGTAAACAACATTTAATTAGCGGAGCCATTCCAACAGAAAGACGAGGAGGTGATACATCTATCTAGTAAGAAATTTGAAGGAAAGTGAAAAGCCGTTGAGGATTTCATTAAGTCGTTCAAAATAATCGAGCTGCACTATTGTCGAGGAACCACTTCAAAACGACAGTACTTACCATCGCAGTTGTCAATTGCGAAAATGTGGAGACAATATAAACTTGTAAATCATTAAATGCAGGTCAGAGAAAATTATTTTCGGTTTATTTTTTGTACGAGATTCAACTTGGGTTTCAAAACCCCAAGCACAGATATGTGTTCCACGTGTTTAAAGTTTAAAGAGGAAATTAAGGCCGAGAAAGATATTGCTAAAAAAAATCAACTAATGGTTCAAAACCGTGTACATAAACTGCGGGTAAAACCGTTCTTCGAGTTTCTCAATGAGACTAGAGCCGATTTGCTAACAGTCTCGTTTGACTGTCATCTAACTATGGTTCTGCCCAAGTACCAGACCAGGCCGCATATTACAGCAGATAACTATATTTGTATCTGTTTGGAATAGTTGTTGGAAATGATCACTCCAAATTAAGAACGAAATATGTTTTTCTCTATCTTTGGACGGAAAATATTCATCGGAAAGGATCAAATGAAATAGTTTCGGCAGTTTTCCATAGGTTATCTCATTTAAATTTTAATGGAATCAGTACTGTTCGTTTGGTATGTGATAGTTGTGGGGGACAGAACAAGAATTCGACCATGGTTGGAATGGTTTCCTTTTGGCTTAACACAATAGCACCGTCAACTATAAAATGTATTGAATTGATATTTAATGTACCAGGGCATTCCTACATACCACCCGATCGCGTTTTCGCGCAGATTGAAAAGAAGGTTAGAACAATGGATACTATCGTAAACGTTCAGGAATATATGGATATCTAAGACTGGAAGATGAGTGCCCAGTGTACGATTTTAGAAAAGAAGTTGAAGATTATTCGAAGCCTCCAGGCAAATGGTACTTCAAATTTCAGGAATCAAAACGTATTGTTGTAATTGAAGTCAAATAAACAGGTTTCAGTTCGTGGCGAAGTATTTTGTAAGTCAGATTTAGGCAAAGCTATGAGTATTATGAAAAGGAATCGAATGATTGGTTCAATGACCCCCATCAGGTGTATTAAAACCGGAGAAATTGGCCGATGTAGAAAAGCTTTTAAGCAATCACTTAGGCTCTGAGTGGCGAAATAATCCATCGGGTTTATTTTATAAAAATTTAGTCGAATTACCAGATACAGAAGTTTCCGATACAACAACTGATTCAATTTGTGAATTCCACGTTGAAAACTATAGCTTACGAATTTAAACAGTTTAGAATTTATTATTGAGTAGAACTCAATCTATTTTATTAGTTTTTATTATTTCATTTTACTATAAACTGATTGAAATTTATGTGATTTATTTTTAAGTTTCATAGTATATGTACTGAAAATGTAATTTTTTATTTATTTTGTATTATAATATGGTATATGAATTTTTGTTACCTGTTGCATATTTTATTTTAATTTTTATTTGCAAACAGAGCTTATTCCCATTGTAGTAACTGCAAATCAGCTTTACTCCAAGCATTGGCAGCAAATCCAGCTTATTCCAAATTTAAATTAAAAATTACTTAAAAATGTGCTATTTAATCATGAATCTTTGGATTAATTTATTGAAATTATATCATTTCAATTAATCATAAACCAGAATAAAAGATAAACCAAAAATAATTAACAATTGAGAAGTTTTTTTTTCATTTGTGCAAAATTCATAAAAGTGGAAAAGACATCGGTTTGCTCCCAAGCTACACAAGTCTTAATTATATAATTAATAAATATTAATACAAACGAAAAACTTCTATTCAATAGATTTGTTATAAATATATTCTTTAAGCTGTCGTTTAAATTTTATAATTTGATCCGTCAATTTTATCTCACGTGGTAATTCGTTCTATTCAATAAATCCACGATAAAACATATTTTTACTGGCAAAACTTTTCTTTAAGCCTTCGATATAAAAATGAGAATTTGATCATATAAGGAAGGAATGTACATATGAGGAGAATAATTCCAAAACTGGACATCTGTTCATAAAGCCGTTTCGAGTTATTTACAAAAAATGTGTAAAAGCTTAACAAATCATAATATTTTTATTAATTATGTGTATAATATAAACTAACATATTTGAGTTGTATTATAAATTTTCAGCAGTTTTTTTTTAATAAGTTTTAGAGTAATTAATGATGTTTCAAAAAATCAAAAGTCCGGGTTTGCTATGAAAATTTGTAATTGGGCAGTTATGGAATAATACTAAAAAATAAAACTAGTTTTGGAAGTACAAAGTAAAAAACAACTTTATGATAATTAAATTTCCATTTAATAAATTTTAAATTTATTACGTTATTTTAAAATAATAAAATTATAATACACGAATAATTCTGTTTTTTAAATAAAAATCTTAAATCTAAATAAAAATTTCTTCATCACAGTGGCCTTCGCACGAATCTTGGCATTCGTTAGCTAAATCTTGATGGCTACGATCTGGTTGCGAAATATTGATTAATTCGTTGTAATACGCTAAACTTTCCATTTCATGCCAATCACTCCCGAAATGTTTAATTAATAATTTTTCAACATCCTTTAGTTTTTCATGCTTAAGTTTAGTACCAGTCAAAATTCTCTCTATTTTTTCCATTCGTTGAAGCACCTTTCCTTTTTTAAGTACTCCGCGATATTGGCTCACATCATTTCTGTATGATACTTCACCCTTCATGATAATGCCACTTTTAGATTTCTTAATGGAAATCCGTTTACTTGGCTTTAATTTAAAATGCCATAACGCAGGAAGTTTTGAAGTTTCCTTTGCCATTTGCTTCCAGTCAAAAATTTTACAATCAATGCCTAATCTGGAAACCGATCCATGTTTTGCAAATATTTCTAAATATTCCTTTGGATCAATTATGGTTGACCGTTTTTTTAATTCCTTTTCAATCCTTCCAAAGACTCTGTCGGGCGGTATGTAGGAATGACCAACAACTGGAAATATTAGCTCAACTTCTTGGACGTTATTTGGTGCTTCATTTCTCAACCAATAGGAAACCATGAAAATTACAATGTGGTTTTTATTTTGGCCACCACATCCATCGGCGAACAATTTTATTTTCTTGACGTTCGTTAAGTTCATTTTTGTTAATCTATCGAATATGGCTGAAGCTATTTCGTTGGCTCCTTTAGGCCCAGCGGATTCCAACCATGAGTAGATATGTACATTATCAGTCGTCTGAGTTGCTTTAGATGAGCCTTCGCAAACCGCAAAATTGTACGTGTAAAACTGGCGCGAGTAGTAAGCAGCTTGGTCAGGTACTTTTGGCAAAACTAAATTTTTCTGGCAGTCGTAACTCAAGTTCACTTCGTTATCACATTGGATTTTTAATAGTTCAAAAAATGCTTTAGCTCGTAGCTTATGCAGTCTCAATTCGCACATCAAATTACTTTTTTGTAATGAATTGGAAGTAACTTTAATTTTTCCACGCGACGATATGCAAAACGAACACGCATCAGTTGCTGGAGCTCCAAATCCAATGTTATACGAGGTAATGAAAACATTGCTAAATAAAGAATGTTTTACTTTTTGATTAAGAGTAGCTGACTCATTGTACATTCGCCATAGTTTGCTGATATTTAAATCGCTTGATAAATATTGCCTCTTAGAATTATCTCGACAATAATGAGATTCGGTAATCGCTAATCTTTCAATAAATTCTTTTACTGATTTTTTTTTATCCTCATACTTATGACTTTTTGTATCGCCTCCACGTTTTTCACTTGCAGGTTCTCCAGTTTCCAAATGACGCTTGCATACCATATTTACTCTATATTTGGAGAGGTTCAAAACGTTTAGAAACACTTTTCTGCATACAGGAACGACAGGCTTTTGTCCCGGCTGCTTCAATCCTTTTTTTATACGGTATTTTATAGTTATGTTTTTTGCACGCTTTCCTGTAGTTGAAATTTGTTTTCTCTTAGGATAAATGGCCTTGGTGTACTTTAGAATAAGGTTGTCTTGTACAATTTTATCCGGAATTTTATAGAAAACTGACTGAAAATGCTGTATGTCTCTTCTGGTCAAGCTAGAACATGCCAACGATTTCGAATTGTGTCCACATATTGGTAATAATAAATCCGATTTCACTCGCCTACACAGCCAAGAATAATATTATTAATCGTCATTCTACACAATATTACACCACCTTTCACACCATTCACACACTAGAGCAAAGTATATACAAACCTTTTGACTTTTTCTATATTTTTGCGCCACATTTCTTTATTGGCAAGTTTTTTCCTAGATTTACCCTTCTCAGCTGGAACTACGGGCTGATTAAATCCATTTTAAAACTATGTTTATTTTTAAAATCACAACAAATATTATAATTTATTATTTTAAATAAATTTAAATTGCAAACAGGTAGTACGTACCTACTTCTACAAAAACTTAATACATAATGAAAAATAGCAAAAACTCGTTGAAAATTACCGTTAGTGAGATATTATTCCCATTATTTTTAAATTTATACAGAGAGTAAAATATATCAAGTTATGGAATATTAATTTTAAAAAGGATTATATTTTTGAGTAGATGACCAGTTTTGCTACAATAAACTTATAGACAGTTTTGGAATAAGAGCGATTTTCATTTTGTCAAGTTTTGGAATAACATCGAATGTTTGAATACAATTTTAGTCCTAATATAGCATAGTTTTGGACTAGTGTTGTTTTTCAAATTGTAGCCATTGCGGTTCTCGTCAATATGGCGCATCTAACTAATTTTTTTTTAAATTGTAGAATGGGTGTTGGGTGCGTCTCAATAGGGTAGGGGTTGACCGTCTATAGCCATGTATCTCGTGGTCTATATTCCAACGCTGCAACTATGTAGAAACCACCAAATGTGTCTAGTATACCTCCACGTGGTAACACCCGGGCAACGATGTGAAGCATCGGCGAAATACTGGAGGCGAGTGCAATACACTATAAATGAGCAATGAGCAGAACAAATAAGGAAACTAATACCCCAGGTGGTACACCTGTTGCTCAGGTAAATCCACCCTCTTCGGGGGTCGGTCTCATGGATTCTGGGGGAGACCAGCCATTGCTATACTACAATTATTTTAACCAATCCCAAGACATGTTGGTGAATAAACAAGCTCATTTGAGTGAAATAGAAAAGGATAATTCACATCCCTTCCAGAGGAGTAACAAAGTCGCGTATTCTCCGAAAAGAGGCGGTAGTCCCTCCATTGAGGCCAGCAGCCACAACACTCGTTTTACAAACGAAGAAAAGCTTCACAATGAATTGTGTAAAGCTAATAATGCATTAGTTGAAGCCAACAATATAAATAAGCAACTGAATGTTACAATTGCATGGATGCAGGAGCGTATGAAGACGCTTGAAAACGAAGTTAAAGCTCTTAAGCCAAAGGAGGACATCGGTTCTACTCCTAACCAGAATACAACTCCACAAGAGTATCATATGGATGAAGAAGAACTAGCTCGAGAAACTGAGTGGATTAGAGTTAAAGGTGGGAGAAAAAAAAGGAGACGGAATAATACGCCCTCCCCACCTCAATTAAAGGATAATGTTCCAAATATTATCCAGAAACAACCAAAAAAAATACCTCCACCACCACCAATAGTAATAGATGAAGTCAAAGACTACGATGTACTCTATGAAAAAATAAAAACCATAACTGCTACTGATAAGTTTAATGCAAAGGTGATGAATGGAAACACCATCAAAATAAACTTAGAAGATGCTGAAACATACAGAAAATTGACAAAAATGTTAAATGAAGAAAAACGTGCTTGGCACACGGTTGAAGATAAACAAACCAGACCAATTAGGGTCATGGCTAAAAACTTACACTCTACGTGTAAACCAGATAAAATAATTGATGACCTGAAAGCAAAAGGATTTAAGGCAACTGAAGCATCGATTAAGCTAAAACGGAGAGGCAAAGTACCTCTCAACATGTTTATGTTGACCTTCGATACTGATGAAGATATCGAAAAAATTTATCAAATTAAGTACATCTTGGGGTGCAAAGTGGTTATTCAGCCTCTAAGAAGGTCTAAGCTTATACCACAATGTAAACAATGTCAAGCCTATGGACATACACAAAAATATTGCAACAGGGAACCTAGGTGTGTCAAATGTTTAGGTAAACATCATACCAAAGATTGTGTAAAAGCCCAAAATGTTCAACCTAAATGCGTTCACTGTGGAGAAAACCATCCGGCTAACTACAGAGGATGCAGCGTTGCTATTGAACTGCAAAATATCAAAAATAAGAACGTGATTGCTAAAAATCCAAGTTCATTCAGGAAACAAGCGGTTAAGATGAACCGACCCGAAGTAAATCGTAGAGTGTCGGGAACTACTCAAGGACAATTTGGTAAAATGACTTATGCTCAAGTAATGATGAGCAACGGAAATCCAGGAAAAACTGCTCAAAATGACGATATAAGTCAAACACTTAAATTAATTTTAAGCAGACTAAATACATTTGATGAGCGATTACAGAAACTAGAGTACAGCACTAAGGGAGCCATCCCTAAACAGAAAAATGGCCCAAGATCTTAGAATCTTATGTTGGAATGCCAATGGACTGATGCAACATCAACAAGAACTGCAAGTGGTCCTGGACACAGAAAAAATCGATGGATGTCTCATCACGGAAACACACTTCACTAGACAATCAAACATTAAATTTAAAAATTATCAAATATATCACACTATTCACCCTGGAAACACTGCTAAAGGAGGTAGTGCTGTTATAATTAGAAATAGTATTCATCACTATGAGGAGTTAAAATATGAAACGGAAGAAATACAAGCAACTGCTGTTATTGTCAAATCCAAAAGTAGTTATATTTGTATTGCTAGTATTTACTGTCCACCGAAGCACTCAATGAAAGAAAAAGATTATCTCGAGTTCATCAGTAAATTAGGAAAACGATTTGTACTTGGAGGAGACTTTAATGCAAAAAATGTCCACTGGGGATCCAGATTAACAACAACTAAGGGTAAAGAACTCCTAAAAGCTATCAGAAAATGCAGTTGTGAAGCCCTCTCAACTGGAAAACCAACCTACTGGCCAACTGATCCAAACAAAGTGCCAGATCTGATTGATTTCTTTATAATAAAGAACATATCTGTAAATTATGTACAAGTAGATGAAAGCCACGACTTAAACTCTGATCATTCACCAATACTTCTAACGTTAAGTGAAAAAATCATTCAGAAAGAAAGAAACCCATTCCTAATAAATAATCACACTAATTGGGCATGCTTTAGACTATCGCTAGAAGAAAAAATTAACTTAATGGTTCCATTAAAGACTGAAGAACAATTAGACAAAGAAGTTCACAAATTTGTAAACGATATACAGCAATCAGCTTGGGAAAATACTCCTGAAATTAAAACGAAAATCAAGGGAAACAATTACCCTATGGAAATTAGGGAACTCCTCGCAGAAAAAAGAAGAACGAGAAGAGTATGGCAACAAACAAGGGCCCCCCAAGATAAAACTCATTTGAACAACCTCACTCAACAATTAAGAAGAGAGATCAAAGAATTGAAAGATGAATCAATCAGCAACTATTTAAGAAAATTAACTAATGATAACAGTACTGATTATTCTCTTTGGAAAGCAACCAAACGAATCAAAAGACCAATAATGCAGATTCTCCCACATGAAGACCAAACGTTGGAAGCCGAGATAATAACTGAACAAGCTGTGCAAGAAAGTAAAGAAATCCTACCCACAACATCGAAAGAAGTCATGCGTGAAATAAAAGCTAATATGAATACGAAAAAAGCTCCTGGGTACGATCTTATTACTGCAGAAATCTTAAAAGAACTGCCAAGGAAAGCTCTGGTGAAACTCACCAATCTTATAAATGCAGCATTTAGAATCAAATGTGTACCAAGCTTATGGAAAATTGCAGAAGTAATTATGATCCCAAAACCTGGGAAACCACCACACATAACATCGTCTTATAGGCCAATTTCGCTATTGCCAGTCATGTCAAAACTCTTTGAGAAGCTTCTGGTAAAAAGATTAAATCCGATAATCGAGAGTAAAAACTTGATCCCAAATCATCAGTTCGGTTTTCGCAACCAACACTCAACAATTGATCAAGTACACCGAATAACCAGTATAATTGAGAAAGCATTAGAGGAGAAAAAAGTCTGTTCAACAGTATTTCTAGACGTTGCACAAGCGTTTGATAGAGTGTGGCATGAAGGACTTAACCACAAGTTAAGGAATCTTCTACCAATGCAATTTGCTAAGATACTAGAATCATACTTGAAAGATAGGTTCTTCAGGATTAAGTTAGTTGATACATTTTCTGAATTGAAAGAAATCAATGCAGGAGTTCCACAGGGCAGTGTATTAGGGCCGGTTTTATACCTACTATATACTTATGATCTTCCTACATTAGAAAACAACACAGTGGCAACTTTTGCAGATGATACGGCGATCTTAGCTGTTGGAAAAAGCAACGAAGAATCAACACAGAAGCTACAATCAGCTATAACTCAAATATATAAATGGACAAATAGATGGAGAATAAAACTAAATGAGCTAAATCAGTTCACATCAACTTTACAAACAGACGAATCGAACATATTCCGATTACCATAAATCGGGAAATAATACCGCATGCGAACACAGCTAAGTATCTCGGCATGACCCTGGATGCTAAACTACGATGGAAAGCACACGTCAAGAAGAAAAGTGAAGAATTAAGACTTAAATACAGAAAAATGTATTGGCTGATGGTAAGGAACTCTTCTTTATCAACATACAACAAGCTTCTACTTTATAAGCAAATATTGAAACCGATTTGGACTTATGGTATTCAGCTTTGGGGTTGTACCAAACAGAGCAACGTAAATATCATCCAAAGATTTCAGAATATGGTATTAAGGAACATCGTTGATGCACCTTGGTATGTTAGGAACAATGACCTTCATAGGGACCTTAAAATGAACCTCATCTTAAATGAAATCCAGGAAAAAGCACGGAGACATGAAGAAAGGCTCCGCCAACATGTGAACATTGAGGCAACTCAGCTCCTAAGCATCACGAATTTAGTTCGCAGACTTAAAAGAACCAAACCTTTTGAGCTGGTGTGATTGTCAGCTTAAGCAGCATTATGCTGATCTAAAATCCACAACAAAGATGTGGTTTACATAAATTTACCAAACACTATGGAATGCCAATGGGAAGAAGCCATAGATTAATTTAAGTTAGTAATTTAAGTCAGAAACAAATTGCTAATTAGTCCAGGAGACTAGATTGTAATTACATAAAATAAATAAATAAAATTTATTTTAAATAAAAAAAAAAAAAAAAAATTGTAGAATGTCTAGTTTTGGAATTATAGTACTCATATGTACATATATCTGATATACATCTTAAGTTTATGCTGCACCTAAGCAAGTTCAGCTTGATTTTTGGAACAAAACCTAAAACTTCAGTGCGAGTTTACGACCATTTTCTGAAGAAAAATTTTCAACAGGCAACCAATCAACGTAGTCTATTTTGTAAACAAATTTCCCCTTCCGTACATAATTTTTTTGTTTTCCATTTAAAATATATTGAATCTGCTGAAAATTTTTCTTCAGAAAATGGTCGTAAACTCGCACTCAAAATCAGACATCAAAGTTAGCGGCAACAAACAAGGGCTACATAAATTTATTGAGATTGTCAAGCGAGGAAGGCCCTTTATGAATTTAAATGCTATTAAACTTATATTAATCAAATGTCGAATTTTTCTTAAGCTAAATATAATAGGGCATATTTTATTTTTTACTTTTAATGTGTCCCTCCCACTTAAATTTAGCATCAATAACATTACCCATTACAACAGGAATGTTTTCGTTTGATGGTCTTTAGAAAACTGTTCAAGCTGTTTATTGATAAGGATAACATATTGAAGAATGTTAGCAAAACATGTTATAACCGAGATCGTTCTCTGATTTAAAGCAACGGTCCTATTTCCTCCTTTGAATTTACTCGTAGGTGTAACTTTTGATATTTTTAATTCATTGGGTAAGTTCTCCTTTGAAATGCAACCGTTTATAAGTAAATCTAACCTAGGAGTAAAATATATCTTAGATGATTGTAAAATTTTTGTTGTAATTTTATCATAGCCAGCCGCTGAATTTGCCTTAAGGTAACTTATGATTAAATCAATTTCATGCAAGCTTTGGGGAGCATTAGAGGTACTAACATTGTTTTTGCTTATATTTATAAAATCTTTGTTCACATAGTTAGCCACAATTAAGGGGTCAAATGTTCAATGACTATCACAGCAAATGGTAAAACTTGGTAACATTGGAAACCGTGTACGTAAGTGAATTAATTAAATCACAATCCTTCTTCGGGCCTCCATTATTTTCAGTAATTTTTATGGAACAGAATTTTATTTTTTGAGATTTGACCGTAGAGGTTCAAATACTCCTGAGCTGCCTAACTTGTTCCTTAATAAATTCGTTGTGTGAATATTTATTGTGCAGAACATACACCTTATCATGATTTTTAATTAATTTTAAAAGTTGTTTGTTGAACCATGGCTTTTGAATTTTTACCTTATACTGTATTTCCAAACTATTATAACTTATAATGGATTTTGTTGTTTCAATTAAGCTTTCAAATGTATTTTGAAATTTGTTAGTTGAAGAAAAGCAAAATTTGAATATTATTAGTTCTATGAACGCAGTAAGCAGTTGGTATGTCCACTAGAATCATTCGATGATCAGAATACGAAATATCATGAAAGCTAATAAAAAATTGTTTCACTGTACGGTCGGAAATGACCTAATCAATACATGTGGAAATTCTGTTTGAAACTCGAATGCTATAAATACGGTCCCTGCTGTTAAATATGAAAAGGCCATTACTAAGAACCAAGTGTTCTAATTGTATGGTACTGTTATCGTTTGGATCTAAGAAATTAATTATTAAGTCACCCAATAAAACAGAATTAGAATATTTGTTCAATATTCCATCTAAAGTTCGAAAAATGCGCGGCTTTGGGTGTATTTGGAGGTCAATAAATGCTTATTACATTTAAATTTAGTTTTAACAGTTTAATTACCAAGAAGTTGAAATCTTGGAAGCAGTATTGTAAAGTTCAATAGCAGCAAACTAATTACTTACTTGTGCAAAAATACGGCCATTGCGATGATATTTATGTATAAATTTTTTTTTTGAAGTGCCCTTAGTTCATTCATCAATTTGACGTGCAGCGATCACGAAAATAAATAACCTTTCCTTGGATATTAATATCTGGATACACTTGATCGACTGTGATTGGTTCCAAATCTGTTATGCTTGACAGGAATTTATCTTCCATGGCAGGCTTAAATCTTATAATAATGTTTATTTCATAATTACCATTTGATAATTTCAGCTTCTTTGTAAACGTAAAATGGATGTCATCCATTACAATATTGGCTTTCTTGCCCAGCCGCTTGTGGAAATCATCAAGTAGTTCCTTCTGTTTATAATATTGGTTTTCAATCCTCAGGTTGTGTATGTCATCATTAATCCGGTTAACATTAAGTTCCAGTTGTTTTAATTTTTCATATTGGATCACGTTAATATTTTTAAGTTGAGTTATTTCACATTGTATTTCATAAATCTTTTTATCTAAGACATTCGATTTTAACATTAAAGCCCGGTGGTTTGGCGTCTATTGGAGAGGGGATCAAAATTGAGTAGCAGCTCCGTAACCTTCCAGTAGGGTGCGCATCACGTGAGCTGTTCTAGTCTTGTTTTAGGCAGCTGCGTGATGGGTACAATTGTGTAAGGGGTAACCTGCTCACAATTCGCAAGTGTACGTACTGCTTCCTCGTGGCAACCACTGGTAACTAAGGCCACTTGACACAGTTTTGGCCATTTGGCACAGGCTAAAGTAAGGCGCTAAAGGAGAAAACCTTGACAAAAAACCCTAACCTAAGGTGGAACAGCATATGCCGAAAGATGAATGGCTGATAGGTTAATCAGCCCAAAATATGCGGACTCTGGATACCAGGCACCCTCCAGTTTTATTTAGCCTTCCTGTAGTAAAGCTGGGTGACCTACAGGTGATTTGCAATTCCCAGCAACTCTTAAGAGTAAAATCTAACGGAAGACGGGGCAGGAGTAGGAATATACGGGAGTGGGACAACCCTCTCGATGTCCTTGAGCTCCAATGCTACCGTCTTTCTAGCGGAATTACATGCTGTAGTAAACATTTAGGAGGGAGAGCAATAAGCCCAGATAGTATGTATCACGTACCGGGAGGCAGTATTGTCAGGTTCATTAAGAACCTGAATATTGACTGGACGGATAATTAAGCAGGGGCCAGCACAATAGATCTTTTAGATCGCAGTGCGAAGTGGCTGATCGCCCGCATGGCCCTCAAAAAAAAAAAAAAAACATTAAAGCCCCCATCGCACACATTACGTCTTTATTAGATGGTCCCTCCAAATTTAGGAGAGATTCCAAATTAACAGTGTTCTTTGCCTTATTTCTGGTGCTGGCCATAAATGAAGGCTTTTTAAATAATTCGATTACTTTTACAAATTTATTTAAAATCAGCCAAAATGGCGAAAACTTTAGAATATTATCACACGTCAAAAAACACTAGTGTAGTTAAAGTTGGTTTTATTTTCACAAAATGAATTATTCACAAATTATGTATCTGATTAATTCAAATCAAGTATAACTTATTCAGTTTGAATTAATTGGAATTAAACTTATATTTAAATTTAAATTTTTTTTTATTTTCTCTTCTCAAAAATACGTGATTACCACTTGGATGCTAACTTGAAAAAAAAAAATCTATATTATTGTTTAATAGTCGATAAATTTTATTCTCAAAAGAAAACCTTTATTTTATCAAATTTATTATTTTATATTAGAAATATTATAAGGATTACACGAATTAAATTTATGATTGTTTATTATTTAAAATATTAAATATCCGCAACGAATATTTATCTTACCACAACTCAACACTGAAAAAAATCCTACTTAACTGTAGAAGACAAAAACTGCATTAATAGTAAGAAATATTCGTAAAAACTGAGCCAATAAAACCGTTCGTTAATAGTACGAAAATCATACTTTAATATAGTGAAACACATAATTTTATTTATTTTAATTTTGTACTACTAACGTAACGTTAGTAAGGTTGTAATATTTATGAAATGATTCATATAAGATACGAAAAATGTTATTATTTTAATGCTGTTAAAAGCATTTGCGGATGAACAACTTCTTATTATTAACGTAAGAAATTAAAGATACCATGAAATTTTTCATAATACTAATGAAATATTAAATAATATTAACGAATAAATTCATACATATAAGTTTAGAAATTCATTATTTGTGTTTACGAAATTATTCGTTTGTAAGAAGAATGAATACTCAGTGGTTATGAATAATTCACCAATATAATGATAATTTTCGTAAATTTTCTGAAAATAATTCATAAAATATAGGAATGCGTTCATAATTGATAGACAAAGCTACATAATATTTATTTACATAAGAGGAATGTTAACTTTTGGGTCGTTTGACGAATAGATTCGTAAAATCTAAACACCACAGTTGTACAGAAATAAAAAATTTGAATTTCATCAAAAATAAATATAATTTGATCAAAAATGTTGCTCTTATTACAAAAAAGTGTTAACATAAATGAAATGTTGATCAGTCGAATTTGATGATTCCTCCCATTTTGGTATTGTTGAGAGCATCTTAACTCCCTGTAAATTCTGTAGAGAGCATCTTTACATGGTGAATGCCCGGCTTCTTCTGTAAACTCAATAAATTAATAACAATCACATGTACTAATACTTGCTAATTTTTGTTACCTGACTCTGATCCAAATACTTCAAAAGCGATTTTATTTCATGGTCTTCTCATGGTTATGGTTAACATTTTCTTGCAAGCAACTATTATAAACCAGAAACACAATAAATTGATTAACATGAGTTATATAATGAATTTCGCAAACAAGTGTTCCGATTTTAATTTCACGGAATGAGAATTAATTACTAATCACGGAGGCGATAATTTTATTTTAATAAGAACACGTGCAAAAAGAAAACACTTATGTAACACTAACATAAAATAGAATATTTATCTGATTTGCCATAAAAAAAACCTCTTAATTTATGCCTAACGATTTTTCAATGTTGAGGTGGTCTTTGAAGCTGCGTAACAATTGTTAATTAAGAAGCGAACTTATGTATGTTGCCCCGATTATGTTATTTAACTTTACACAATTTTTATATATGCTACGAATAGAGTCATCCTTTATTAACAATACGAAAAATTCGTTTATATTATGTAATGATGAAATTGGATATTTTCACACAAATAGAAACGCGACAGAATCATTATCATTACATTTATGAATTTGTTCCTATTATTAATTACCCCGGCAATTTCTCCATATTTACGAAAAGAATACGTCAAATTTACAATTTAATTATACTATTTATGAATATTTTCATCACAATTCAATTAGATAAAGAAGTGAACGACGAATTATATTATTCATGTATTAGAGTACCTGATTCGTTAATAAGACGAATAACAGGTGTTAAACATAATTTTTGTATATACTATAGTCTTATTCATACATATTATGAATTGTTCATAAATGTATTTTTTTTAACAAAATAATGCAAGTTACAGTAATACGCAAATAACAAGTGAATGTATTATACGTATAGTGCAATAAATTAACCTATTTCTTAGTTTATGAACTACGATTCGTACTATTAATGCACACATTTTTATAAATATTTTTTGAATTCTGTTTTTTTTTTACGTAAATAACGCGGCTATAAGAGTCTGTATGGCGAACCAGCGTACCGAGTGGGATATTTAATTAGTTGAAGTAGAAGCTACACTTCGTAATACTGTACGTTCAATTTCATATATTCATCACATTATCATGTATCTATGCAACATTTATTCATGCATGGGTCTGATTATTTTCTAAGGAACTGGTTGACTCTTTCAAAGCTACCAAACTAAATATGATGATATTTAATTTAAAACAAGCCCATCGCGGAAAAAATATTTTACTGCAAACAAGAAAACGATTTTCCTGTTTACTCATTGACCGAGAGCGGATAAAGTGTACTCATTTTCATCTCAATTATTTCCTTAAATCGAGTACATTCTGCTAAAAACTGGTATATTCAAGTAAATGTTAGTAAATTCATGTCATGATTTGCTCATTTTAACACTTACTTCGTAAAATCATGCATAACTTGCTTAGTAAATTTTACTATTAAAAAATGCATAGTCGCATCATTTTCAAAGCGTTATTAATTGTAGCAGGAAGGAACATTATTATTTTAAAGGCTTTGCACAGATTACTTGTTCCAACCAGTTGGCAGGGTCCTACATATGTACATATTAAAGAGATTTTACAGACCCGTCGCGAAAAATATTTGGAACTCGGCATTTCGCAACAGCCATCACGGAAACTAGCTATTACTACACAATATATGATGACATTCTGTACAAATTTGAAAATTTGATTGCTGCTTTGTCAACTTGTTTCAAGATCCACTACATTTTTGATCTGAAGTATTACATCCAATCAAAAAATATTTGGGAATTTATTCCAAATTATTTTTTTTTTGAATTTTTCCGTTGAATCCGGTCGATTTACAAGCAACGACTAATCTTAAAATAGAAGGAGTCACAGAAAAATCGGACCGGATATGGAGTAGTTTGAAGACATATTTTACAGTCGGATTCGCAGCCGATAGAAATCAAAAAAACTTGATTTATTCGAGGCAGTGTTAAAACAATCTGACTAACTAGTGGTATGATGAAATAAAGTATGCGTAGTGTTTCAGATATTTTCGGTTCTAGGATCGTTAAACAGAGATTGCACCAGCAAGTCGCAGCGTAGACCGCATTCGCTCCAATTTTTTATTTACCATTTCTTCTGTACTTTTTGTAACTTGACGAGTAGCCGAACAAGTAAGACACAAAAATTCCTTTGAATTTCAAAGCTTATATTTTCAACAAAATGATGAATTAGAAAAATTTACCTCCTCATGAAATAAGTGGTTAATTTTGAGGTTTCATAGACTTGACATAGACTTCAAAGATCTACAATAGATATCTCCTAGAGGCAAAACAGACCTCCACACTAAGATTTGCTACCATATCAAACAAAAACCAATTAAAGCATAATTTCAATATTCTATGTACATATAGTCGAAATTTTAATTTATACTGCCAAAAGCTTTTCATACGAACTAAAAAACAAAGAATTTTTTTTGTTCTCCTATTATAGCAAAACAAAACTAAATACAATAAACCAAACAAAAATTAATAACTTTAAATCTTAGAAATTTGTTAAAATACAATATTTGATTTTTTTCCTTGTACCTCTACAACAAATTTTTTCTAAATTGATATCAACAAAAGAAACCGAAAAAATAAAATTTTAATTTAGAAAAGGTGCCAAAGGCAATTTACGTTTTTACATTATACATTTTTAATTGTTATAAACTTTTTGTTATTATTATTTATGTTTGTATTATTTGTTTATTTTTGCTGGATGTATTATTAAGGGGGAAATATAATAATTAGAAAATAATAAATTTGTTTTAATTATTTTTTCGATAAAATTAATGTTTTTTTTTCCTTTCAACAGAAACGCGTGAAGGACTTATATGTTTCTATTAATTGTCTAATATTTTCTATTGCATAGTACATGTATGTAAATATGAACCACTTTTTATTTTAACCTTTAGAATTCTGGAAATTTTAAAAATATAACGTTTTATTCAGAGCATGGACGTATCCAACGAATTTGTTGCAAGTGGGCTAGACCACAATTATGTACCGGAGGGGACATTGGCAAAGCATAAACAACAATGGAAAAAATGTTAAATGAATGAAGGCATAAAAAATATATTCCACATGTAAACCAGAAATTTTAATTAAAGATCTGAAAGTAAAAGGATTTAAAGCAATTGAAGTAATAATTAAGCTAGAACCAGAAAACAAGGCACCTCTCAACATATTTATGGTCATTTTCGAATATTCGCGTTTTGACCCTTGGTTAGTAATCATATTAGTTAAATTAACATTAGTAACGAAGGATTATAGGATGATTTCCATGTTTTTAAAATGGTAAATTGTTTATATTAAATCTATTTTATATTAATCTCTTAACATGGCTAAGAAATATTTTTGTTAAATTTTATTAATACCCTGAAAAAAATAATGGATTTTAAAAACAAAAACCGTGCTTTTGTTTCCGAATTTAACAAAATTCAAAAATTTGCTATTGAAGCGAAAATGGATTTTTTGTATTTGAATTAAAATTTCAACCATTCTGATACTTTTGATTTTTAACTATTTTTGTAATATTAAATCAAAAGTAATAATTTTTTAATACTCAAGTTTTAAAAGTAATACTCGTACATTCAAATTCAAATGAATTATTATTTTAAAAAAATGCATATATTGTTTTAAAAGATTTGCAACTATTTTAAAAAAACAGTTTTGAATTAAATGTAAATGTTTTATTTTTTTATTAAATCAACTTTCATCAATTTTCAAGTTCAAGTATATAACGAGTTTGAAAGGATTCTTAACACGTTCCGCGCTCAACGTCACAATGTGACAAGCAATTATCCCAAGAGTTGTGTACATGTTCATGTACATAATAGTCTAAGAGCTGTTAGACAATTTTGAGTACGTATTTGAGGCAGCATGAAAATTTGTGTGACACTTCTTTAGCAATGTCTAAACTCAATATCGAAGACCTGGCTGAAGGATAACGGGACACAAAAATTTCCCAACTTAAAAACTTCAAGGGTTGACAATGCCCCGCTACCCTTCCCCATATCTTCGATTTTGTGTTTAGACATTACTAAAGAAGTGTCACACAAATTTTCATGCTGCCTCAAATACGTACTCAAAATTGTCTACCAGCTCTTCTACTATAATGAGAATATCACTGAAGATTCAAATTTAAAGCTAATTCGAAAAATGTTATTTTCCCTTATACCGTAAGCACCATGGGCCCAATAGTGGCATTGAGTGCAGAAAACCCTTTGGTTCTCCGCCAAAATGAATTTTTTTACACGATTTTGAATAAATATTATACAAATATTACACGATTTTCAATAAAACAGGATTATTTGTCTATACGACATAACGTATAAGCATCAAGTACCTACATGTACATAAATATTGTTATAAAATCAAGTGCGGAGATGTAATTTTTATTTTTAAAATCGATTTATCGTTGGCAATTTTTTATTTGGAATTTTAAATAAAATCATCCTTTGAATTCTTTCCAATTTACATAACCTAAAAATATAAATTTATTTAGTCAAACACCACGCTTTCTATATCAATTAAAATAGTTTTTATCTTTTTTAACTACTATTGATTTAAAAGTAAATTAATAAAATTAAAAAATGTATATATATAATATTAAAACTAAATAATGGTCCACTTGATTCAAAATTATTGCTTTTGATCCAAAAATTGATACTGTCAACCTAAAAGTATTTTCTTGATATATACCGTTATATCCTTTATTCTTCATTAGATCTGTTACTTTTTCATTTTTATCGCAGTCGTGAAACGAAATGGTTTAACATAATTAAATAAATTTAAAATATGGAAAAATCATATTCGGTGAATATTTCAGCAGTGCAAAGAGTAAATTCGAACGTATCGTTAAATTTAGAAAGTGAAACTGTTAATTTTACATAATGTTGAATTAACTAATTTGAATCTAACGGGCAATTAATAGTAAATCCTGAACAAGTAATTGAGCCTACCGAAAATATAGAAAATTGTGATCTTTATAACGTGTTAACAGACTGGAATGTGCCAGAAGTGTATGAATATATAAAAGGTAGTTTGTGTTCAAGTGAATAAAAATTTCAGTATAATATTTTGTGTCATAATTTTGTATTTTACATTATACAGATCGCGGAATTACTGTTGATCGGTTGCGTTACCTAACAGCTGATGATGTGCATAAATTAATACCACCGTCTAAATATGAATTAATGACGGAATTCCGGGAAAAATTACTTTGTTGGAAGAAAGCGGTAAGCATTTAATTTTAGTTCCGTTTGGTTTCCTTAGCATTAGACAAGTATGCTTGATTATTTTACGTTTTGCCAAAAATAGTACAAAACCATTTCATGTAGGTGTATAAGTTTTAATTTAAGAATTTATTTATTTAAAGTGTTGAACGCTATAGATTTACTAGGTATTCTATAGAATAGAGCCCCCGAAGAAAAAGAATACTTCGTTTTAAGTACGAAATTTACAAGTAAATTAGGAAATAAATCAAAATTTCTTAGTGTTCCAGTTTTGACTTAAAGTCCATTGTTAAAACTATAGATTTTCGATATTTTCCTTCTTTCAAGCATTATACATGGATTAATTACAATTTTTAACCTTCGCCTTGTCGATATTTACCCAGGTAAAGATTAAGAATTTTACTTTTGAATATCTACATGATTTTTATCCCGATTTTCCTTTTGTGCAAAAAACAGGAAAATTTAATAACTCCCACTCAGCGGTGAAGAGAAATTAAAATAATATTCAAAATATTTACCTGTGTAAATACCGACAATGTAAGTGTATTAAAAATGTAAATGATTTTTCAAAATTAAATTTAAAGGTAAATCCTTATAATTAATAGGGAACTAGTTAATTAATTAGATCATCAAATTTAGAGCAATGGTAAAGACAGTTTCATACCAGGCCCTGCGCGTAAAGCCCTTCGTTGGGCTAACCACCTAAATTATTTATATGGTTAGAAAGGGCACAGTAAAAATGCGGTCAGGGTCGATTTCAACCTCTAGCCATAGATAATTAGGATTATGGTATTAAATATTAAAATGTAAAATAATTTTTATTTTATGCACAGAACGGTTATAATACCAATGACAATGACAGTACAGTCACACCATCATCCAAAGTTATTGATTGGTTAAAGAATCAACAGTCTATTTCAACAGAATCATCGGTATTATCAACGGAATCTAGTGGAAATATAATGAAAATGGTGAGCTGAGCATACGTATTTATTGTGTTTTCTCGTTACATCTTCACTTTAGTTCTACGTAATGTTCTTTTTTGTATTATTTTAGGTAACCGTGACTATTTAATATCATTATTATTGAATTCCGTGGTGCTGCCCTCACAAAGATATAGCACTGAGAATAATAAAACAAAGAAATTACGGAAATACACAATCAAACAAGGAGAGGAGGCATTTGTAATGCAGGTCAAAACAATCAACATCCTTAAACTTCAAATTGATGAAATTCGTCAAAAATGCAATGAAAATGGGTCGACACTTCAGCCATTAATTATAGTGATAGGTGCTAACAATGGTAATATTGAACAACAACTGTTTCCACACATAGGGACTTGTGTTCGCTAATTTATTTATTTTTGGACTGTATCAGAGTATTTAATGTAGATGATTTACAAAAACAAAATCAATTACAAGATTTTTTGAAAGACCTTCTTAAGACAATAGATAAAACCAAAACTGAACATAAATTTCTAAAATATTTAACGACAAATGATCTTTTTGAAAACTGTAGGTCAATTGTAATTAAAAATGAATTTTCAGAAACCTTAAAATAGGCATTTCGACTATTGATAAAGAACTAAAAAACAATTTATTTAATGCCCGTCAAATACCAATTTAGAAAATTTTTTGAAATGCCTGAAATATTAGAGAGAACTTTAGAGAATATGAAAACTTTAAATAAAAAAGCAAGTATTAGAAATTTTATTACTGGTACAGTTTTCAAGGATAAACTTAAATATTTTAAAGACACTGATATTGTAATACCATATTTTATATATCTTGATGAATTTGAAATAAACAACCCCATTGGTAGTCATAGTGGTGTACATTCAATATATTCTCTCTACTCGTAAATTAAAAAGTATTTTCGTAGTAGGTTAGAAATTAGAACCGATGAAAAATTATACAATGTTAGATTTGTCTTAGGCCAAATTCTAGGTGATAACACAGGTTTAAATAGTGTCTTGGGTTATACGCAATCATTTAACGGTAATAGATACTGTAGATTTTGCAGAAGGCCAAAGAGTGAGATGCAGTTTGATCTAGTTGAAAAGAACGAGATATTAAGAAATAAGCTAAATTACTAAAACGATCTTAAATTGAACGATACAAAATTAACTGGTTTGAAAGGAAATAGTATTTTTAATGATATTACTTCATATCATGTAACTCAAAACTCAACGTTTGATATAATGCACGACCCTTTTGAAGGTGTTTGTGTTTACGATATTTGCAATATTATATTATATAGATAATAAAATTTTCAATATTGACGCTCTTAATAATAGGAAAAAATACTTTAATTACGGTGAATATGAAGCTGGAAACTGTTCTGTAGATTTTAACTTGGTAAATTTGAAAAAAGGAAAAATTAAGATGTCAGCTAGAGAAATGTGGACATTTGTCCATTTTATGCCTTTAATAATTGGCGATCTAATAAAAGCAGATTGTAAAGTGTGGGATTTTCTTTGTACACTCATAGAAATCATCGATATTCTGTTGTTATCGGAAATTAGTGATAACCAAATAAATGAACTAAATATTTTAATTAAAAAACACCATGGAACGGCATACACAATTATTTAAACAGCATTTAAAGCCCAATTTTCAATTTATGGTCCATTACGCTTCTGCAATAAAACTTGTTGGCCCACTTCGGTATTTATGGAGCCTCAGGTTCGAGTCTAAGCATATGGACTCAAAGGTTTACTCAAATATTATTACAACTAGAAAAAATATTACATATACTTTGAGCATGAAGGAATGCTTAAAATTTTCCAGCTAAATTTTATCTAAACATGTTTTTGAAAATGATGTTTCAACATTTGAAGAATTTAAAACTGTAGCTTTAGATAGTATTTATGGTGAAAGAATTATTTTTAATAGTGCAATAGATGTTCATTGTATTAAAACATACGATAGTGTAACATCTAAAGGTACTGATTACAAATCAGGCTGTTATTTACCAAAACTATTTACACTTCATGACATAACTCTTTTTAAAATTATATCATTTATATTTGATAAGAATAATGATTTATATGGTATTCTTAATTTTAAAACGAAAGTAGTTGATTTCAAATTAAAATTGTGAGTAATTTCAATTTAAAGTCTCTAGTTATCTAAACAAAAACCTGATACTATTGAAAGAAAAGTTTTGAAAGAAAAGTTTTTTTTTTAATTGAATGTGACTTTTTTACCATTGTAAGTCTACCATTAAATCAACATGTTCGGTTGTTGGCGCCTTTTTGAAAGCAATTTTTTTGAAATAATATGCAATTTCATTGATTTTTTTTTTCAGTGTAATAATAACGCATAAAACGTTTGCTGTAACCGTGACATTAAAATAATTAAAGCGTTTCCTTTATAAAAAATAGACGTTCCAAAAGTATTTGTGCTTTAGGGAAAATTAAAATTAATATATTTTGTGTTTAATTATTTATTATAAATAACGTTCAATTTGATATTAAATTCGTCTAAAATCTTCCAACATATCCGAAATATCATTTTAATGCTAAAACTTGTTTAATTTTGTTGAACTCCAGACTTTCTAATGGCCAGGTTGTTGCTCGAAATTATTTAAGAATTTTGTGCTAGAAATTCTTTATTTTTTTTTCTTTTGTGTTGGAACTTAACCTTTTGTTGTAATAAAAAATTAAATTCAAAACATTTTTATGTGTCTTAATGTTTCGTGAATTAACGTATTTGTAACAAATTAGAATATTTACATGTACTGCTCTATACAGTGACATATAAATAATCTGATGATGGATTAACAAGTTTTAGTTTAGATGATTCTGAAGAGAAAAACTGTTTAGACAGTCATTGTAATTTACAACACAAAGTGATTTGGCCGAATGATGTAGGTATAAATTATACTATAACAAACGATGCACTGAACGCACTGTTGTGTATCTTAAGAAATTATCATTCATCATTCCCGTCTTTCGGACAGGACCGAAATTATTAATAGCTCAATGTTTTACTGTACTAAAATGGAATTTTCCATGATAAAATTGTTCTAAATGTTTCTACGCTATTCTAACTGAAAAAGTCATGAACTTTCTAGAAGTTTGGTTTGTGTATATAAAACGGCGAATATTATTTATTTATTAGAAAAAAAATCATCACATCGCATTATTAGCTCCTAACGAAGAACCAAACACGTAAGAGCAAGCTATGGATTTGGATGATTATAAACCATGAGAAAAATCGATGGGCGAAGAGTATGGTTGGCTCATTCAAAATCGTATATGGATTTTGATCGAAGCACCAGTGGGTAAAAAGATTGTTGATAATCCCAGGTTGAATAAATTAAAGACAAACTTTTACATGGAAGCATTAATTGGTATAAAGCGCGGTTGGTCGCGTGTGGCTTCACGCTAGAATACTGTAACGATTAGGTGCAAGCACCGAGGCCACAAATATTTGTGCAGTGCTGAGAGCTTCCGGTACCCAAACATATGAAGGTGTTCAAAAAATGCAAAAATACAAGTAGCCTGGGAACGGATTGTTTCAAAAAAGAACAAAAAATAGAGAGTACAAATTAAAGTTTTGTAGTGACCGGTTAGTCGTGGTAATTTAGAGAACGATTTTAAGTTTGATGGCGAACGCTATGTCGTTTTAAGTTTGAGTGCGAGGTTTTAGTTTTGCCTTGAGCAGTGTTTCGCACTAATTTTGAATGCGGTTTTGTGTTTTACGAAGGCTTTTCATAGTGAATACTAGTGTGGCAGGTGTTACCGTTCAATAATTTGGTACGTCGCTGGTAGTAAGTGAGGTAGCTGAACCTTTAGTGTATAGCGGATAGTAACTGCTGTATCAGCGGTAATAGAACAGTGCTATGTGCTATTGTGTAGCGTAAAAAAAACACAAAAACTTTTAGTGCGTGATCGAGCGGTTCAGGTAATCCCGAACCCAGTGTGCATTGGTAGATGGTAGTTGAAAAGGTTGTGTCCGGACACCCACCGCAGCAACCGCTGCCGAAAACCAAGCTCGGAAAACCAACAAAAACAATAGAAAGAACAGAGTGCACCACGTAGGTTATACTCCCTTGGGTTGGTGCTGACCCCTTCAATAACTCGACACCCAGTGTTACAGGTTATTCCTGGCTACGAGTCAACGTTATTATTGGTGAATAAGGCGGCAATATGAAAATCACAACCAGAAAAAAACTAACCTGCTTGTATCATCCGTGCTCGTGAGCACTTAAATAAAAACAAATACAATTTGCTTTCTGTTTGGCATTTTTGTTCCCCTTTTTTTTGTGTAATTAGTTGTCCCCCATAATTTTTATTATATTCTATGTTGTTTGTTTGTTTACCTATTACAACATTTATAAAATGTTCGTGGCAAGTGCGTGATAGTTTCCTAATTATATAAATTACTCCCTTAGGGTCTTTTATTTTAATAAGTGATAATTGAAGTGTTTGAAATATTCTAAACTGAGGGCCTATTATGAAATTTTTCGAATTCGATTTTTTTCGATTTCGAAAAAATTCACCCTATTATGAAACTAAAAAGAAAAAATGGCAGCGTATTTTTCCGAACGGACCGACGAAATTCGACTACTAGTTGACGAATTTTGTATACGAATGATCGCATTTATCAAACTGTTTTAATAATTATTAGTTTTTGTGTAAAAAAATATATTCTAAATTATTTTTAAACATAATAACTAGGTGTTCAAATAATAATTATAAAAATAAAGAATAAAGTTTATTCAAACCATTTTTTGAGAATTTATTTAAGAAATACAGAAATTACGTTTCTTATATTGACTTTATAATAAAAATTTCGATGTAAGTTTTATTCTAATTATTTATATTTAAATTGATTAAAAACTAATAAATTTTTTTAATTCAAATTTGTTTTTTCAGGACGACGAACGCCAACCAATTTTATGTGCTATTTTAGTCTCTTTCATTGAGAAAAATGAGGGGATAGCAAAAAGTTATTTAAATACACCTTAATTTAAAGAGATTAGTAACCAATTATAAGAAGATTTGACAAAAGAGCTAAATGACGAAGGCCCTCCAACAAAAAAAAAAATAATTGGTTGGAAAAAAGAATGGATTTCATGAATTGTTCAAATGTTCCACACAAATCAAAGAGAATATTTATTTTTATTTTAATTACTAAAAAACAAAATAAAACAAAATCAATGTCAAAACTTTTATATTATGGTTAATACGCGACTTATCGAATTTTTTCGATATCGAAAAAATTCGAAAACTTACTTTCATAATTGGACAATCCGCATCGAATCGAATTTTTTCGATATCGTAAAAATCCGAAATCGAAAAATTTCATAATAGGCCCCCTGCTGAATCATTATTTATTTTTCGAGTGGATCAGTTGTCTACAAGCTCTGCAATCGATTTCCGTTATTAGCAGTTCGGTCGCAAGTTAACAGTGAACAGTGTTATTGTTACATTTGTAATTTTAAATTTTTCAGTCGCACTTTTTCAGTGGCACTGGACCGTTGTAGTTTTTGTGTGTTATAATTTTTGTATCTGTATGTCGCTCACCAGCCAGAGTAATGCCTTCTAGTAAGGTATTGACACTAAACGGTAGTTCGGTATCTTCGTTTCCCACTTCGGGGCCGTACATACTAGTTCGGTCCGTCAGCCTGCGGTTAGAGACGACTTGCTAGAGCAAGTGGCGGTGTATGCTAAACGTTAGTAAAGGGAGCCACGTTTGGGGATGGAGGAGGGTTGAAGGTCCCTCCTGGTGATTTACCGGAGACTCACCTGAATACGAGCGTTATCTTTCGTAAATGCATTAAGGCTTGTCCAGTAGACTGCGTGTAGTTCAATGTGTGTCCCAATCACTCTTGATTCAATCGTTTTTCCCTCGCCTACTCCGCCCCAATCTCCTGTTAGGTAAGTAAAGACCACAGGTCCCAATTATTGCGGTCTATTAAAGGATTGGCCAAGTCTGACCCTACTAATCCTCCCCCGACTCACACTTAAGCCTAGCTGGGTACTGCAACCGCGTTAGATTGCTGGGCCGCAATCTGTTGGTCGATGGAGGCCACTGACAAAACTTCGTTCTTATTGGTTAGATCCCCATGTGTTGCAATACTGGAGGAAAAAGTGACGTTGATGACAGCGGGGGGCGGGGGGCGGGGGGGGGGAAGATAATGCGAACTGTCAAATAGTTTATACGGTTTTGAAGCAGGCGTCATGATGCTGGAACAAGTAATTGTACCAGAATAATTTAGCTGCCGAAAAGCGTTTTCCAATTATTTTGGATGGTATTTAATACAATGCTGTAGTTACTATTTGTTGGTTAATGTGATTTTTGTTCCTGTAAAAACCATATTTACAGCTCGATACGATTTCAACGTTATACAATTAAGTGAATATTACTCCTTAATGTAAAACCGATGTTATTTTTGTTTAAGGTAATGGCTCCCCTAGTAGTCATCCTCTTTATCACGTAGTACAATTCCTAGCATAATACACCAAAAGCAAAGGTATTAAACGATGTACCAGGCAACTAGTAGAATACTTATTAACTCACAGCATCAGTTTATAGAAATAAAATTCGTGGCAGTACATTTTCAGAGCTGATCTTTTTCAGTAGTCGAATTAAATCAATTCTTAAGAAACAATTTACTGATTGATGATAAATTTTGTCGGACGTGATTTTTCACAATTGAATATACAGCAGTCGACCAGCATCTTAAAACCAATTGTTTCATTTTTATGTGTCTAGATAAGACTGTACATAATAGAGTTTAACCACTTTACTTTCTATATAAAATTATTTCAAAAAATGAATAATTTAGTAAACGCACACACACACACACACACACACACACACACACACACACACACACACACACACACACACACACACACACACACACACACACACACACACACACACACACACACACACACACACACACACACACACACACACACACACACACACACACACACACACACACACACACACACATATCCACAAACCAATATTGGAAATAACTGAAAATGAACTTATACCTAAAACGATAAATAAAGCCTTATTAATAATTTAAATTCAATTTATTTTAACAATCTGCTATAAAAAAAAACTTTTCGAACTTAATTTAAATAGTTTTTTTTCATTTTGGTACGACGATTGTAAAAACAAAGTTTCATTTTTCCCAGCTATTTCTGAAACTAAGCGAAAACTATTTTGTTACAAACTCTATAACTACATAAATAGCAGTTTATTTATATTAGTACCTAAATAGTTAGTTAAATATAGAGAAGAATACGTGTTGCTTCAATTGGGATTGATTTAAAAAAAAATTAAATTGAGAAAATGTAGCAAAATCAATACGAAAAAAATTTAATTAAAAAATCAATTGAAAATTTATTTAAGGAAAAAAACATTTTTCTTGTCAAAAGTTTCTCCTACACAACGTTTCGTTATGTAAACTGTGTGCATATTCAAGCAGAACGACAAGACAGTATTCGACTGATTGGATTTGATTTAAATAAGAAACGAACCAATCTGATTCAACTCAAATAAGAATCCAATACTTCGAAGACTCGATGAACGTATTCGAATTCACAAAGAGCTCCCCCTGAATAGTGAATAAAAATGTGTCTCAAAAATGTAATATGAGTTTTTTTTATTTGTTTACATTGTATTTAAGTTCTTAGTATAAGTTGTGCACATATTGCATACACATTATTTATGATTAACGCATCATGTGTCGGCATTGCAAATAAAATTAAATAGTTTTGATCGGTTGTTCGCAATTTCCATGGTTGTACGGAACGTTGCGACTTTCGCGTTCAAAACGAATACTACACTCCTGAGCGTTTTAATCCAATAAAACGACCAGGGTGTAATAATCAAAATTTGAATACGAATAAATCATTTTTAAATTATTCATTAATTTCAAATTTGTCAAAACTTCAAATTTGTATTTTTTATTGTTTAGATCATTCAAATTTGTAGTTTAACATAAAAAGCAGTAAAACGATGGTCTTTAGCGCACATATAATGAATTGAATTTGATTTATTTTTTTTTCTCTCGAATACACTGAATGGTTGTATTCTTGCAAGTCTAAATTCAGGTGCAGACAATGTAATAGGAAACACCACAGTTTATTGCATGAAAAACATCACAAAAATTACACAATCGGACTCTCCAGATAGTAATATTCAACCAAACGAAATAAGTACAGATAAATGTTACACCTCCACCATTCAGCTAGGCTGCTCTTTATTACCTACGGCATTAGTAAATGTTAGTGACAAATTTAATCAAAAACGATTGTGTCGAGTGTTGCTAGATTCCGGTTCGCAGGGCTCATTTATTTCAGAGAGATGCGCACAGAGACTACAGTTAAAAAGAACAAAGGCGAGTGTTGCCATATCTGGCATAGGAGCGTCAACAAACGGCTTTACAAAGGGATTGGTGTCATTAGTATTAACACCATGGAACAAAGAAGAACCTCATATAAAAATTGAAGCTTTCGTATTCCCAAAGCTGACAGCAAAACAATCGTCAATTTCTCAATTTATAGACGTTAACTATTTTAAGCAGTTTGACTTGGCAGATCCACATTTTTATATTGGAGCAGACATCGATATAATAATTGGAGCTGATACTTTCTTTCAGTTACTCTCTGAAGGAAAATTAATCACAAAGGAGAAATTGCATATGCAGAAAACATTGTTGGGATGGGTGGTTGCAGGACAAGCCGGAGAAATGAATTCATACCAATCAGCCACCATTACCGTTAGTTATCCAGAAGAAAGTACAGATAATTTATTACGTAAATTCTGGGAAATAGAGGAAGTTGCCACCTCGAATTACAATCTGTCTGAAGAAGAAAAGTTCTGTGAGAGACATTTCCTGGAAACAAAAAGTATAGATGATAGTGGAAGATTTGAAGTTCGGCTTCCATTCAAGTTACCACCATCGAACATAGGAAGCTCATTTCGCACAGCGATTCAAAGGTTGCATTCCATTGAGAAAAAGTTTGTAAGAAATCCGGAATTCGCATCAATGTACAAGCAGTTCATGTTAGAGTACATTCAGCTTGGGCACATGAAACTAATTAACGAAAATTACGCAAGATTAAACGGGAACTACTTACCGCATCATGGAGTCATAAAGAGTTCGAGTAGTACAACTAAGTTACGAGTGGTTTTTGACGGTTCAGCCAAAACTAATACCGGAAAATCGCTAAACGATCGCCTTGCAGTAGGCCCAATAGGTCAGTCAACGTTGTACAACATATTGTCTCGTTTCAGGTTGTTTAAAGTGGTGTTTACCGCTGATGTGGAGAAAATGTTTCGGCAAGTTCGCGTGGCAAAAGATGACACAAAATATCAACGCATTGTATGGCGAGACACACCTGAAAAGCCCTATTATACGTATGAGCTTCAAACAATAACATATGGCACAGCAAGCGCGACCTACCTAGCACACGAGCACTTAATGAAAGTACAGAAAGATTTAAGGAAGCTTCTGCAGACGCTGTACATCACATAAGGAACAGCATGTATGTGGATGACCTAATGGCAGGGGCCGATACAATAGAAGATGCAATAAAGCTAAAAGATGAAATAAGTTCAATTCTCTCTAATTCCGGGTTTCACCTCAGAAAATGGCTAACAAATGAAAGAATTGTACTAACGAACGTCGCTCGAACCAATAACCCAACAGATATCTTAGAGATAGAAGAATCGAATTCTACCAAAGTCCTAGGGTTATATTGGAATCCAATTAGAGACTGCTTTCAATTATAAGTTAATTTGAACGATCAGCCAATTTTAACTAAAAGGGGAATCCTATCGGAGGCTAGTCGTTTGTTTGATCCGTTGGGATGGCTCGCTCCGGTAACTATAAAAATAAAAATATTTTTTCAATCACTGTGGGTTAAAAATTTGAAGTGGGATGATCAACTACTGCATGATTTATCAACCGAATGGCTAAAAATTCGAGATAATCTACCCAAAATTAATCACATCGAGTTGGAAAGACATATTGAAACTAATACAAAAAACAAGTTAATTTTGTACAGATTCTCAGACGCTTCTAAATATGCCTATTCGGCAGTAGTTTATGGAAAAATAACGAAACCAAACGGTGATTCTGTTATTAAGTTGTTATCCTCAAAGACAAAAGTGGCACCCCTTAAACAGATATCAATTCCACGCTTGGAATTGTGTGGCGCATTACTCATAAGGAAACTACTTGTAGCAGTAAAACGAGCCCTAAACATTAATGAAACGGAAATTACAGCTTGGACCGATTCTACCATAGTTCTGGATTGGCTCTCAGCACATCCTTGTAAATGGAGTACTTTCGTTGGCAACAGAACTGGAGAAATTCTCAGGGCCATGAATAGATCGCAATGGAGACATGTCGCTACTCAAGACAACCCTGCATATATATATATATATATATATATATATATATATATATATATATATATATATATATATATATATATATATATATATATATATATATATATATATATATATATATATATATATATATATATATATATATATATATATATATATATATATATATATATATATATATATATATATATATATATATATATATATATATATATATATATATATATATATATATATATATATATATATATATATATATATATATATATATATATATATATATATATATATATATATATATATATATATATATATATATATATATATATATATATATATATATATATATATATATATATATATATATATATATATATATATATATATATATATATATATATATATATATATATATATATATATATATATATATATATATATATATATATATATATATATATATATATATATATATATATATATATATATATATATATATATATATATATATATATATATATATATATATATATATATATATATATATATATATATATATATATATATATATATATATATATATATATATATATATGTATATATATAGTGAATGATATGTATGTGGGTTTCAAATCCCTGAAAAAATTGTGTTATACATCCCTGAGTTTTTGTAGTAGACAACCATGTTTGTTTTTTTGATAGCTTAGGGAGTCTGTGATATACGTTGAAATAATAAAGAGCGCATAAATAAAGACGCCTATAGTTTTATTAAATATTCTAATAATAAAATCCCACATTTTGGGGGCTCAACCGGGACTTTAATTGATAGACGTGACGGGTAATTGTTTTTCATAAAATTCTGATGGAATTGTAGATGGTAAAGCATTTATTTAGTGAAATAAGTTTAAACCGAAGCCGTGCATTGAAGCGTCTGTATGAAGTTCAGTGGGCAGTCCGTGTCTAAATAATTGACGCACAGGATTACTTGTTAGATGTCGTTTTCTGAACAATAAATTATAAAATTACTCTGCATTATTGTTTCATTTAACTAAATTGGAAATACACAACACTGGAATTAGTTAATTAATTTCTTTAATTTCTGGAGTCAATAGCTAATTAAGCTAAAGAATTGGAAATTAAATTTTATAGGGTTTCATATTTTTGGTTTTTGATTTTTGAATTTTAGTTTTAAAAAAAAGATATTTAGGTTTTTAAAATTCATAATTTAGAATTAAAATTTTTAATGTATCTTGAATTTCAGGGTGTTAAGGGCTGATTTTAGATAAAGAATTAGTGGTGAAGTAAATTAGGTTTTGGGTTTAACTGAATTTAATGGAATTAAATTAATTTTATTACAATTAAATTGAATAAAATTTACTAAAATTAATTTTTCGGTGTAATCGAATCATCAATGTGATAATATTAGTTTTGTTGTTGGTGTGAAATTGTTGCTGGTATTGGTGTTAATCTTCATACTGGTATTAATGTTAATGATAGTTTTTGCTATTAGTATTGTATTTAGTACATATTTAGAAAACACCCGAGAAACTCGACCAAGTTGTCACTGGCTGAGATGACAGCGCGATGGGCGGGTGGTAGTTGGTTTAATTATTGTCAAACTTTTAATGTTAATTTAGCTGTAGTCATAAAGATTAATCTATAATTTGCATATTTCAAATTTAGAAAATTCTTGAAGAACCCGAAGCAAATTTACAGGAAATTGAGCACTACTTCAAATTGTATTGTCTTGTGCTAAATAATTTACAAAAAATATATTACAAACAAATATACTAACTATCAACTACTTAGGTGTCTGGAACCGGGTTGATTCCCTGTTATTAACATACCTTTCCTTTCCTTCTGTTTTGTTATGTGTAAAAGGGGAGATGGAGGGCCCGGCGTCATCCGGGAGCCTTGCTTAGGCTTGGTCGTATACTCTGATCTATCAATCAATCAATCAATTTCCTTATAAAATACTATGGATACAAAAGTACCCATTTTAGCCTGCTAAGGATGTACAAACTTTGGGTCAATTTTCACGAAGAAAACGTGAAAATTTTTTATAAAATTTTTCTATAAATTAAAATCCTGAAACATTTAAAGATGTCGGGAAGTTTCAGGCCCCTACGAAATCTAGATCGTACAAAAATATATAGTCAAAAGTGTATTTGCGAGTCGTATAAAGGTTAAACCGCATTAAGGCAAAAAAAAGTGAAGCAAAAAAATGGTGAAATATTTAGCCAGATGGATTAGCAACAGTGTCGTAAGTGAGACGCAATTCATATACGTGGCGAGTGGTGCTATAGGCGAGTACTCTTTAAAAATCAAATGTAACTACTCATTTTCATGCCTTTACATGAACCACATATTTTTAAACTCACTTAAGCCATTAAGGGTGATACAAAGTTATGAGTTAATCGAATACTCACTTAATTCATCCAAATATTTTATTGTTGGTTCGTCCCAATCAGATTGCTACACTCGGTTTCTTAAAAAGCCAAATTGGAAATTGGAGAGGAATTTTAAACATTGAAAAATGACGAAATATGGCAATATTTCTGAAGAAACTCTTCCCAACTTCCACCTTGAGCCAAGAAAATAGTCCAGGCACAAGTAAAAACCGGTAAGAATCTACAAACGTAATAGCTCTTTCTTCCTCTTCTGTGCGACCCTTCGCACTTTTATGGTCAGTTTTGGAAGAAACGGTATTCTGAGGTGAAAGGAATGAAAACATAGAACATTTCTATTTCTAAGCTGAATATGTCTCCGCGTAATGTAGAGGAGAGGTCCTATGCGAATATCAAAAATCCCGCAGACGGTATAACGTTTTACCTGCTGAAACTTATGGTTGGCAAATCAATGAAAACATAAAAACTCTATCCGCTTAAAATATTAAACATATGCATGTCTCTATTCAGATCTTGCGCGCACATATGTGCCAGTTCATATAGGTTTATTATCATATAAGAACAAATAAAACGAGATGAAAGGCTAACAAAACAACAGAAATTCTCTTAACACAATAAACATTTTAATGTCCCGGATTTTATTACGATTCTGTTTAACAGATATGAAGGCAATAAAATAAAAAATGTTAAAATGAGTCGGGTGCAAAAAGGGCGAATGAATTCTCAGGTTTTATTGGATTTTTTTTGTTTTTTTTTTGTTGTCTTATAGCATAACATTTTATTATTTATGTATATTTTAATGTTGATTTGATGTAAAAAAAAAAAAAAAATTTAACCTCTAATCAATATAAATATACATATGTACGTATATAGCGGCTGGATTTTGTTTCCAGAAGCTCTATTGATCGCAAATATTATGATGGTCTTTATTTATCTTAATGCATATACCAATGTTCCAAAATATTTTCACAACATAATTTTATTTTTTTATTCACAACATATTTTACAGTATTAAGTCAGTAAAAAAAAAAAATTATCTAATTGAAATTCTATTTGATTTGAATTTCAATTGAAAATATTGAACGTAAAATTCGTATTCTTGTTTGTTACCGCCTGTTGTTTGTTTTATATGTATGTCTTCATCTTATGCATGTTTGGGAATAAAATAATGTTCATTTGTATTCATGATGTTTATTTTTTTATTACATATTATTATGAATTATTGTTTATTTTATTTTTTATATTGAATTTTTTTATCTTATTTCGGTTGGCTTCTTTAAGTTTATTATATTGTAAGTAAGCTTTTAAGGCAAATTGGAAGTATTATGCTGAATTCTCTTGAAACAAAAATATGTTCTTTGTGCGGTCGATCTATTATTATAATAACGCTGATAGCGTAATGGCAAATTGTTCATCTTTAGTCCACAATATTAAATTAATTGGTTCTTAAGAAGTACTTAAAAGTATCAATTGGAAACCAACTAAATTTGTATAATTTAAGTAACGGTCCTAAATTTTCAATCTCATTTTACACAGTCTGATAAGATTCCTTCCAAGAAATAAAGCGTCAGCGCTAGCCTTTTGCGTGAGGCCAAAGTGGTGCTAGACCGAGGTAAATTGATAATTTTTATAGTAATACAAGACTTTTGAAGCGAATACAATAGGTGGGCAGACTTGGTAAATTGGTAAATTTTTTGGCAATCTTATTTTACACATAGTACACATAGACTGAGCATTAATAATACATTTTGAAACAATAAAATTTGAGTTGACTCATTTTTTCATAAAAGACATGTCCGCTAGTAACAAATACATTATGTACGGATATTTGTTACTAGCGGACATGTCTTTTATGAAAAAATGAGACAACTCAAATTTTATTGTTTCAAAATGCATTATTAATGCTCAGTCTATATGTGAAATTTCGTGATGGTAATCGTTTTCTTCTAATTCATCAGAAACAATACAACTGGTAAATTCTATTTCGAACCATCAGAATCGGAGAGTTCAGTCATGGTTTTATCGCCCAAAACCTGTAATTTCAGTAAAGTGACTGTTAAGTTATCTAAAAATAATAGTTACATTTATCATCGAATTGCTTCCATCCAAATTCATTGGCATTTACAGAATTTTTTTTTATTGATCTCTCTGATGATTAAGTTGATTTATTTTTCTATCTAACTTAAACATTTTAAAACTAAGACGGTTGATATTTTAGAAAATGCTCACAGAATGGCACATGTTATAGTTTCGGTTTAAGATTAGTTATTTAATATTAGATTAAAGTTTTGGGATCATAATTGGATGAATATGCACCTGGCATTAAAAACTCAATTTGGAGAGTCTGTCGACAAATGCCGACGTGTCCTACTCATAACCTCTATTACTTTGTTAGGACACATCGGCAATAGACGACAATAATATAAAATTTATGAAATTATCAAGACACCTCGGCTTTAGCCAATATACATAGAATGTGCCATTTGTTATTCGAAAATGAATTTTACTTGGTTCCGGTTCCAAAACTAACTTAGCGGATACTTAGCAGATAATAATAATGTAATTAACTTTGTAAAAAAAATATTTATTTACTTGAATTCATAAAAAATAATTCATACATTTTTAAAACTTAAATCTATTGGTTCCAGTCGGTGAAACATTTCCCTACGCATAGACCAGGTTTCTATTCACAACCAGCACATCTAGAATTTGTTTCCTTTCGCTTATTACTTTTCGAGCAATGGCGGCATCGAATATATGTTTTTTTTTTTGTTTCTCGAGTTCTTAGGTAACACTTCTAGAAAATGCTTGCTTGTAACTGCCTCTGTACATTTCCTTTTGCGGCTAGGTGGTTCAGGATGAAACTGCGACTTTTTTAATTTTAGCGTCCCATAAATAAGATTGTCGCGAAAAGTCAAAAATGCCAGTTTTGAATTTTCTGGAAATCTTTTTTTATGAATAACGTAGGCATTATACACAGATAAGTCCAATATGTGATAGATCTCTTTTTTATACCACCTAATTGTTTTTCTCGGGCTGAAATAATACGATACCATCTGATCCGTTCGGTCAACTCCACCCATATATTTGTTGTAGTTGAAAATCTCGATCGGCTTTAATTTTGCACTGCCACATCTGTTTTGGCCTTCTTCAAGTTTTGGTTGGAATGCTGTAGTAATGCACAGAACAATCCGTTTGTCGTGCCACTTTGATATATATACATTTCCCTGCCTCTTCCACACATGCTCACCTCTATTCAGTTTTTTATTAACCACTTCAATGGGGTTACCTTTGCGGTTGGTCCTCAAAGTTCCAGTCGTATGTGTTTTCATAAGCAATAATTCATTCGATAGTGTGATACTATTGTAGTAATTGTCCATGTATAAGTGGTGTCCTTTGCCAATGTATGGACTTATTAGTCGATGGACTATTGACGCATGTGGTTGGCAGAAAAACACCTTAAGATTTGCTCAAATCTTCTACCGGACATTGAGTGAGAAAATGCTTGATGGTAGTATAGTGCGGTTTTTGAAAAAAGTTTTCGAATTTGTGGCGCTCGAATTTATTCTTGAAGTAGACACAAGCCTAAAAATTTTAGCATCTCAGCTCGATCAATCCCCGGAAACTTCATGATTCGCTTGAATCTCGCTGTTCGGAACACAGTCGCCTGCCAGACACATTCGTGCAAGTAATTAAAACTTGCAGGATGTCTTCAAAAATTTTATTGAATATTTCAAGAGGTCTCCGAATCAAGAATTTCCTATTGTACTCCCGAAGAGGCGGATTCAAATTTAAAATCTGGTATCGGGCGAACGGTGTCATACCACTCATCTTCTAATGTGAACCCCACTGCTTCATCGCTTTCTATCTCATTCATTAGGTCATTGACTTCTTCATCATTATCTTTCAGATTGGACTCGGAATCGCTATCGTTACTATTTTCATCTGCTGAGGAGTTTTCAGTTATATAATCAAGATCATCGTCGTCATCAGTACTGAACGGATCCTCTATAGAAGAATCGGGAGTATCCACCTCATCAAACAATTGGCGTAAACGCCGTTGATTTTCTTCATTATCCATTTTTATAGCTAGCGAAATTGACTAAATAAGAAAAAAGGCAATGTATAGCTGTAAAACCATAAGGATTTGATGTAAATATATATACGGAACATAAAAAATAAACATATTTCTAATAATAAAATAAAACACAAATGCTAATACCAGATAACCGTAATCATACAATATAAACAATTTATGAAACTCCAATACAACATAACATAATAAAATATTTTGATGGAATTTTGATGGTTTAAATAATTATTTAGCGCCGATCCTGGAAATGTCCCGAAGACCCCGCACATTTCTTAGAATAGTTAAGCCATATAGCGGTCAATGTTACAAAGCCGATCCAATTATGATGAACTGTAATATATTTCACAGTTTTTGGAATTTTTAATAATCTTATTTGTTTTAAAAATTGTATCTCCGATTACAGAGATCTCCACAAGGTCTGGCCTAAATTTTTGGATAACTTGGCCATATGCCAGTCTACATGGTCAATCTTAATCAATTGTGATGAACCATACTATACTTCACAAAATTTAGAAATTTTAATAATTTTATTGGTTTTAAAAATTTTTATCTCCGATCACAGAGATGTCCACAAGGTCTTGCCTATATTTTTGTATAACTTGACCATATGCTAGTCTACGTGGTCAAACTTATCTAATTGTGATGAACTATACTATACTTCACAAAATTTAGAAGTTTTAATAATTTTATTGGTTTTAAAAATTGTATCTCCGATCACAGAGTCCACAAGGTGGTTATCCGAAAATATATGCCAGACCTTGTAGACATCTCTGCGGTCGGCGATATAAAGCTTTTAAAATAATGGAATATTAATAAAGATTCCAAAACTGCGAAATATATTATAGTTCATCATAATTGGATCGGCTTGGTGACATTGACCACTATATGGCTTAGCTATTCTAAGAAATATGCGGGGCCTTTGGGACATTTCCAGGATCGGCGCTAAATAATTATTTAAACCATCAAAATTCAGTCAACTTTTAAATTATCTGAAATATTGGAATGTTCAACACAATTGGTTGCTTTTGGTTAACGATATAAACAGATGGTCCAGCTATCTGAAAAGGATGAAATGAACCTGTTTTCTGATGAAAAGAATCTGTTTGGTGGTATGAAAAATCCAAAATTACAAAAAAATTTAATTTTCATATAATTTAAATTCCAATTGGAAAATGGCTAATTTAACAATTTAACAGTGTAATTTTTTGTTATTTTTTTTAGCATAAACTTCACACTCATAAAGCTGCCTGCTTATCATTAAAGCATTTTTTGTAGTTGTTTTTAAACAATTTCGGTTTTTTGTTTTAATATTTTTTAATTCAGGAAAACATCTTTCTGCAGCAGCACTGCTGTGAGGAAGACTTAAAAGACTGCCAACAAATTGTTTTAGATTAGGAAACCTCAGCTCGCCTAACCCGTTTTTCAGTTCAAAAATTTTTCCCTAAAACTCCTCTAAATTGAAGAAATTGGAATATATTTTTGAAAAATTGTTGGGGGCGGGCTCTCTTTTCAGTTAGCCATGAAAATATTTTAAGCCAGTTTGCATAAAATTTTCGGTCCGCTTTAGAATTACAATTGCGCTTATTCGACCTAAAAAATTTTTTAACCATGAAAACCTCCGACTAAGCAAAAATAGGCCTTTACACTTACCCGTCTTTCTTTTTATTAAGTGAAGGCGACACTTCACTTATTTCCATGCATTCATCGAATACTTTACTTGTGCATGAAGAAGCAGTTCTTTTGTCTACTTGAACAGGCTCAAAAATACAGTCAGATTCAGAAGTACTGGCAGCTACAGAAGGAATCGCGCTTGATAACGATCCAGCTAAATTACATGCAACGTTCTTACCAATTTTTGGGAAACTGTAACATTTATTTTGTTTATTAAAATTATAGTTAATTACTGCATCTGCTATTTCCGTAAATATGCTTACTTCAGAAGCGTTTGTTTAACCGTTTTATTTGTATTTATATTCATTATCACCGAAAAAAATGAGAAATCCAGTAACCGCAGAGAAACAAAATAAATCTATTTGATGCCCGGCAACAAAATTCCAAATAATCCGTTTCCGTTATTGATTGATTGATTGCGATGTACGATCAAGCATTAAGCAAGTCTCCCGTATTATAAATGCGAATACCACACACCCACTATACCCATGTTACACAACAACACGACACCATTCTTCATGAAGCCAAACCCCGTAAAGAAAGGCGCCACATCGATAACCACATAAGTCTAATAGTTGTGAAATCCGCCCCTGGCCAGGCCGCCGTCGTACACCTTTTTACATATAACAAGATCGAGGGGATGGGGAAAGGAATGTTAGCAACAAAGACTCAACCCGGTTCCAGACACCTAAGTAGTTTGATAGTTAGTAAATTTGTTAGTAATAATTTTTTAGTAATTTATTTAACACAAGAAAGACTATACAATTATAAAGTTCATCTCTACTGCTCCAACCTGTAAGAAGACACAATGACAACACAAATTTCCTGGTACCGCAAACTCTTTTTTTCTGAAAAGCTGTAAACGACTATTATTATTTCCCTCCACCATTTTTTCCATCGGCGGTTGTGAGAGGGGGGCGAGATTTCGTTCCATCATCATGTTCCCATGCGGTCACCCAAATTTGTACTAACTGTAGGTAGTGTTGCTTGATGTTGTTGTTGAAATCGTTGCGTCTCTGCTGTCCCTGCTGTCCCTGCTATTCGCCTCCCTAAATAATCCGTTTCCGTTATTAGTTAAAAAACACCTACAAGAATTCGCAAATTTTTGCAAAATGTAAGATGTAACAGCACAACTACGGATGGCTGTGCCACTAGATAATAAAAAGATTAAATAAATATGATGAATGATGATTGTCCACCTCACATTACGTTCATTTAAATAATAAATAATTTAAACATTATTCTTACCAATTAAATTCTTTCCAAACACAACGAACAGATTTAAATTACTATAGATGACGAAATTGAAGTACCTAACTACCTATCACCACCGAATCGAAATCGGACCACGCCGCTAACACTTCAGAATCAGAAAATTAATGTAAAGAAAATCTGAATTTGACATTTCATAACAACACGAAGTAACCCTTGAAACACTAAAATATGAACACCCAAGAAACAAACCAAATGAAAGATATTCAGCTAATCAGCTCCAAGAAAATGAAATTCCGCGCAGTATTAAACTAAGCCACTGAATAAAGTTTCTTTTAATTAGTTGTTGGCATTAATATTATTAAGTGCCTTAAATAATTTTCTTTCGGTGCCTATTAGTGCCTTTTAGTGACAAAGTGCCAGACTTCCTTTAAAAGTGCCCGAAAGGCACTATAGTTGCACCGCTATAGTTGCTACTTTTTGCAGCGCTGATGTCACAACTAAAACTTACTCGTCGGGTTACACCGACGTGTTGTTTTTTTACATTCTTTAAAAAAAACAGATGATTACCGGGTGACCCTAAGAAAAATCAATAAATGGGGCACAACGATTACGAAAATGCTTGTATAGGGGCACAACAAATCATGTTTCATAGTAATGCCATGAAAATTCCGACGGATATGTCCGTCATGCTTTTATAGTAGATTTTATATGTGTCGGCATATGCCGACGTTTCCCACCATAAACCATTCAAAATGACAGCATATGCCGACGTGTCCGCGAAAGGGTTAAGTAGTCAGTGTAATTTGGTTGTCCCATTTATATTGGGTCAAGAAAATAGTTTGTGGAATTTTTTCACCAAAAATTCAAACATATTTTTCTTATATTAGTTGTGCAAGTAGAAACTCGGGCCTAAAGTTGGTTGCATTAAAAACATACTTGAATGCATGTACAGTGGTAGTCAATGCTGTTTTTATGACATAAGTTTCAGTCCAAAAATGCTGCTCAAGCTATGGAGCTATTTCGACTATGGGTGAATATTCTGTGAGTCATTCAACAGTAAAAAAGTGGTTTGCAAGATTTCGTGATGGTAATTTTTGTCTTGAGGACGATCCACATCCATAACAAAGTCGAAAAACTTAAAGTTTCATCTGATGAAAATCCGTCTCAAACCCAAAAATTGCAGAACAGTTAGGAGTTATAAAATACAGAAAAGATACATATGGAAGGAAAATGGGTTCCTCATAAACTGACCGAAGAAAACAAAAACTGAAGAGTTAACATCTGCATGAATTTGCTTTTCTCGGTCATTCACCGGCCATTTAATTATTTTTCCGTCAAGTGCTACGGATATTCGAGAAAATCATTTGACTTTGGGACTTTTGATTTTTGTTGAATAAATTCCGTCGGCGGAAAATCGTACAACTGTGATGCTTAAAGATGTAAATATTCCTTTTTATTTATATGGCCGACCCCAGAGACCAGTTATTTGCTCATTTTTTCATCAAGTGCATATTACGGGCTTTCGAGAAAAATCAGTTCACTTTGGGTCTTTTGATTTTGTTGAAAAAATTTCATCGCCGGAAAGCCCATAACAACTTGCTGGAAATATTGCCTGTTATTTATATGATCGGCCCCAGGGACCGGCCGGATTCGAGAAAAATCATTTGACTGTGGGACTTTTAATTTTGTTGAACAAATTTCGTCGGCGAACGAACTATAAGTAAATATAGTTGAAATTTGTTAAACATTTTATAGTAAATGTGTCTCTATATTTGAATATGTTCTGAAGAAGAAATGAAACGCAGAACATTTTTGTACACTTTTTTAATCCATTTAATTGTTTTTAATAAACTCATACTAAAACTTTATGTACTGTCCTAATTATAAGATAAAATTGAGTCCAACTAAGTACAATGTTGATAATATACAAATAAAAAAAAAACTCAATTCAATTAACCCTTATCATACTCTCATGCATGCGGTTTAATTAAATCATTAAAACCAACAAAAAATTTCTCGTACTATACACTACTTTCCATTTCCAAAAATGCAAATCATTTCACAAGTACACAAGAAAAAATAAAGCGAACAATTTCACTCAGAGACAAACAATGTTCCTAACCACCACCATCATCATAATATCCCTTGTGAAATGATTATCATAACCTCCATCACATTCTATATAAAAATGTTCTTGAATGTTATATCCACATAAAACCACACACAAAAATTTCCCACAAATTTACGTTATAAAATAGTGAATATAACACTAACAGCACAAAACAAAAAACAAAAAAGCTCAAATGAAAAAGTTATTTTAAAAATCCAAACAGCAAAAGCACACACATTTTTTTTTTGGTTCTTAATTTGCATATAAAATTAACTACGATATGAGATAAAAACTAATAACAAAACGTACAAAAAAAGCTCGGGAAAATTTGTTAATGAAGTATGGAAATGAAAATTAGATTTTCCAATTCTACTAATGTGAACGGCATAAAGTTTTGTTGTATTTTGTGGTCGTTTCCTTCAGTCTCTTTAATTCTAAATTATATTTAAATCTCATTAAGTAACCACACATGATACATACATATGCATGTGCGATCTGTTAGACCTTCGCACAGTGTTAAAGGCATTTGCTACCCAAGGTACCGAGTTCTGTATATTATCTTGAGATCAAAAATTTAATTCGAATTCCAGATCTTGCCCTTGAAATTGAAGATTAGTGATTACGATGGTTCGATCAACAATTTTTGGTAGGCACAGTAGTTGTTTTGCCCACGATGGCTCTTCTACGTAGAGAATGACTTAGCATAATCAGATTGTTGACATGATAAAGTTCATACCCATAATTCATGTCTATTTTTGAAATGAATTTATTTCACAATTATGAAAGTGTAATTAATAGTAAACATGATTAAATTAAATTAATAAAATTGGCACATAGCCTATGTATGTTTATTTATTTATAACTCGACATTTCGAATAAGATTTCTATTTATCTTCACGGAAATGATTGTTTCTAAATGATTTGTTTACAAATAAACAATATTAACAAACAGAAAAAGGACAAAAAGCATAACAGGATGTAATCGTATTACCGTCATCTCAACAATGCCGTCTTTCAATATATTGTTTATACATACATAATTGAAGAAAATTTTTACGCATCAATAACTTTGATATCCGACCACCGAGATATATTAGCCATACCATGTTTTTCTTATTTGGTTAAGGTCTATCAGTCTGCATTTGTTTCATAAAAATCGGACATGTACTTTTCGAATTACCATTTGTTAACAGTGTTGTGCCATCCATCGCATCCATAGCTGGGACCGATAATGATGATATTTAAATGTTAAAAAACTTAAAGTAAGCAAAGATACTACATAATTACAATAACAAAATAACACACTTTGGTAACACAGAAATTACAATAACAAATTGGCACGTTTCGTTTAACACAGAAAAATAAAGTAAAGAATTTGACACCAATAATCTTTGCGCCCGAAAGTAGTCTAAGTAAAAATTACATACAAATAAAAGAAAAAACTTAATTTCTTTTTGAAATGCCATTTAGGGGAATTAAAATAAATAATGTATGACATTGAAAAAATATTAACATTGAAAATATTTCCGTAAATATTTTATATATATAAAATTTGTAAAGTTCCGCGTGTTAAACAAAAAAAAAAGATTTCCGCATCATCAACAAAAAGATTTCCGCAGCTTCAACAAAAAAAAGATTTCCGTATCTTCTGTAAACGTTGTAAACAGGAAGATTAAATTGTAATATATAAAGACATAAAATTGTAAATAGAAACACAGTGTAATCAGAAGTAAAGAGACAGTGTAATCAGAAGTAAAGAGACAGTGTAATCAGAAGTAAAGAGACAGTGTAATCAGAAGTAAAGAGATAGTGTAATCATAAGTAAAGTAAAATTAATGAAATAAAGAAAGTATCTTAAGTGACAATAAATCGAGATTTTTCAATTCAGGAATACATACAATTTGGTAAGTATAAAATAACCAACATACTAACATCTGGGTACCGGTGAGATTGAGTAATTGTGGAAGAAAGAAATATGGCAGTATTTATACCCGCTGAATAATCTTTCACACTTATAAGATCTCATCTTTCTCACAACTAACATTTAAACTCTCCACGCTTAAATATATCACTTGGGTCATAGCCCCTACCAGCGGTAAGCGCCAAGTGACTATACAAGCTCCAAACCATCGTCTCCATATAACTACATTAAATCTATATTAAGTCAAGCTAACCACCGACGTATCCCATACCCGGAATTTGTCATACACACACGAAGTACAATTAACTGGACATAATAATTACCCGGTACATATAACAAAGAATTCCCAAACACCTATAAACATAACAAAGCATTACCATAAATACCCAAAATATTGACACTGTAGGCTAACCGATTTCAGATAAAATACAAAATCCCATCACGATAAAATACAACAGAATCAATATCAGATACAAACCTAAAATATTTAACGAATATCCGATTAAAATATAAAATATTGGCGCTGTAGAGTTCGAACTTGGAATAGAATTAAGTTGTTGTATTTTTCGCAAAATCTCTTCGAAATTGTACAAATTGCCCAGGGTTGTAAGTCCGCAGTGTAACAAGTAAAAAGAAAGGTGAATGTTCGTGAAGTCGGGTAAGACACTACGGTCACCAACAAACCAATCTCCAACAGTAGCATACACCAACAATCAACAACGCAGAGGAAGCAGCAGCGAGACAAAAGAGGCAAAACAGAAATTACCAGAAGAAATAATTAGTACAACCAGTGGGGAATCACCAGCAACACCAACCCAAGCATCTAAACCTAAAGCAGAGGAATTCCTCCCAATACCCCCAATACCCCCTTTCAAACCGACAAAAAAAGAACAGCCAAACCTCCCTTTCAAACCGACAAACCGACAGCCAAACCAACAAGAACAAATAGAAAAACAAGCTACTCTCAACAAAGAACAACCACAGACAATAATGAACCAACAACAGATCCAACAGAACATAGCAAGTTCAGTACCAGAATTTAGCGGTGAAAACCAAGGAACAAGAACAAATGATAGATTCACACTAGATTCACAGCGACAGCAGACAGCATCTACCAGACTCTCGGCTCAGAAGAAGAAAAAAAAATATTTAGCAGGCTGATAAAGCTAAGATTAACAGGCGAGGCATTTACCAGGGTAGCACACAGAAACATCGAAGATTACACAAAATTGAGGGAGCTACTTAATAACATGTACTCGAGAACGTACTCGTTAGATGAACTGGAAAGAGGATACACAACCATCCAACAGAGCTACGGTGAAACCATTAGGAATTATGGTTACCGGCTCCTAGAAGCATTGGAACAATACAGAATAGGGTACAAGACCAAATACAAGCTAACAAAAATCGACGAAGCGTACAACAACCACATCGAAACAAATTCAGTACAAATTTTTAAAAGAGGATTAAACAATACAATACTGAAGGAGAGAATAGCAACCTCAATGGCAAAAAACGTAGACGAAATCATAGACGAAACAGAAATCATCGAAAGAATGCTCACTGCAACCACAGAAGTAACAACATCCCACAACCTAACACAAAACCCATTACCAAAATTCCTACCTGCAAGACAGCAGCAAAATAACCACCATCAAGTCACATGCAACTATTGTCAACGGCCAAACCACACATGGGATATATGCCGCACAAGAATAAATCAGGAAAGGATGAGAAGGATAACTACCCAGACACAACCTTACAACACACAAAGACATCAAGATCAGAGATATCAACCACCAGTAACGTACCACAACCAAGCTCGACCAGAAACGTACAACAAACAATATCCCACATCAACACAGCAAAATCAACAATATAATAGATTAACTACGATGAATGTACAACCAAACAGAAATCAATACCCACCAGCACAATACACCCAGGTAAATCGATATCAACCCAAATTTTGCTCGCATTGCAAGACCACCACTGGCCATACATTCGACGAGTGCCGTAGCAAATTCTTCACAAAGAACCCATATCAACCCAATACCAAAAACAACCCATCAACCGATACCAGGGAGCTGACAGACAAATTCAACAACATGCGTATCAACATGATGTACCCTCAGTCAAGACAGAATCCAGCAACACCAGAACAATACATGCATCAGGGAAACGCCAACAGATCCGACCAGTAGTAGGAGAGACGCTGTCATCGGATCGCGCACAACCAAGAACAATAAATCAAATGAACCAAAGCGAACACGGACTATCTCTTCAAATGGGTACCATTCCTGAAATGTACCTTGAACACACACAATCAACTCAGCAACAACAATTAATCATTCAAAATCAACCAAGCCCAGCCGCTAAATCAAATCAAACGAGACCAGACTCTCAACAACCATTAGTTATTAAGAATCAACCAAGCCCAGCCGCTAAAACAAATCAAACGAGACCAGACTCTCAACAACCATTAGTTATTAAGAATCAACCAAGCCCAGCCGCTAAATCAAATCAAACGAGACCAGACTCTCAACAACCATTAGTTATTAAGAATCAACCAAGCCCAGCCGCTAAAACAAATCAAACGAGACCAGACTCTCAACAACCATTAGTTATTAAGAATCAACCAAGCCCAGCCGCTAAATCAAATCAAACGAGACCAGACTCTCAACAACCATTAGTTATTAAGAATCAACCAAGCCCAGCCGCTAAATCAAATCAAACGAGACCAGACTCTCAACAACCATTAGCTATTAAGAATCAACATTCCAGTACAGAACACATAGACAACATCATCATCCTAATACACTTAATAATCATGTACACCAACATATTCCTTTCCCTCGTAACCAACAATTTATCCAAGACACGAGGATGGTGTGAAGAAAACTTCAACAGAATACGATCACAGTATTCACAAATAGGTGACAAATGGAAGAAAACCAAGGTTGGATACAAAAAACGAGGTACTAACACTAAGAAGCATCACAAGATGCAAAAGACCGCGAATTTCCTGGACAGTGAAGAACACAAGTATGACGGAAAGAATGGCCACAATACACTGCAAAAGTTACTATATCCAGAGTGTAGCGCAACTACAGAATCAATAAATACTGTGTCAAAATGTAAAACAAGAGATACCATAACGCCAAAAATAGGCGCGAACTTCACAAAGCTATTGATAGACTCAGGTGCTGACATTTCACTCATCAAAAACCAATTCATACCGCGGGAAGAAGTTAATACATTTGATGTGTTAACATTAACAGGGATAGGTAAAGGTAGCATAAAAACAGAAGGATCTATTCAGTTAACATTAGAATTCCAAAACCAATTCAAAGTCAAGCATAAATTTCATACAGTATCAAATGAGTTCCAAATTTCAGAAGATGGTATTATAGGCAGAGATTTCTTTGTAGATAACAAGGTGGAAATATCGTACGACAATAATCAAATCAAAATTGGTGACAACCTTATCTCTTTCTCTAACAAAGCACAAAAGCAAATTACATTACCTGCACGATGTGAAACGGTAATAGAAATCCAAACCCCCACTAATGATTTATATGTCTGTTCTGCATCCGAACCACAACCAGGAGTTTTTATACCCAACATGTTACTCCAACCACAGAATAACAGAGCAAAAATCATTATTGCCAATACAATCCCACGAGAAACAAAATTAGAAAATTTCGAGCCTCCCTAACTCCCAGTACAAAAACACAAATTATTTGTAGGAAATCAGAATTTCAGGCATCAAAAACTGCACCTAACTATAAAACCAGAAATCAAATCTCAATCCAACTATCCTTCAAATATTCCACTAAATTTTCTCAACATAAAACCCAGTTTACAATAATCTAATTGGATTATAATCAAAATTTTAAGACAAAAATGGAAAAATTGTAAAATTAATCTTAGTCGAAGAAGATTATCAATATAGTATCGATAACGATAGAAATAAGTAAGTTTTTCTTCGCTTGGACTTACATAACACCAAGTAAGGAACAACTTATCAAAAATATATAATTACTAACCCCATAGTTAAGAACATTAATATTAAGAATCAAAGTATTGTTTAGAAATAGTTAATTTACCATACAACTTAATCCGAATATATAACACAAATTGTCAAAATATTGTAACTAGTTTTAAGAATACATAGTCAAACATAAGGTAACCAAAAGTACAGCTAGATGAAACACAAGCAACTTGAAGAAGCAGTAAATACAACAACCAACACAACAATCCACAGAACATCCCAAGATTTCGAGTCAAATTTGTACGGTTTTCTCAGTATTCACAACAAAAGCATTAACAGTATACAGACGAGTTTCCAGTTACAAATTACCAAGAACATATCAATGAAAGATTAGCCATGAGGGATGAACAACAACAGACAGAGTTGGAATTCAACAAACAAAACATTAACATTTATCCCAGAAAGTTGATTCTATAAGTGATGAGAAACTACAACATCACGATAAAAGTTCAACATTTGTTAACCGGCTGAAATATCAAAAACATTGGACGATTCAATCTAATCAAATGAAGGCGACCAGACAATTGCGACCAGACAAAGCAATAAACATCATCCAGCTCTCAAAAGAAACAAACAGAAATTCTACAGAATACTATAAGAAAGAAGTATATTGATGAAGCAGACAGCAGCGGCGATATAAGGCATCAACAGCGGCGATATAAGGCATCTCTCTCGCTCTAGGGCTCCGAGAATCTTATTGATTTAATACACATACACAAACTTCTCTTTCTCTTAATTATTTGTGTGGGCATAAAACATACAGAAATCAGGGTATTCCTTGAGTTTTTTTATTTAGTGAATATAATTCGCTAAATCAGTACGTTTATACTTGACACTAACTGTGTTAAGTAGGAATTATATTTTTGTTGTTTTGTCGTAGTTACCTGATGAGTAGACCAACTTTTTCAGTACGGAACTGAACTACCAACACAATGAGCTCAAGGAAAGTTCTCATTTTTTGTTCAGGGTTATACAGGGTGGGCCAAATAATTTTTATTTCTATTTATTGTTATATTTTTATTTATTTTTTCATTGTAAAGAACAATCCTTCCGATTAATTATGGAATACTACTTCATTCATATGACTCCCTCGGCTGGCCTTGACGGACCCCATACGGTCGGTCCAATTTTTGAGCACATTTTCGATGGTATGCGGCATTATGTCTTCAATGGCAATGCGAATATTGTTCTTGAGAGCGTCAATCGTTGCTGGTTTATCGGCGTAACACTTATCTTTGACGGCACCCCAAAGATAGTAGTCCAACGGCGTCAAATCACAGCGCCGAGGCGGCTAAATCACATTAGCATTTCGCCTGATAATTCGATCTTCGAAGACAGTGCGCAAAAGATCAATTAAAACGTGTGCTGTGTGGCACGGAGCGCCGTCTTGTTGAAACCAAATGTTGCCTATATCCTCCTCTTCAAGTGCCGGGAACAAAAAATCGTTTATCATGGCGCGGTAGCGCTCACCATTGACAGTAACGGCGGCTCCTTGCTCATTTTCAAAGAAAAATGGCCCAATGATGCCACCGGACCAAAATCCGCACCAAACAGTCACTCGTTGAGGATGCATCGGCTTCTCTACGATCACGTGCGGGTTCTCTGTGCCCCAAATGCGACAATTCTGCTTGTTTACATAGCCACCAAGATGGAAATGCGCCTCATCCGAAAAAATGATTTTTTTGCCAAGATTTTCGAAGTTATGTTTCAATATTTCCCAGCGTTGTGATACACAACAATTTTCATTCAGCGGAAGGATAAAACTAACTTTCTGTCAAACCAAAAGTGACATAACCCTTACCATACTCAAAATAACCGCTAGTTCAAAAAAAAAAAGTTAGATGGCCCACTCTATACACTTTGTATAACTCTTTTGGTAAATGATTGGCCTATTCATTTTTATGTGACAAAGCAATCGAGAAATGTTTCTGAATGCCATTATTGTTATTATATTTTGTATAGGAAGTACCGAGAGAATCTTATTGATTTAATACACAGACAAACTTCTGTTTCTCTTAATTATTAGTGTGGGCATAAAACATACAGAAATCAGGGTATTCCTTGAGTTTTTTGATTTAGTGAATATAATTCGCTAAATCAGGACGTTTGTACTTGCCACTATTTGTGTTAAGTAGGAACTGGATCTTTGTAGTTTGGTCGTAGCCACCTGATGAGTAAACCAACTTTTTCAGTACGAAACCAAACTACCAACACAATGAGCTCAACGAAAGTTCTCATTTTTTGTTCAGGGTTATACACTCTGTATAACTCTTCGAGTAAAGTACGGGGAGATTGATATTTATACTTTTTTGGTAGATATATTATAAATAATTGGCATAATCATTGTTTTCTTATTATTGTTAATAGACACACATCAAAAGTGTACAAGGAACACATAGTTTTTAGGTTGTCATCCCCTTAAATTTGGTTCGATTTTGGTCTTGTTTTTTGTTTCTAGAAGATACATCGATTGCACATACAACGTCGGAGGAATTTTTAGGAATGACAATAAAAACGATGAGTTTATTATTATAATGGTAGAGAAAGGTCAATTTAAGAATTTTGAACAATCCAGAATTTTTTTTTATTTGATTCCATTAAATTAGTACAGTTGGCATCTTCTGGGCATGGAGCTAATCAACGTATCGAAGCTGTCTTGTGGAACATGTCTCCAGTGATCTTGAAGGAGACTGCATAGTTGCACCCGCATTGTTATTGATGCTAAATGTGGCAGTATGCTTCGTTGAAGTTGATCCCGTGCGTGTTCAATCGGATTTAGGTCCGCGGATTGCGCTGGCCATGGCAACATATGGATATCCTGCGCTTCCAACCAGTCTGTTGTGATTCTTGCGGCATGTGGCCTGGCATTGTCGTTTATTAAGATGAATACTGATCCGATTTGTGATGATAATGGAACTGGCTGCCGATAAGTTACCTATCCTACCCTATCTGTGCACTCCTTGTACAACTTTTCTAGCCTCTCGGCGTTACCAGGCTGTCTCCATATTCTTGGCATCAGTGAACAGAACTTTGGACCCTTCCCCTTCTGTCCAATTTCTATTATTTTGACACCAATCATTATAAACCTCTCGATTTCCATGTCGAATCTGTGGACATCTCAATGGGCGGCGAGCGTAAAGGTTGTTTTCGTGAAGTCTATTCCTGATGCTTTGGTCACTAACATAAATGTTTTCATTAGTCCTCAGTTAAAGTTGGCTCCCGGCGGACTTGCAGTTGAACATAACCGTCCTGTGCTCTGTGCTGAAGTTGTAACTCTTTTTCGACCTATACACGCTGCACGTACCGACTCCCAGTCGTACATTGCCATTGCCATAACCTGCATATAATGCTCCGGGACAGATTAAAATGACGGGCAACATCTGCTTGGCTTCTTTCACTTCGAAGAATTCCTACTGCTTCATCCATTTCACTATGAGTTAGATTATGACGCGTATTGCTGTACTCCATATTTCTACACAAAATTTTAAATTTCAAAATTTTAAAGTCTCTCTTTTAGGAGCTTAAACTGAGTAAAGTCTGAGATAACAATTCAACTCAAATAGACTACAATTTTAACAAAAAACAAAACCAAAATCGAACCAAATTCAAGGGGATGACAACCTAAAAACTATGTGTTCCATGTATACACTTTTGATGTGTGTATTTTGTCTATAAAAATCCGAAAGAGCCTTATTGTTATAAATTTTACGAGTAGTTTAATTCTGGATTAAATAGTTGCAAGTATTCTTAAGGTAAGCACAATCAGGCTGTGTATTGACATTATTGGAATCCATCTTTATTTGAATCATTTCTAAAACTCTTCTGGTGGTAGGATTCTCTTCCCTTTCAAGTATCTTGGCATTATCTAGAATTTTATTTGTGAAATATTCGATGATTCTCAAGACGCTACGAATGCGAATAACTCATAAAATCATCAAAATAAACATTATTTAAAAACGGTATCTACAAAGATATATTTAGTTGAATTTATTTAATGAAATCAAAAATGGAAGAAACAACAAGCCGCCTTAAGAAATAAACTCAATAACAAAATGCAAATCGCTTATTAATTTGGCACTAAATTTAAATAAACTCAGATGTAGGTGAAATGTAAACAATATTGAATGTGCAACCCCTTAAGGTATACGATTAGAAAAAATCATTTTTTTAACTCCTTTTTGTTTTTGGAGAAACCCACCCAAATTAATTGAGTTCATTACTCAATCTGGTTGGTACTGTCGTGGTTATCCACAAAATATTCAATTGAGTTGCTACCAATTTCTTGCGAAATGTACATTGTGCAGATCGTGCTTCGCTTCTTCTAAATACTCTCTTGCGTCCAAAATCAAATTGATCCTCCGCAGAACAGAATTTTTTTCCAAAACATACCCACAGGTCTTCGGGCATGTACAGTTTCGCCTGCCAAGCCTTCGTCTGAACCGTGTACCTTCTCCCTAGATAACTAGCGTCAATTCTCGAAGGCGCTGTTGAGTTCAAAGCGCGGTATAGTAAAATATTTCGCTTTGCAGTTCTTAGAGGGTGTCCAACAGCACCTATAACGCTTTTGAACATTTCAGAAATTAACCTTAACAATGCAAAACCGTAGCAAAATCTTCACGCGCTTTTCAACTTTATATATTTTAGCATCACCTTTCCAAAGTTTCCTACTACCTACAGCGGTTCAAGACTTTTTCAAATTTGAAACCTTGATATGCACCACACATATTTGCCACGACCAGGCAATGCCTTAATTTTCTAAAAGGGATTTGAGTGAATCTTTAAATTCCTTATAAAACAGCCAAATTCAGTCAGCAAGCTAAACAAATCCAGATAAAAAAACAGCCAGCTGAAGATAACCAAACTTAACTAAATCTAGTCTCAGAAATGGTAAAGAATAAAGCACCTTTAGGACAAAGTGATGGTTAACATATACCGATACATCAAAGTTTTGTACTTGAGTAAGATTTGGAAAATCATTTAATAATCTGGAGTAGTGACTATTGCTACGTTCCATTGAGCAGGTAGAGTTTCAACTACTGCGAACATCGTATGAACCGTCAGAAAAGCATTAACTAGCACCGACAAATAATTGGTCGATACGAATTATATTCGATCATCCCGTTCGGTACACCAAACTTATCTACATATAGATAAATGTTACTTACAACAAGTTTTTCTTCTCTAACCTATCTTTTAAGCTGGAGACAAACTTCTATTACATCTAAAATTCATGTCAACTTTTATTATATCTAAACATTATGTCCAAAATGTATGTATTTAATTAATTTTTCCTGTTGCATTATTTTTAACTGTCGGAGCCACCGATTTTTTACTATACGTTTTGTTATAAAATTTAACAAACATATACAGCAACAGTAAACCATCGGGAAACATGAACTTAAATCCAACCACATTAATTTCATCTAAACATGGAAATACAATACATCCATTCACCAGCAATATTAAAAATTGGACCTGAAATATAAAAAAACAAAAAAAAAAATTAGAATATGCGTCATTAATGTTACATTTGAATTTTGATTTACAATTTGTAATGTTGTAATCGCCTTTTTATAGATTCGCTGCCAATTTGCGTCACCAAAAGCCGAGACCAGATAATATAAGTACATAAAGAAGTGTACGATCAAATTTAGCACTGCGACCATACAGCCTGTTCCGCAACCGACATATTTGGCGGCAAAATATGTTATGTACATAGTAGAGATGTGATGATAAACGTGAAGCGTTGAAATTTGTTTTTGTTTTTTCCGAAGCACAAAAAATATTGTTTCGATGAGTTCAACAATTTTCAATAAGAACGTGTAATACATTAGCTTTGCACGATACATATTTTGTGGTGCATCACTATAATCGGGAATAGTGCACTGATACAAATTTCTAAAAGTTACACCATTTGTTAAAAATTCTTTAGCCAAATAAAATGATACGACTACTTGAAACACATTGTATCCAATTAACACATTTTTTAGTGAGTAAGCAGGCCTATTTTTCATAAATCTGGAAAATATACACAATTTTTTTTTTTAATTACACATTTTCTAATTAACACTTTGCGTTTATACTGACTTTGGTCCAGCGTAAATTATGAATAATAAATATGCTGTACATAATATTGTGATTTTGAATGGAGACTCCAAAAATGGCCAATCTTGAGTTCGTTGCTGTACTAAAAGAACGAAATAAAAAATAATCATTAAATATGTCCTATAATAGGTTCTATAGCAGCTTACATGTATCCAAATCTTCAAACATGTTTTTGGACGCTAATTAAATTATAACGAACTGGTGTGTTGGTGATAGGACTAGGGTATTTGAAGCGACTGATGTACTTAATTTAATTTCTATTTAATTTATCGAAAACTATAAACAAACTCATTATACAATAATTGAAAATCAAAAGTTGGAATATTAGTACAACAAAGAATTTTATAAACGGAACTAATTAATTTAACATTTTGTTTTACATAAATGTTGTCGTTGGCAAACATTATATTATGTACATGTACATGACCTATATGATAATTTTAAATTTTATAAATTACAAATATTTACAAAATAATCACAAATTGTGGACTGCATAATTACAATAAGAGCTATTTGTAATTATTTTGTAAATACTTATAATTGATTCATTATGCATTATTAGCATTTGGTTAAATTTTACAAATACGCTAATTTAATTCAAAAATAGTAAAATAAGGATTTTCAATAAAAACATATCAGAAAGTTCGCCTTTTTTTGAACGAAGGCTTCCGTTATGAGAAACCGATTTACCAAAATCTCGACATTGGGACAACCTTGTGCCTAGTTCATATTTTGTTTGTTTGTTTGAAAAATAATAAATCAAATGTGCATTGGTTTTGTTCTTTTTTTGTTTTGTGATTTTCATAGTAACCGGTAATCGCCGATTGCTTGAAGTAAGCATTTTTGAAGTAGAATACTTCATTCAAGGGTGCACGTTGCCATGTGAAAATGTATTCTAGAGTTTTTGCTAGTTGTAAAGTCACACAAGACGTTAAACCAACTAAACTACATAACAAATATTATAACTAAATTGTTTGAACTTCACAAAACTTACTTTCTTAAGAAATAGTAGATTTGTTGTAAAACTTATAAAAATATGAGGTACGTACAACATAAATTCGCAGTCGATATAGGGGCTACAAATACATTCAAACATGCTAGAAATTAGAGCTCCCTTACCTCATTTTAACAAAGTTTGTTTCTGGTTACATTCAGTCCATTTCAGGCCACCTTTGTACATACGTTTTAACATAAGACAATTTCTGTAAAACTTCAGCCTTGCCGGACAACATTTATGGAAGTATGATAATACTATGATCAGTCTAAAACTTTCGACACAGGCTTTCTAATTATAAAAAATTGTCTGTTTTACAATTCCAGAAATCATTTAACCTTTTGAATATGCGACATAACGAGCCTTTGTCGTGAACTACGCTTGAAATAATTATTCTTAGGGAATTACTGTTTGTTAGGTACATATTTTAAGTTTTATTATTTTCATTGTTAATTGATTCTATATAATTCAAAAAAATTTAAGGTGATTTCGGATACGCGTTACGTCCTTGGTTAATGACCTAGATGCTTGTTAAAACATCGAGTGTTACACTACCAGCCGCCAATAGCTTCTAAAATTATCAACGCATGTTGTGCTTTACACACTAAATAAATTGGACAACGTTCCACCTCAGGTAAACGACGATTTATTGGATGGGATAATCAACAAATAAATCTATTTTTGAACGCAGGCAGGAGGATTCAACTAACCACTTTACAAATTAAACAATTTAATTTGAGGCTCAACATAATGGTGGTAAAGTTAATTACCCCGTCCGAATTATTGAAAATGTACATTAATACGGGGTAAGTATCGTTGGCTGTTGTGGCATCATCTATCGTTAGTGGAGGTGCCAAAACATTTGTGATGGCCGTTATTTCCTCATCATACACCACATTTCCATTATTGTCATTCAGCGGGAATTCCAAAGAGTAAGATTAAATATAACAATATTTTCTATAACAATAAATACAATAATATACCATGTTAGCTGCACTCTCTGGATTAGTAACTTTGTCGATTAAAACGGAAACTCGTTATAATTAAGTTAATATACAAATTTTCTTTAAAATATTACTTTTCTCCAGCACTTCCAAGGCTTACAAGCCCATGGAATGGCATTCAAAATTCTTGCCCCATCTTCCCTTAATTTGGCTGACTGTTTGTTTCTAAAATTATTTTCCATTTTTTGCCTTATTTACTGCGGATTACTTTCTATAAAATCCACTAACGCATGTTTTTGAGTTTTGGAAATATGACCCAATCTTGTATTTTTTTGTTCCATATTTGATTCCTTTCTATTTCTATGAGTCCTATAACCATTCGCCTATCTGTTGATCTACTAATTTCTTTTCTGCTGGAGGAAGCCGTCTTGGACTTTGATGGAGGGGTGCCTTGCTTTTCAGGATAATTTTCAGCTCAACTGGACTTTCTTTAATTGGTGCTGGTGAATACGTTGAAACAAGATTTTGAATTTCGTCACTATATGGTTTATTCACGATATTCAATTCGTGCATCGTATTTTAAATGCGAAAAAGCACAACAAATACTTAGTTGTCAAATAGTTTATGTACTATGTATGACACTTCCTTCTGATAAGATAATTTTGGTTCCAAGAAGAACATCATTTCCTACTAACATCTCCAATTCGCCTAAATAGTAGTCACTAAGTATGTTCTGTAGCATACATTCTGAAAACTAATAAAAGGTTGCGTTTGGTAACACTATTTTGAATTACGTTGAAAAGTTACTTTTGGTTAAACACTATGTTGAATTAAGTCGCCATTTTGATGGTGTGTTCTAAAATAGAGTGTATGTAAAACGAAGGGGAAGAAAAAGGTTGAAATTGTTATAAGCGTCCTCCTAAGTTAAAAATAAAGAAAAAATAAAAAAACCAAGAAATTAACGAAAGATTTATTGATACAGTCCACTTAAGTAGAAGAGTAAACATTTAGTCGAATCGAGACGGATCATATTGGTTATGTAAAATCGAAAAAAAAGAAGCAGAAATGGCGTCACAAGAGAAAATGAATTTACTACAGATGTAGAGCCAAATAAAGTGTTATATTTGTTAAAAGGGAAAATGCTGTGTATGGACGAATGCATGAAAAATTATAAAGAAATCTATACAGCCATGTTAGAAATAGCGTGTACGATGGGTGATGAAATGCAAATGGACGCTATAGAGGATGATAGTATCAATTTTCAAGATACTTTAGCTAAGATTAATTACGCATTTGCGTCATTATTAAATCAAGTTGAGAGTGTACTCCATGTCCCAGTCCAGAAAATGTGTTTGAGGATGAATCTAATGCGGACGAAATAAACAAAAGTGTGATCAAAGTTCGACGTTGTACAAGTACGTCATCAAATGAAAATATTAACACCAAAATTGAAGTGGCATCAGCTAATGGTATACAAGAGATGCAAGAGGAAAGAAGTATCTCCCATACTCGTGAAATGTAAAACAAGCAGAACAAGGATCAACTTACGGTAGTGCATGAACATACTAAAAGCGTATCAATTGTGGAATCGAAACCACAATTGTCGTATAATGCAGTCATGCTGCCGAAAATTTCGTTACCCACATTTGATGGCGATCCGTCGTTTAAGGAGTTAATTGTACAAAATCCAACAATCACCGATATGCACAGATATTATGTATTATCTTAATGGAGCTTTGTCTGGAGAGGCTAAAAAAGCGATTGCAAATATTGAGTTTTCATCACGTGGTTTTAGCCTGGCATGGAAAGCACTCGTGGCAAAATATGACGATAAGAAGAGCATTTTGGATAACCATTTTAAGTCATTTTTTAAGATGAAATATATGAACAAGGAATCAAGATCAAAAATATGCAGAATCTCAAAAACAGTTGCGAGCATTAGGAAGATTAGGCGAAAATTTAAGTGACGCGGTTATAATATACATAATGAAGCAACGCTTCGATCCGGAAACACGTAAATTATGGGAAAATGAAGATACGTGAAATGAAAATTCTACTTGGGAGAAAATGTTAGAATTTTTACATCGCAAGTCGTGCTTTAAAATATCAAAATGAGGCATTCAAAACTGAGTCATCAAATAAAACGTCAAATGCAGCGAGTAGCAATCATCGTCGGAATACGTCAACGTTTTTATCATCTCATCAAATAGTAACGTGCCCTTTGTGCCATTGGTCACACTTGGTGGTATGCGAGCAATTCATAAGACTGGCTCCTCAGGATAGATATGATGAAATCAGAAAATTAGGTTTATGTCTCAATTGCTTTAAAGGTGGACATAAATCATTTATGTGTAGATCATCTCGCTGTATAAAGTGTCAACGCAGGCACAATACTATGCTGCATTTAGAATCGAACGGGTTAGTGTCTTCTTCAACCGAGCAACAACTAAATGCCAATAAATTCAATCAACAACACAATGAGCAGGCGCAATCAAAAGATGATTTAACGTCAAGCAAGACCACACTAGTATATGTCGAAAATCAAATGTCTCGTATCATGTGTTACTTTCAACAGCACAAGTCTTAATAAAGGATTCAGAGGGAACTTAACATACTTGCAGAGGATTCAGAGGGAACTTAACATACTTGCAATCAAGTAACAAAATTTCATTTCAGCCGAACTTGCAAATAAACTGTCTTGGTGCATGACAACGTTAGAATATCGATTGGTGGTCTGAATCACTCCAAAATAGAGGTTAAAGAAAAATTAACAACAAAAATCAAATTTAGAATCAACGATTTTGCTAGCATATTAGAGTTGTGTGTGGTTCCTAAAATTGGAAATCATTTGCCACAGCAATTTATAAATTTTGAAAAGTGGGTTATGAACAAATCTGATATAATTTGTTCAGTTGAAAATTTGCTGGATACCAAGATAAAAAAACCACCGACCAACTTATAACGCACTTAATTTATTTGTAATGAATTTATTATTTACTGATACAATAATACTTGGTTATAAACAATTTTTCTTAGACTTATTTGCTTGATTGCCTTTTTTCGAATGTCCACCAAAAAATTGTATTCGCCCTACGTTAGCTTGATTTTTTCCCGGGAAAACCACTTTGCAAAAACTCGTTTGGTTGCAAGCCACTGAACATCAGTTTGAATAAATTTTCCGGTGACATCTTCCAATGAGTAGGTGATTTAAATTTATTTTGTACACATATTTAAGAATTGAGCTACTAAGAGTTAATTTACAAATAATTGAGTTATAATAAAAGGTTTAGAAACAATGAAAAAAATATAAATGTCAAAATAATAAACAAGGTTAAAGAGCTGTGATAATATACAAGATAAGCAACAAAATTTTATATAAAATAATTGTGTAGTAATTTTCTCTGTTTGTTTCAGGTTTTTCTTTTTTGTTGTTCACCAAGACTCAACAAACTGCACTTTATCAATTAAATAATGCGCGGATTTGCCATGCATTACGTTAAACAAGAATAAACATTGTCTAAATTTCAGATAATTCTCGAAGGTACATCCTAATAAGTTTTTTGAAAATGGTGTAATGTGATCAAATCTGGACAAATTATAAACATATCTTGTAATGGAGTTAAAGGCAACATTGAGTGTTCTACGATGTTCGTAACTTAGGAGTTAGGACTCCCATTACTAGATGAGTAATAAGTAAAGAATGGGCTAATGCTTTTTTTTGTTTTAATAGGGGTAGATTTTTTAAATTTGGGTAGTCTTTTCAACCCAGCATAAATATTAGAACAAATATGGCTTACGTGTGAATCCCATGTAAGGGTTGAGTTCAAAATATATCCCAAATTAAGTGCCTTATCGACAAATGGTACATTGTCTTTATCAATAACCACAGGTTGGTAATTAATATTTTCATTACTAGTGTTTACAGGCAAAACTTGTGACTTAGAATAATTTAACTGCAGTTCATTAATTTTAGCCCATTCAGAAACAGCCTCGATATCAGCATTAACAAACGTGGTGATACGCTCAATACAATCAAATTTGTTAGATATGTATATATTTGTACATCATCAGCATAAAGATGATAATTGCAATATTTAATTACGGATGCGATATCATTGACAAAAAGCATAAACAATATAGGCCCAAGTATCGATCCTTGAGGCACCCCGCGCACTACATTGTCCAGCATGGTTTTTCATCACCAAAACTGACGTACTGGGAACAACCGCTTGGATAGTTTTTAATTAATTTAATCGCGTGCTGCGAAAATTTAAAATGATTTTGTAATTTAAGAAGCAAATTACTATGATTCAATGTATCAAAAGCCTTGGAAAAGTCAAGTAAAATCAATAGTGCAACATGACCCTTATCTAGAGCAGCAAAAATGTCGTCCGTAATTTTGAGTAGCGCTGTTGCCGTACTGTGTTTAACCCTGAAACCAGATTGAAATTTGTTAATCATTTTATTATTCTCCAAATATTGGACCATTTGATCACACATCACTCTTTCAAGAACTTTGGATAACGTAGGTAATATGCTAATGGGTTTTAAGTCCTTAATATCTTTAGGATTTGAACACTTGGCAACCGGCACAACTCTCGAAATTTTCCATTGAGAAGGAAATCACGATTCACTTAAACAACTATTAATCAAATAGCAAAGAACTGGTGAGATATATTCTAAAATCAATTTAATAAATTTTAATGGAATTCCATCGTCACCAATTGAGTTGGACTTAATTCGCAACACGGCCTGTTTTAGTGCAGTTTATAGAAATTCAACTGTATAGAAATTCAACTGTATTATCAATATCATCACTATTTGATGTAATCTTTGCAAACCAAGTGTTAATTTCATTAGCTGAAAAATGAGGAGTTGTTATAGCTACATCTCTGCAAAGACCAAGGTTATGGATATTATTCCACAAATTTCTGGGCGGAAAATGAAAGAAAGTGAAGCATTTTATTCAGTAATTTGCTTCTACTTTTACAAAAGGCTATACGGTTCTCACTCGTTTGATTATATTTCCAAAGCTTATAGCATATTTACTAATCAATTACCGCAACTTCAATTTCCGCACTGAACCATAAGGGCGTTATTCGTTTAGGAGCAATAAACATTTTAATTGGGCCATGTTTATCAAATAAGCCAAGAATGAATTCATTAAGTAACGAAAATTTCTGGTCAATGGTTTTGGCTACAAATATGGATTAATATGCATAAGCCAACGCTTCATAATTAATGTTTTTATAAGATCTACATATATTGAAATGTAGAAATTGGAGCTCTAACTACCGGCAAAGAGTATGATAAATAGATAAAATCATGATCAAAAATCGACACATCCAGTTGCACAAGTCTTTCTATTTTAGAACTATCCTTAGTTATGATTAGATCTAGCAACGATGCACTTTGGTAAGTATCCGAAAAATATGCAGGTTGGTTATTAGGAAGGTAACTTAGGTTTTGACTGACGAGAACATTTTTGAACTGATCCGCAGGATTACCGGTTTTAAGCATATCTATATTGAAGTCACCAGCTATTAAAATATCATCATAATTAGAAAGTGATGATAGAATATCTTCTAAGGCACCCACATTTCCACCTCCAGTATTATATAAGTTAAACCATTATTAGACAATCAAGGATCTTCCATTTCAAAATATTATTTATATAGACATGTAGCGACTCACGCATATTCACATTAATAAATATGGACACTCATTTTTATTCTCGTAAAGGTTTACATTCGTTTCGCTACAATACATATATCAGTCACACACATATCAGCGCTCTCTTACGTACTACATACTACTAACAACCGCAACCGCTCCACCAACAAACCGAAACATACAATCGCATCGCGGCGTACCTCATACTGGTAGAATTTCCCACAAAAAGTTTGACATCTTGTTTCTCCACACAGTCGAATTTTTGCGCTTTACATTAAAACAGCATTCAATTATTTGCTCGCGATAAAATATAAATGTTGTGGTGAAAATTAATAAGAAATAAGTTAATATCCGTGTAACTAAATTGTGTAACAAATTATATAATCAAAAACATAATAATTCTACCTATCTTAATTTGTGAAATCTCAATTTGTGAAAATGAGATTATAAACATTAAATCATAATTTCTATGTAAAGGGTACAGGGTGCGTTATTAATTCCGAACGGCGTCTATCACGCACAGCAAAGGCAAGGACCCACGCCTAACCCTTACAGACAGCTACGCCACCGCCCCGTTTTAGACGATCATTCCTTTTTAGTGTGTAACCAGGTATATTTACAGCATTGGAAGATACCCATGGTTTAAGCCAAGTCTCAGTAACGGCAATGAAATGAAAATTTAATCCATCGATTAAATGTAGTAGTTCCGCAAATTTAGAATCCATATTTAAACTTCGCGAATTAAAATATGCCATTTTGACATTACAATCTCTATGATTTAAAGAGCGTTCCATGGCACAATTAGCAATGTTAGTGGATATGGAACTCATTGTAACAGGATTAACCAACACCATATTTAGCATACCACATCAACACCGATCCAAGAATATGAAATGAGACTTGATGAAACATTAAAACCACAGTACACAGCAAAAAAGGGCACACAGTAGCACATACAATTATAAATAGAATTATATTAATAAAATATTAAAAAAGAAATTAAAAATAATAATAAGATTAAAACATGGTAGTAAAAACTCATAATACGCATTTCGATGTTTATCGTTTCCATTGCTTCAATCACATTAGCTTAAAATGTCGTCCACCAAATCTTGCAAAATAGTAAACTCAGTTATTGCTAGTGCAGAATCACTTCCTGTTTTCCTAATATGCACAATCCTATTTCTAGTAAACACTTGATGTAATTTACCATTTCGTTTTAACTGAAGCAGCTCCTTATGAATGACATAGTTGCGACGGGTTAGATGTTGGTTTTGTAAATTCTAGAGGTAGCACTGAAGACACCAAGATGTCTTAGTTTTAGTATTTTATATTTTAGATATAACTTTATAAAATTGCCTTTATGGCGTTTATTTAAGAATTTAACTACTATACTTCCAGGAACATTAGTTAATTTAGTTGGTCTACGGTAAGCAGAAGCAATAAATGGTACATTGCTTTCAAACGAAATAGTATTTGCTATTTTATTTACGTAATCCGCAATATTCTCATGCCCTGTCAAAGAATCCCTTGATGATAAAGCTTCACGTTCCAGGAAATCTAAGCGCTTTTCCATAGCTACTGCTGTTTTTGTGAGATTTTCTTTCTGCTCAACAGGTTCTTTTTCAAGGACAACTAATCTGGTTTTCACAGAATTCTCAATCGCATCAATTTTATCAGTGATGTCTTTTAACTTAATGTTCCCCTTTTTTTCAAGGTTAGTGCCAAAAAAAACTGTATTTTTAACATCTTAGTTCTTGCAGAAAATACTATAATTTATTATTTAGCATTTACATGAATCTAAATAATGGTAAAAAGTATTGCAAATTATTGTTTACATGTTTTCATTAAACCAAAGAGAATGTAATATCAAGAGTAACGAAACTGAAGAAACATTTTCATAGAAAAAAGGGGTTACGAATAGGAAATTTGAGGTAGAAACGATCAGTTAAAAAATGTTGTCGTTGTAACTGCTCGAAAAAATAAAAAATTTCCACTTGTTGGTGCTAAATCTGATAAAATTTTTTATTCAGCTTCGGTACTCTTGGTATTCCATACTCTTTGATTAAACGCATTTAATTTCTTTCGTCGGAACCCTAATTTGATTGCTTGGAATATGTATACGTATATGTTACTACAAGCAAGGTACAAATATTAAACGTATCTAATTATGATAAATATCTACAATCTACATGTAATCATCATTGTGTGTGTGTTTACATTTTTCATCATTTTTCCCAAAGTTGTAGTTTTGTGGTTTTTTACATTTTTTTTTTAATACATATAAATGATATCGCTAAGGCAACACAAAAGAAAATCGCAACAACAACTAAATTCCTGTTCATAATGGAAAAGAGATGATGAAGTGAATCGACATTATAATCAGAAATGATAGAGTCTGCAGAATATCCTCTGTGTGTATATACATCATAAATTATGTACCACAAAATGTATTTTCCTTTTGTATTTATCTTGAAAATTAATTGAAAATTTGTTGTTGTTTGGCATTAAGTTTCTGGTTGTTGTACATATTTTTATATATTGTATGGTGTCTCCTGCGAGGTATATTCGTCATAGTAACTAACAAACAATTTCTTACGAGCATTGTATTTTGAAATTCGAAACTTAACATTAGACAAATTCGTACATTCAATTATTTGTTGTATTTTGTAAAATAAAATGATAACCCTATATTTAAGGCGGGTTTCCGTACATAATAAAATATCTAAAGATTAAATTGAATTTAAACGAGATAATTTAACTTTGATAGTTTTTTGTTGTTTTCTATATTCGTATATACGAAACTTACTTATAACTAAATTTCAATTACATTTTGAAGTAATTTTTCGGAAATCTTTTTTTTTTCCTCCACTAAACGTACGTACGTTCGTCCGTATTTGTAATAATATTGTATGTACCCCAAAAATACAAAATCAACCTTTTAAATTATTCAAGCTTTTATTTTTGTTCGTATTCTTTTTAAAGAGAACAATTTTTAAACGATATACCGTTGTATGTTTTCGAAAAATGTACAGCATAAAATAGAGAAATGGAAAATATCTGAAAATTATAACTGTATCACACATTAGTTCAACTAAATTTAATATAATTGATTTTTCGTTTTTCTGATTAAAAGAAGAAGTTCAGATCAGTGTTCATAGTATAAAAGTTTGATTTCAGATGAAAAATTTAAAGGGTGGTCCATCTAACATTTGCAATTCAACTTGGCTCTAAATTCAAAGACGAACGAATATTTTTCAAAGAGGTTTGTTTTAGTAGAAAGAGTATACATTACCATGGCAACTTCGATTTCATCTTTCAAGCCTTGAATAGTCTCTGGATGGTTCGCATAACACTTATCCAATAACAATCCAAATTCAGTAGGCATTTCATTTCTACTGAATTTGCTACGTAGATTTTTTACGGTTTGCGTAGAAGACTCACCACTTTGAAAATAAGTTCTTAATATTTGCCAATTTTGCTCAAGCGTAAGGCGACCCAAGCGTAAGCGCTGCCAAACTCGAAATAACCGGTGGTTAAAATTGCAAACGCTGGATGGACCACCTGTTTATATATAAAAAGAAGAGACGAGATATTTTGTATATCTCGTAAGTATGAACCATGAATAAAATATAAACAATCTTGATTTTCTTGTTATGTGCTGGCCCTGCTTTTTTTTCATATGTAAGTTTGTATGTAAATAGATGTTTGGTGCTTGATGGTTTGTTTAAAAAGAATTTTCGTAATTTAACCCCTTTCGTTTCCATTCTCAACATTTTAACATTTCTATATTATATCGTTATACCATTGCATAGATATAGTAAATAATAAGGATTTGGCAAATGGAACAAAAATGTACATTTTTTGGAAAAGTGTACAGAAAATAAGAAAATACAATGTGTTTATAGGAATACTGATAAGATTTATCAGGAAAATAAAAATACATTTTCTACTGTGTGTTTGTATGTGTATGCGCTCTCGATTTAGTATTTGCTTAGTTTCCATTTCATTAAAAAAAGTAGAATGTATATTTTATTTTTTTTGGAAGAATTATTGTACCAAACAACGATATTTACGTTAAGAAATTGGTTAACGCAATTTAAGGATTTTATATAAGATTAGGTTTATGTATTTACGGTTAAATTATGTCTAAGCCCATTTATCGTTTTTTTTGTGTGTTTATTTATACATAATATGTATTTCGTATAGCATATCGTTTTTCATTCAATTTAGGATAATAATATTACTGTCCTCAAATTATATTTTCCTTTATGTGGTTTGTATTTTTGGTGGAGGTAGGATAATTTGTGATACAGACATACCACATTTATATTCAAACACACCTCCATATTATATATCATTATAAATGTGCGCGGAAACAAATTACATTGGCACATTACCATAAATCTATCAGCAGACTAACAAAAAAAAAATGCTTTTGTAATTACACACAAACAACATACATATAAATGCTTTACCATTATATTAATATAACCACGAAGAATTTAATTGGTTATATTTTTATTTGTATCATCATATATGAAATTATAAACAACTGTACTATTCACAAAATTTATACAATAAATATGAACAAAAATTATCATAAATTATACGAAAAAACAACACAAAATATTTGTAGTTTGCTTTAATTCATGCATATTTCATTAAAAATAAAAGTCAGTTAATTTGATTTAAATTATTTATTTAAAATATATAAAATACCCGAAGGATTATCATATACAAATCAAATCAGTTGTTGTTAAAATTGCGGTTTTAGGTCATTGCGGTCGCACGAAAATATTAAGCAACAAATACAACTGTAAATACTATTGTAGCTCATTGATCAAACTACGGAATTAAAAATTACAAATGGTTCAAAAATAGATCGGTTCGCAATACCCTGTGAAATGAAGTGGAAGGGTACATAAAACCAATAAAGTGTGTGCAAAAAAATTTAGAAAAGTGTGTTTCGTTTTTCAGGTTATAGTGTTATAATACTGACTTGAAAAAAGTTCTGTAAAGTGCTATAAAAAAAAGTAAAGCGAAACATGGATAGCCAACGGAGACAGGACTATGTTTATTTTTTTAGAAATGTCAGAATTTTATTTATTGTTTTAAATTCAATCGTTAATCGACTTTAACCCTACAATGCATATTGTATCATATGTGATTTGTATCATATCAACCATTTCAAACTACAAAAAGTGTTTTTTGTTCGTATAATCTTTTATAACATTTTCCTTTATATGTAGTTAACCTCTACTAACACAAAAATTATGCTATTCACGCGTAAATTATGTAAAAAATATTAGTTGAGTTACGCTTGCTGTGGTGAATTGTTTGTTGCTGTCAACGTATATTTTAGATCGTCAATTTCTTAGGTAAATAGATATATTTTACATTTTACATTAAAAGAATTTATTTGAAGCTTATATTTATATTTATTTATTCGTTTCTGTCAATTTTTTTTAAATAAATTATGAAATTTCTTTGTGAATATTGAAAAACATTGGTTGTATATATCATACTCGTATATTATGATAAATCATGCAAAATCTGCATAAGTTTTGGTTGGTTCGTTTATGATACATCCGACATGTGGATTCGATAATTCGAGGGTTCCATATTTTTGTTTAATTAATTTGAAATTTTTCGTAGTTCTAATGGCTTATCAACGTAAATATTTGAATGCTGCGGAAATAGAAGAATTCGTGAATAAATTTAGTGATAGTGAAGATGATATGGAAAGCGACAGCGATAACGAAGCAAATTTCAATTTGGATCCAGCATTGTGTCGCTTTGTTTTAGAACAGCATGGCGAAATAAGCTATGAAGATCAATTTGATATCCTAAATATGCGTGTGATAATTGAAAACAACCAAAGTGATTTAAATGAAATACAAAATATGAATAATCAGGACCGCAATGATGTAGTAGACCAGACAGTGCCAAATATGGATACTCGGCATCAAAATGAAATACCAAACGAATCATGCAAAGTGAAAGCTCTTAAAAAAAAATACAGTAATGTTATTTGGAAAACAAAACATTTGGATATTTCGCCAGAAAAATACAAATTTTCGGGTGAATCATTACCTTCCGAAGTGCTTGAACTAGAAACACCTCTTCAAATATTCAACTATTTTTTTGATTCTAATTTAAAAAACCGAATTTTCAAAGAATCAAATTATTATGCTTCAGAAATTGACATTGAAAATCCTTTTTCTATCAATGAGAAGGAATTAGAAAAATACATCGGTTTGTATATTAACCTCTATGCACCATGTAACAAGCTTGCGACGATACTGGATTTATGCAGTCGGGAATGCCATTATTCAAGATGAAAAGGTTTCTTCAACAAATTCGAAAAGATTCTTCATTTTAATTGTAATAGCAACTGTTTACCACGTACAAGTGCAAATCACGACCAGCTCTTTAAAAGGAGGGCCTGGTCAAAAATTTCCAAAAAAATTCCAGTGTAACAAAACATATCCATTGATGAGCAAATCTGCTCTTCGAAAGGTAGAAGTTATTTCAAGCAACCGCACAAATGGGGCTACAAGTTTTTCGTTCTTAGTGGTATTTCCGGATTTACTTACAATTTTGAGTTGTTCTCGGGGCAAGAAAACAAAAAACGGTTACCATCAGAACCTCATTTAGGTAGCTCTTCAAATATAGTCATTAGACTACTAGGAAATGTGCCGCGACACGTAAATCATCATGTATACTTCGACAATTATCATACCAGCCTACTACTTGTTATCGAACTACTTAAAGTGACAGGCTATCACCGAATAAATTACCCACTGAGCGGGCCCTAAAAGACAAGCCTTGGCACATTTGAAAGCTTTGATATAAGTTTGGTTTTATGGAAGGACACAAAATGTATGACTTTACTCTCTACATTTCCAGATGAACTACCAACAACAAAAGTGAAACGATACATTCGTAATAAAAAACAAACTGTTCAGGTAAATTAGTAATTTTATAAGCAAACTTAATGTTTTATAACAAACCTATGGGTGGCGTGAATTTGTTAGATAGTTTAATAAGTCGCCACAAAATCAAAATGCGATCGAGGTAGTGGTACATACGAGTATTTTACCATTTGTTAGATGTCACAGTGGTAAATTCATGGCTGCTTTCAAAAAGATATTCTAAAGTAAATGGGACACGACACCTTAGTTTAGCAGATTACCGAACTGAGGTTGCTGAGAGTTTATGTAAAGCAAACGACAGTCGCGGAAATTTAAAACGTGGCCGTCCATCTATAAATATAATTCTTGCAATACAAACAAAGAATAAAAAACCAAACGCAAGCCACTTACCTCTAAAGGTAGTGCGAGAGAACAATATTGCACATTTTTGTAGTTAGGCATCCGACAGACAGCGATTTAAATTACCTGGGTGTTCGAAACTAGTTTTTGTTAAATGTGACAAATGCCAAACTCATCTTTGTTTGAACAAAGATAGGAATTGCTTTCAATTTTTCATGGTCGAATCGACTGATTATATTTTTTATTAAAATTCAATTTTATTATTATTTAAAAAAAAAAAGAAAAATATTAACTATTAATTTTTAAATAACATACATAGGCTGTGAATAATAACTATATACCTTTTTTATTTAATTATATGTATTTATAAGTTGTAACTATAAATCCGTGAAATAAATATTTTTTTTTTTCGTTAATGATTTTTTTACTCATAAATGCATAATGTATCTTATATGATACAATCATGAAAATGGTGAGCAAATGTTCTTCAAAGAGGATAGACGTGTTTTTTCTATCCTCCTATGTAATCCACCGGGATGCATTTATCAGGCAATGTTTTATATTTATAGATAAAGAAATGAAAATTCTTGATTTCTTGACTAAGTGCATGATTTTAACTATTGTGTGATTGTACATGGAATTTAATTACTAAAATCTAATAATTGGATCGTATTAAATTGATTTTAACTTAATTTGATAGACGTCATAGTTAATTTCATATCATCTTACTTGCATGTGTTCTTGTGTTTTATTTTATGTACAATCAACACAATATATTCTTAAAGCTTAATACATAGCAATACCAACAAAAATGTTTATACAGGTCGTCTAATTCGCTCTTTACACAGATCCTATCAAGGAAATGTACTATATATTATTGGTTTTTATCATATAATATTTAAACAACAACAAAAACAGAAAGACAATTTTGTTGGTTTTGGTATAGTCGTCACAAATATTTTCCTGTATCTTAATACATACAGCGGGAATGTTTATATGTTCGGTATAAGGGTATTTGTATATAATATAATTAAAACCTGATACGTCTCCTGCTGTAGAAAAGTATTTACCTTCAACGTGTGTTGGTGGTTTAGTATATAAGATTCTGTTATTTTTATTTTGGTGTTGTTTCTCTCTGTGTTTTTTGTACTCATGAGAGAACTATAGTGTTCTTGATAAAATACGAACTATACTACAATCACAACAAAAATGTTAGTGTATTCGACTCAAATAGGATTCTTTTACTACATATAATCGAGTGAGTTTGAGTCGAATCGGAAACCGCCATATATAATCCATATAAAATATTCCATTTAGGTATGATTAATTTTTTTACAGGATATTATAAACTGCATTAAGTTATATTAAGTTAATTTAATTAAATATTAAATGATTATAAATTAACTAGATCATATAAATAAAATACTAATTTGGAAATATTAATTTTGAGTTGAGTTGAGATTTGGTTTGCAACACATAATGACGTATTTATTTATGCATGCCAAATTTTGATTAAACGAATGTGAACAATGTGGAATTATATGTTAATGAAAATCGTGATGCTAAATGTATTGAACTTAATGAATTTGTTCAGGTTTTGGTTGGAATTTTCACATCCAAACGTTAAATTTTTAAGAAAATAATGTTTCAAGTTCCTTTCATTGATTTATTATTTTACTTACTTTGCGGGCTTGATTCGGCAGGGTAATATGGCCATAAACGGAGTTAAAGTTTTATGGGAGTATATAAGTAATACATTTCGAAAATGTTGATTTTGTTTATCTTAATTATGTCAACAGTTTTGAATCTGCCCCAATTATTAATCATATCCTATCCATTGGTTTTGGTATGTGTAAATGGGTATACGGTATGTTCTCGGGAATACTGAAGATCCTGTTATAATAATTATTCATTTAAGTAATAAAATTTGGTATTATGGTGATTTATTAATTAAATTTATTTTTTGAAGTTGCCTGGAAATTTTTATAATAATTTTATTTGTTGATTCTTGATATACTTATAGTACCTAATTGAATTATTGAGGAGTCTAGGGTGTTGTGGTGCTGTAAAATTATCATTTTTAAATCATTTTATATAAATTTTATTGAATAATAGAATTTATTATTTATTTTCTTTTCTTTATCGATAGGAAATTGATGATTTGTTTTAAGTTAAATTTTATGTTTGAATGGTTTTTAACGTTTATTTTAATTCTTGTTGCAGTACGTAATAATTAATTGATTAGATATAAAAAGATCATGAATAATGAAATAAGCATTGTTATTTTAAATTTTTCTTAAATATTTTATCAGGTAAATTAATGAAAGGCGGACAGGGGGAAACTATAACATTAATAATTTTTTAAGTCCTGATTTAGGTTTAGGGAGTCCTGAGTATCCGGCCCTGGATTCCAGAGAAATGATCATCTAATAATGTAGTTAGATTGTGCTGTCTTGTGCTAACCTATTTACTATATATTGTACTAATAATTTACTAACTATCGATCGCATTGGTGTTTGTAACCGGGCCGAGTCTGCCCCAAACTATCTTCCGTTTTGTTATATGTAAACGGCTGTACGATGTGTGCCCGGGAGATCCTGCTATAATGCTTGGTCGTACATTAAAAATCAATCAATCAATGTATGATAAAACCATGAAAATTGGTTTTTACCAGAACCATTGGAAATATGAAAATTTTATTTTCAGATTGTTAACAAGCAAAATTATACCTATTTCACAGAATTTTTCCGTTGAAAAAAAACATGCATTGTACAAAATTTTATAGTGAAAAAATCTTTAAAAAATCCTATTTATCTTCATTTGAATTCATATTAACCCATGAATTCAAATGAAGATAAATAGGATGTTTTAAAGATTTTTTCACTATAAAATTTTGTGAAACTGTACGAGGCACTCTTAATATTGTTGTTGTGATTAATTTAACATTATTAGTACTTTTTAAGTTATTTTGTCAATAATTTGTGACTTTTATATATTAAATTAATTATTACTTTACTATTGTATAATTTTTTAGTTTTTAAAAATAGTGTACTGATTTTTTTGTATATGTATGTGTATGTATTTTTGTGTATGTATTTTGTGTATGTATTTTTTTGTGTTGGATGAATAAAAATAAAATAAATAAAAATAATTGTAATGATGGAACCTCCCGAGTTTCACTTTAGTTTTTGTGTACACAGAATAAATGGCATCACCTCGAATGTATCCTTCGTTTGCTTAAGCCGGGCGTAAAAAAGATAAAAATATCCAAACAAAGTATGTATAGGAATTTAGGTGGTGGGAGTGACCATCGGTTGGATCAGGATCAGGATAATTTGCTGCAAAAATAACTACAAATATTTTGGTGTAATTTTTTTGTCTAACAAAATTTTTAAAAGGATGTTTAAAAAAACAAATGTTTGGATATCTCAACAAAGGTTTTTAAATAGTAAATAAATTTGTTTAAATTAATTTGGATATCGCAATTGAAATATAACCAATATTATTTTTCACGTCAAACCTAAAATGTCAAAAAAAAAAAAGAATCAAAATTGAATTATTTTCTGCTACAATTGCTCGATGTAAAAAAATTAAGCTACGACATTTTTTTTTTTTACGTTTCATTATTTTTAACATGAAATTATAATTTATTTTCGTAGAGTTTGTGTGAAAAAACGCGATTTTGATTGACGATATAACCTAATAAAAAGTTAAACCCAGTTAAATAATTTTTTCTGAAATCGCTAAAAAACAACTCAATGTCTTACTCATTTAAAACACAGGTGCTCAAATTTACCAGTTTTAGAGCAAAAATCAAAAGAAAATAAGGGAAATTAAATTTAAAAATATTCTACAACAATAACAATATGTATTAAAAAGGGAAAATTAAATTTAATGACGTCATGATTTATCCACATCCAAAACCAACGATAAGAAAAAAGACAACACGTCTCCGCTCAACAATCGAAATTAAGATAAATCAAAAAGAGCCAAACAGAAATAAATTAAATCAATACAATGAGCGTGAAGAAAAATAACAAATCAAAACAATCTAGCATGCTTCGCAAATTCAAAATAACAATAGAAAGTCATTCGAATTCGTATTTGAACAGATAGATGCTTGTGTTGTTTAATTTCGATTTATGAGTTTATGACGTACATTACAAAAAGAACAACACTTTAAAATTCAAAAATAACTTATTTTTGAAGACGATTTTTACTAAGAAATAAATATTTTCATGACTCGATTTTTCAATCAAATAAAATAACATGTTTCATGAACATTTTCGTATAGAAACAAAACAAAAGCTCATAATTCTAATAAATGCGAATGAACTATATCCTAAAATAAAATTAGAATTAACAACAACAACAAATTTACATATGTAGGTGTTTTAAAAAGTATACATTCGAAATAATATAAAATATTCTTCTATAATAATGAAAATGTTTGCCGATCGGTGAAAATCTCAAGATATTGATTTTCTTACCCATTCTGTTAAGATAAAAATTGGTCACATTTTCGAATAATCTAGGATTAACTAGGTAAACTCCAATAACTTGTTAAACGGGTTGGCATGATCAAAGCACCAACATAGGCCCACCGAAATATCATAGTGACATGTTTGCCGATCGGTGTGTGTGCCGATCGTTGAAAATCTAGAAATATCGATTTTCGTAGGTATTAAATAAATATATTTCATTCGGATATTATTTAGAAAAATATTTTATATTAATTCGCCCGTATGTATGCTTTTTAAAACACATACATTTATAAATTTGTTGGTGTTGTTAATTCTAGTTTATTTTAGGATAAAGTTCTTTCGCATTTCTAATAAACTAAAATTTTAAATGACAATAATCGTTTTGACATACATATATGTAGTTTCGTAGTAAACAAAAAATTGTATGTACCTTATTTTAAGCTTAGTAAAAAATACAGTCGATACTGGAGGCTCTTATTTATACAGTGGGCTCTAGTTGTATACGCCAGAGCATACTCTATAAATAAGAGCCTCCACATTGACGGTATTTTTTACTAAGCTTAAAATAAGGTACATACAATTTTTTCTTTACTATGAAACTATATGGGAAAACGATTGTTTTCATTTACATTGTTAGTCGATACGAAAATATTCATAAAACATATAATTTTATTTAATTGAAAAATCGAATCATGAAAATGTTTATTTCTTGGTGAAAATTGTCTTCAAAAATAAGTTATTTTTGAACTTTAAAGTGTTATTGTTTTTGTAATATACGTCATAAACTAATAACTCAAAATTAACAAACAATGCAATAATCATCTCTTTCATTGCCTCTATTCAAATTTGAATTTGAATATCGTTCTGTTGTTATTTTGAATTTGCGAAGCATGCTAGATTGTTTCGATTTTTTGTTTTCTTCACGCTCATTGTATGGATTTAAGCTTTAATGTTTGGCTCTTTTAGATTAATTTTAATTTCGATTGTTGCCATTGGTTTTAGATGTTGACAAATCATGACGTCATTAAATTGAATTTTTTTTTTAATACATATTGTTATTGTTGTAAAATGTTTTTTTAATTTAAATTCCTTTGAGAACATGTGTTTTAAATGAGTAAGACATCGAGTTGTTTTTTAGTGATGTTAGAAAAAATTATTTAACTGGGTTAAACTTTTAATTCATTTTTTTTCGTGATTCATTTATTTAAAGTAAATTAATTTTTGGTGTTTCTGTATCCCTTATTTTAAGTTCATTTTTCACATGCCGACTCTTTTTACATCAAGATGGTTCTGTAGACCCTCACTCATACAATAATTTTGTTTACACATTTTCTCTCTCTCTCTCTCTCTTCGATCCTTTTTTTTTTAAATATTAAAGAAAGTGAGTGTCATAATACCATTAGTACATGATAAGCTGTTACTAAAACTCAATAAAGAAAAAACTGTCCATATTTCTCTATATTTTATTTTAATGTCAGAAAGTTGATATTCTACCTAAAATATACGTTGTAATAAAAATCTGAATCTATCTGAAAAATTAGTAGTAAAAAAACATTTTTAAAAACAAGCTTTTGCTCTAAAAAAAAGAAAATAAACTTTAAAATAAACAATCCCATCAATTTATTACATTATACAATTTATAAGTTACATATTGTATTCTTGTTTATTTACACAGGAAATCTCGCGACAAGCTTTTATATCATGTAAATTGTATTGTATAGTGTAATAAATTGATGGGTTTGATTTATTTAAAAATTTATTTTCTTCTTTTTAGAGCAAACGCTTGTTTTTAAAAATGTTTTTTAATATTAGTTTACTTTTTATTTTTTAGTTTTCGTTGAACATGTTTCTAACCCTGTTCATTTCATTTAATGCGTCATTGTTGCATGGTCGTTTGCTTGTTAATTTAGTACAGTCTAGTTCTTCAATAAGGAGACCTTCTAGCGGTTTGACTCTACTTAAGGCTACGTGAGGCTAAATAGACAATGGTGCGGTCGACAGTACTACCCTTCATTTTGTGTACCGTGATAGCCGACCATAATACTATATAATTGGCAATATCCGCCCTTCAGCAGTACCTTGACTATATTTTGCGGGAAATTTCATAGATTTGGGTTGAATAAGGTGAACACCGCCTTTACCAAATCTATACGGACGGATGGTATGTCAGTGTAATACATTTGTGCTCTCCGGAAGCAGGGCCATATGATTTCTGTAATATGTCCAATGGCACCATTCACCAGACCTTTGGACACATCTACATTATAACGCAACATGACCTTGGCCCCAACGAATATTTCTAACTCCTTAGGTAGCCCTCCTGTCTTGTTTATATCGGATTGTATAACATCTATACACAATCTATTAGACTATCTTATGCTATTAGTTGATTAATAGTTACACCATGAGTGTGAAAATGTTCGAGAATAGTTTTATTGTGATTGTATACTTGTTGGTTAATGGGATAAATTCGCAGGGCCTTTTCAATCGTAAATTCGCCAGTTGCTTCTCTCTTCTCTGTTTAGTCGATTCATTAAAATAGCAAAATGTTCTGACTGAAGTTCACCAATTCGTAATGCATTCAGGAGGTCTTTAAAAGTGATGCTACCCTGTTGTCTCATATTTTCAGTCAATTCATTTAACGAGAAATGACGCCATAGGTGTATTGCTGGGACAAATCAAGAGGATATTTTTACCACCAAAGATACATTCGTTGTTTATAAGTTGCTTAAGTCGGGAATCCACCATACAAAGCATCTCATAGAGGACCATATAGAGATTTCATCTATAAACAAAAATTCTATGTGTTGCCACTGTTGCCGCATCAAACGCAAGTAATCACCAGTAAGAATAGGCATTTGCACGATTCTACCTGTTAGTGCACAAACTTAAAAAACTTGCTTGCCGGAATACCGATTTACTTGATTTTTCCACAAGTTAAAGAAGAATGTTTTTCCAGTTCCAGCGTTACCCGTTATGAAAACCTAGCTGTTCTGAAATATTGCTTGTTATGAATAAAAAAGCGTCCTTTTGTTCAACATTCATTGTTCTTCTAGCATTAAGGAACTCGTCATCGCATGAATTTGATTAAAAGCATTCTTTAGTTGTATGTCACGCTCCCTATATTTCTCCAAGCGTGTCTTAGTTACACGGAGAGGAGATTTTCTTGCCAGAAAAGCTTCTCTAGCTGTGTCATAGTCAACGATTAACTCGCTTTCATTTCGATACGGAACATACTGAAGAAGTAAACTACAGTAATAGATATCTGGATCACGATTATTAGTCGCTATCTAGTTTGCCTTTCTGGTTCATATATATCTACACATTCTTCGGGGTCTTTATTTGATTTTACATAATGAGGTTCAAATAGCAACGCAAATTCTAGAAGGCACATATTATTAAAATCGAAATTGGAGTGCTCAGTGGGCCGTTTTTCGTAACGTTCTTATATGTTGCTACAGTATCCGGTAGCCGATTCATTTAAAACAAATTTCAGGAACCTGTATCTCTGTTCAGGCTTTCTTGTGTACAAAAACGTGCATTTTCTCGAACAGACAGAGTATAAAAGCACATTCACACGCAGAAACTTGTCTTTCCTTCAATATAGTAAAGTTTGTGCTACAAGAGATTTAGAAACGTATTTGGCCATGTAAAATGCTATCACTTCATTTGTTCCGCACGGCTGAATATCCATATTGGCACTCCAAACTTTTAGAAGAGTTAGGTTATAATCATTCACACATCCAGCTTCTGGTCTTCGGTTTAATATACAAATATGCATCCATTGCGAATAAATTCGTCTGATAAATGGGACACAATACGAGTTTCAGTGCATTTATTTCTCGAACAACCAAACCTACTTGTTGATGAATCAGTATTGTTTTTATAGCAAGTATGTGTATGTTTGTGTAATCGATATTTTTTTTACCAGATCATGCGATTTACATGTCTCGGGCGGTACGTTACAACTACATACTTGATTAAGCTGGCGGAGCTCCTCTTCCGTATTAAAAAGTGCGTGATCTTCGACCCAAACTACCAAGTGAACATGGTAGCTTCCGCGATTCTGAAATTCGATTCTCCACCAGTAGTCTTTTATTCGACCATTTAAAATTTGATTGTTGCTTAACATATATTTCATAAGGGCATTGATACGATACATGAAATATATACTAACAATAATGCGATACTGTTCAATTAACCGCTGTTCATTGGTCATCCATCGGCAATAAGGAGAGCTTTTCGCATATCTAGCCAGTTGAAGTCATTACAACAAAATGTTAAAAAGTAAGTTGGTGGCCCTAGACATCGAATTTGTGCTAACAGCTCGTTTAATGCCGTACACCAATATACCGCTGAGCCTTTAAGATTTTTAAGATAAAGATGAATGTCTTCGACTTTGGTACGAGTAATCAAACATTGATAGAGCGTAAAACAAGTAATCATTTCCTTGAAACCTAGTATCGTTTCCTAGAAATTTATATTAGAAATAATCAAGAGGTGCAATTTGGATATTTCTTGGTTGGTTTAATTCATTCACCCCGTAGGGCAGCAGGCAGAACCATCCGAATTCTTCTGCTTTCCGTTCACTAGAGACATTAACAATGTCATCTGTTGTTTTGTTCCTAGTAATTTCATTATCATTATTTGATACATCTAACACTTGTTCTTTTGTAGTTTGTGTGCTGTCGATTGGAACAGTTACTGAAGTGTGTACGGGAATGGTCTGAGTAATTTGACAAGCCATGTTTACATGATTTACAGATTAAGATTGAACCCATCAGGACCACCAACAGGTGGTATAAATTTGTTGGTAAATTTGTTTCCTAAGTCACATCAATAAAATACACCTCCAGACATAACACTCGAGACGCTAATTTTATACATTCATTTCTTACTTTCGGCTGGGAACTTTTTAATTTTCCGAGATTACCGAAGGGAAAATTGAACGGAATTTTTTTCCTGCGATAACTATCGACAAGTCAAATCAATAAAATAGATCTGCAACTTTCGATTAACTTTAACAGTGCCCGATTGATAACGCCTCCATTTTTTATTTTCGGCTGGGATAACACAATCTACATTACCATTTTTTTGCTTTCGGCTGTACTAACATAATCTGCGTTATCGACATTTCACTTTCGGCTGACTTTAATAGTATAAATCGATGGTCACTTATTCTCGGTATTACCATATAAAACAAAAAATTTGTCTTTTTTGGTCAGATAAAACATGATCATTTATCGTTCGTGTGGACAATGCATCGACCATTCCTAGCAGCAAAATGTGTCAAACTTAGATGATTTTCATTACGCATTAAGATCTCACAAAAAAATTGATTTAAAGCACGTACAACTTGTGAGACTTACTTATTTTTAGATGGACCTTCCTGCGCTTAAAATGTTGTATAAGCATTATAAATTCTAATTGGTTAACATAGAGTTACAACTTAAAAAATATTCGTTCCAACAACTAAGAAGAGAGCTTTGGAAACAGATATATAAAACTGTTAAGCATTTGCTCAGGAAGATAATTGGCGCCAGCAAAAACCACAAATAAGAATAATTTTTTCATAAGGTGTAGAAAATAGCACGTTTTTCAACTTATGGACATATAATAAACGTGTTCAAAATTATCGATAAAATTCACATTTTCGATGTCAATCAAGAAATTACAGGACCTTATAAAAATATTGTTTCACTCAAGAAGGAAATATCTTCATTAAAAATGTCATCTATGAAGATTTTTTCTAAAATAAGTCCAAAGATTTCTTCACACATACATATATCACTGCTGAAAAAAACATCCTTGTTCAGGGCTATGGAATACGAATGCAGAAAAATGAAGAAAGAATTTATTCCGTATCCTACAAGTGTACGAGATAATACAGATCAGAATCCGGCTAATTTACACTGCGAATAAAATTTACATGCTAAATTATGTGATGGTTATACGAAAGGAAGATGGTTTGACCACTGAATGATTCATAAAACAGCATGGTCAGGTCAGTGACTGACTTCGTTACCTTAATTGTGATTCTTGGCTTTCATCGCCATATAAAAACAATTTGGTATTTTTATTAGCTGAACGAAATTTTAAATTATGTTGATTGTTTACATTTGCGAAATTTTGAAATTAGCAAGTGTACTGATAAAAACGGTTATCCAAAAAATGCAATATCCAGGAACTGGATAATATCTAATTCAATTTCATACATATGTAAAAATCCTTTTCGAAAAAATTAAATGTTCGGTTCCAAATTGTTGGTAGAGCATCGAAAAGTTTACAAAAATTTTTGTTTGCAAAAAGGTTGAAATATTCTTGTGAAAGAAGATATGCAGGACAGACGAAATAGTTTTTTAAAAAACGAATGTACCAACATGTCCACGATTCAATTTTTGACTTTTCAAAATTCGCATATTTCCATTACAAATCATTGATCTTTAGGCGATGCTACAGTGTTAAGACAAAGAAGAAGAAAATCTTGATAAACGTTTTATTTTAGAAAGTATTTGTATAAAAAAAAAAATCGGATTTAAAACACAAAGTTATTAAATGTTCAAGAAGGTTCCAAATTCTCAAGTCAAGTTACTTGATTTCAATTACTTGAATTCAACTCGCTCATAATATATTCAAGTTAATTTAACCAAGAGTTTGTTTAAAATGTCGTCGAATAAGTTGGAAAAGTCAAAAACTATTGTCGACGCTATTATTGACATTTGATTGTAGACAAATTGGTGTAGACGCTCAACACTGAAGATAATAAAATTTGGAGCTCGCCTTATCTAAGCTGTAACAAAGTTAAGACTGTAGAAGGTTATTTGATTCCTTATTGCTGTTAACGCTTGTATTTTGACATAAGATTATTATAAGCCGAAATGATATCAAAGGGCCGAATGTCGAGAATTATATTTCTAAAAATAAAAAAATAAAAAAATTCGGCCCTTCGACCCATTCAGCCCTTTGACATTCGGCCCTTTGATACTTTCGGCCCATCGACACATTCGCCCCTTCAACATTCGGCCCTTCGACAGATTCGGCCCTTCGACATTCGGCCCTTCGACATCCGGCCCTTTGAAATTCAGCCCTTCGTACCCATTCCTTATAAGCCGATGTTACCAATTTTTAGGTTTCTACATATTTTTTGTCTGTCAACCTATTGGCTCCAGTTCATATGACTTATGATGTTTTCTTTGGGCAAGCGTACAATCAACCTTCATATTGAATGCGTTTTTAATGTAGAATTACAAAATTATTTCAATTTTGACTTTAATTTATAAAATTTATAAAAAAAAACATTGTTTTCCTAAAATCTAAATTACCTGCAGTTACGTATTAATTATAAACACTCAGATGAACATACCTGGAACAATAATAAAAAAAAAAACATAAAATTAGTTTATTATATTTATAATGTTATGGTGATATATTAGAACTGGTTTTGTATAGTATAAATTACAATAAAATACTTGGAAAGCGAAAGATAAAATTTACACAAGCCTGATTCGCTGTCGGACCATTAAAACGTATTCTGATTTGCCTCTGTTTTTCATTTCTATCTATACGGTCATATTATAAAATTCCTATTTTCCAAGAATCCATAGTATAATAAAACATAAAAAATTAATAAATAAAGCAGCACTGTTGTAAAGTACAAACTTTATTGTTATTCATTTCCCTCAACATCAAATTATTTTATGATAAATTCTCTTGAGGAAAACCAAAACTTTTTCCGTTTATCAAAGTGCTTTTTCTGTTTGATTTTCTTTTATACATTATTTTGTGCTTTCCCAATATTCTTGTATATACTATTGTACGTTTTATTCTAGTATTTTTTTGTTTGTATAATGTGTATGAAATTAAGATTGATTCACGTCATTCGTGCTCTTTAATCAAATAAAGCATTTTAGTTCCAAAACGTTCACCAAATGATGGTTCAACGTGTGTTTCTAGGAAAACCAAAAAAAAAACGACATTTTTAATTCTCTTACGACACAAATTATTAATGTCATTAAAGTTTAAGTTGTTATACCTATGGACAAAGCGATGTAGGCCCCAAATCACGTAAAAGGCAAAGGTTTTGTAAAAATATTCACATAATTAAATTTAATTAGATTATTTTGTATGTCGAACGTCCTTTAAAATTACCACCATTTGGACAGACGGTGATATAAAAAAACAAAAAACATAATAATGATGCTTTTTGGAGGGGGCGGACGCCAAATATTCTGACAATGATAAATATTTCCCGAAATGTTTTTTGTTCTTCTTATAATCAAATATTTAGGCAACAAACAACGTGTACAACCTTTATTAATTATGTGCGTATACCTAATTATATAGACATAATAATTATTATGCTAAATCTTTTTAAACATTCATACATATTTTATGTACGATATATCCAACAAGAAGGAGGCTTTTTTTGTATCATATGCGGTAAATAGGATATGTTTTAACATAATTCCGAATCCGTATATTTATTTTAATAATATCTAATAATAGAGTTTTAATTCTTTTGTGATTTTAGGATTAACGGTACCTATTTATATAAGATTATAACTTATACAAAAGAAAATTTTTGGAAAGTTTTATGTATGGATGGTGCATTAATTATATTTCCTCTATATTCTTTATGAAGCCATTGTTAAAAACTTGGTATATAAAATAAAAACTTTGGTATCTCTTTATTATCATGAAGCTTATACAAAATTTGAACATTATTCTATAAATATATATACATATGTTTTAATGCAGGTCAGGGTTTTTAGATTAGCGAAATTTATAAAGCTTGGTTAACTTTTAACAATTTGTTTTATTATATTCAAAAAGTTTTCTTCGGTTTTCTTAAAGCAACAGTTCTGTCATCAAATCGCAACTTTACAACCAAGAACATTGTTCAAGCGAAATTTTGTACATATATTTGATCAATTGTTTATAACTAAAATTGATGTTTACATTACAAACATAATCTCTAAATAACTGTTTCCAGCAGATGGCAATACTTGACGGTTTGGCACATACATCGTAAACTCAGATAGGGCCTCACACATTCACGCCTAAAAAATATTGGAAAATGCCAAATTTCTGTGTAATATTTTCAGGTCAAAATTGTTCGTTCTTAACTTTTCCAATGGTAAATAATAATAGTTTTGCTTACTACGCCGTACACAGATTTGAAAAAAAAAATCGTTGAATGAAAAAGGCCACAGAATGAGATGGCTTGAGACCGCTGTTATAAGTAAGATCTATTTTGAATCACCATGTGGAAATTTTTAAATTTCACGAGCTGTATAAGTCTAGTTGTAACAATTTTTTAGTTGTGTTGGAACACTTGTCCCTGACATATCTTGACAATTGTAAACGCTTTTAAAGTTTCCAGTGGGAAATCTCTGAAAATTCGATTTTCCAAAAATCATTTGAATATTTGTATAAAATCAGCATCTAGAATGTTATGTCTAAAAAAAATTTCCAGCCGAAAGTAAGAAATGGATGAATAAAATCAGCCTCTAGAGTGTTATGTCTGGAGATAAATTGCATTGATGTGACTTGTCAATAGCTATCGCAGGAAAAAGATTCAGTTCAAGTTTCCGGTGGGAAATCTCGGAAAATTCGATTTTCCAAAAATCATTAGAAAATTTGTATAAAATCAGCCTCTAGAGTGTTATGTCTGGAGATGGATTGCATTGATGTGACTTGTCAATAGCTACCACAGGAAAAAAATTCAGTTCAATTCTCACGTGGAAAATCTCGGAAAATTTAAAAAAGTTTCGAGCCGAAATTAAGAAATGGATGAATAAAATCAGCCTCTAGAGTGTAATATCTGGAGATGGATTGCATTGATGTGACTAGTTACTAGCTACCGCAGGAAAAAAATTTAATTCAATTTTCCCTTGGAAAATCTTGGAAAATTCGATTTTCCAAAAATCATTAGAAAACTTGTATAAAATCAGCCTCTAGAGTGTTATGTGTGGAGATGGATTGCATTGATGTGACTTATCAATAGCTATTGCAGGAAAAAAATTCAGTTCAATTTTCCCGTGGGAAATCTCGAAAAATTTAAAAAAGTTTCCAGCCGAAAGTAAGAAATGGATAAATAAAATCAGCCTCTAGAGTGTTATGTGTGGAGAAGAAATGCTATGATGTGAATTGTCAATAGCTACCGCAGGAAAAAAATTCAGTTCAAGTTTCTCTTGGAACATCTTGGAAAATTCGATTTTCCAAAAATCATTGGAAAATTTGTATATAATCAGCCTCTAGAGTGTTATATGTGGAGATGGATTGCGTTGATGTGACTTGTCAATAGCTACTGCAGGAAAAAAAATACAGTTCCGGTTTCCCTTGGGAAATCTCGGAAAATTCGATTTTCCCAAAATCATCAGAAAATTTGTATAAAACCAGCCTCTAGGGTGTTATATCTGGAGATGAATTGCATTGATGTGACTTGTCAATATCAATCGCAGGAAAAAAATTCAGTTCAATTTTCCCATGGGAAATCTCGCAAAATTTAAAAAAAATTCCAGCCGAAAGTAATAAATGGATGAATAAAATCAGCCTATTTTCATTGGGAAATCTCGGAAAATTCGATTTTCCAAAAATCATTAGAAAATTTGTATAAAATCAGCCTCTAGGCTGTTATATCTCGAGATGAATTGCTTTGATGTAACTTGTCAATAGCTACCGCAGGAAAAAAATTCAGTTCAAGTTTCCGGTGGAAAATCTCGGAAAATTCGATTTTCCAAAAATCATTAGAAAATTTGTATAAAATCAGCCTCTAGAGTGTTATGTCTGGAGATGGATTGCATTGATGTGACTTGTCAATAGCTACCACAGGAAAAAAATTCAGTTCAATTCTCACGTGGAAAATCTCGGAAAATTTAAAAAAGTTTCGAGCCGAAATTAAGAAATGGATGAATAAAATCAGCCTCTAGAGTGTAATATCTGGAGATGGATTGCATTGATGTGACTAGTTACTAGCTACCGCAGGAAAAAAATTTAATTCAATTTTCCCTTGGGAAATCTTGGAAAATTCGATTTTCCAAAAATCATTAGAAAACTTGTATAAAATCAGCCTCTAGAGTGTTATGTGTGGAGATGGATTGCATTGATGTGACTTGTCAATAGCTACCGCAGGAAAAAAATTCAGTTTAAATTTCCCTTGGGAAATCTCGAAAAATTCGATTTTCCCAAAATCATTAGAAAATTTCTATAAAATCAGCCTATAGAGTGTTATGTCTGGAGATAGATTGCATTGATGTGACTTGTCAATAGCTATCGCAGGAAAAAGATTCAGTTCAAGTTTCCCGTGGGAAATCTCGGAAAATTCGATTTTCCAAAAATCATTAGAAAATTTGTATAAAACCAGCCTCTAGAGTTTTACGTCTGGAGATGAATTGCTTTGATGTAACTTGTCAATAGCTACCGCAGGAAAAAAATTCAGTTCAATTTTCCCGTGGAAAATCTCGGAAAATTTAAAAAAATTTCGAGCAGAAATTTAGAAATGGATGAATAAAATCAGCCTCTAGAGTGTAATGTCTGGAAATGGATTGCATTGATGTGACTAGTCAATAGCTACCGCAGGAAAAAAATTTAATTCTATTTTCCCTTGGGAAATCGCGGAAAATTCGATTTTCCCAAAATCATTAGAAAATGTATATAAAATCAGCCTCTAGAGTGTTATGTCTGGAGATGGATTGCATTGATGTGACTTATCAATAGCTATTGCAGGAAAAAAATTCAGTTCAATTTTCCCGTGGGAAATCTCGAAAAATTTAAAAAAGTTTCCAGCCGAAAGTAAGAAATGGATAAATAAAATCAGCCTCTAGAGTGTTATGTGTGGAGAAGAAATGCTATGATGTGAATTGTCAATAGCTACCGCAGGAAAAAAATTCAGTTCAAGTTTCTCTTGGAACATCTTGGAAAATTCGATTTTCCAAAAATCATTGGAAAATTTGTATATAATCAGCCTCTAGAGTGTTATATGTGGAGATGGATTGCGTTGATGTGACTTGTCAATAGCTACTGCAGGAAAAAAAATACAGTTCCGGTTTCCCTTGGGAAATCTCGGAAAATTCGATTTTCCCAAAATCATTAGAAAATTTGTATAAAACCAGCCTCTAGGGTGTTATATCTGGAGATGAATTGCATTGATGTGACTTGTCAATATCAATCGCAGGAAAAAAATTCAGTTCAATTTTCCCATGGGAAATCTCGCAAAATTTAAAAAAAATTCCAGCCGAAAGTAATAAATGGATGAATAAAATCAGCCTATTTTCATTGGGAAATCTCGGAAAATTCGATTTTCCAAAAATCATTAGAAAATTTGTATAAAATCAGCCTCTAGGCTGTTATATCTCGAGATGAATTGCTTTGATGTAACTTGTCAATAGCTACCGCAGGAAAAAAATTCAGTTCAAGTTTCCGGTGGAAAATCTCGGAAAATTCGATTTTCCAAAAATCATTAGAAAATTTGTATAAAATCAGCCTCTAGAGTGTTATGTCTGGAGATGGATTGCATTGATGTGACTTGTCAATAGCTACCACAGGAAAAAAATTCAGTTCAATTCTCACGTGGAAAATCTCGGAAAATTTAAAAAAGTTTCGAGCCGAAATTAAGAAATGGATGAATAAAATCAGCCTCTAGAGTGTAATATCTGGAGATGGATTGCATTGATGTGACTAGTTACTAGCTACCGCAGGAAAAAAAATTTAATTCAATTTTCCCTTGGGAAATCTTGGAAAATTCGATTTTCCAAAAATCATTAGAAAACTTGTATAAAATCAGCCTCTAGAGTGTTATGTGTGGAGATGGATTGCATTGATGTGACTTGTCAATAGCTACCGCAGGAAAAAAATTCAGTTTAAATTTCCCTTGGGAAATCTCGGGAGGAGGGAAGTTTTACGTCTGGAGATGAATTGCTTTGATGTAACTTGTCAATAGCTACCGCAGGAAAAAAATTCAGTTCAATTTTCCCGTGGAAAATCTCGGAAAATTTAAAAAAATTTCGAGCAGAAATTTAGAAATGGATGAATAAAATCAGCCTCTAGAGTGTAATGTCTGGAAATGGATTGCATTGATGTGACTAGTCAATAGCTACCGCAGGAAAAAAATTTAATTCTATTTTCCCTTGGGAAATCGCGGAAAATTCGATTTTCCCAAAATCATTAGAAAATGTATATAAAATCAGCCTCTAGAGTGTTATGTCTGGAGATGGATTGCATTGATGTGACTTATCAATAGCTATTGCAGGAAAAAAATTCAGTTCAATTTTCCCGTGGGAAATCTCGAAAAATTTAAAAAAGTTTCCAGCCGAAAGTAAGAAATGGATAAATAAAATCAGCCTCTAGAGTGTTATGTGTGGAGAAGAAATGCTATGATGTGAATTGTCAATAGCTACCGCAGGAAAAAAATTCAGTTCAAGTTTCTCTTGGAACATCTTGGAAAATTCGATTTTCCAAAAATCATTGGAAAATTTGTATATAATCAGCCTCTAGAGTGTTATATGTGGAGATGGATTGCGTTGATGTGACTTGTCAATAGCTACTGCAGGAAAAAAAATACAGTTCCGGTTTCCCTTGGGAAATCTCGGAAAATTCGATTTTCCCAAAATCATTAGAAAATTTGTATAAAACCAGCCTCTAGGGTGTTATATCTGGAGATGAATTGCATTGATGTGACTTGTCAATATCAATCGCAGGAAAAAAATTCAGTTCAATTTTCCCATGGGAAATCTCGCAAAATTTAAAAAAAATTCCAGCCGAAAGTAATAAATGGATGAATAAAATCAGCCTATTTTCATTGGGAAATCTCGGAAAATTCGATTTTCCAAAAATCATTAGAAAATTTGTATAAAATCAGCCTCTAGGCTGTTATATCTCGAGATGAATTGCTTTGATGTAACTTGTCAATAGCTACCGCAGGAAAAAAATTCAGTTCAAGTTTCCGGTGGAAAATCTCGGAAAATTCGATTTTCCAAAAATCATTAGAAAATTTGTATAAAATCAGCCTCTAGAGTGTTATGTCTGGAGATGGATTGCATTGATGTGACTTGTCAATAGCTACCACAGGAAAAAAATTCAGTTCAATTCTCACGTGGAAAATCTCGGAAAATTTAAAAAAGTTTCGAGCCGAAATTAAGAAATGGATGAATAAAATCAGCCTCTAGAGTGTAATATCTGGAGATGGATTGCATTGATGTGACTAGGTACTAGCTACCGCAGGAAAAAAATTTAATTCAATTTTCCCTTGGGAAATCTTGGAAAATTCGATTTTCCAAAAATCATTAGAAAACTTGTATAAAATCAGCCTCTAGAGTGTTATGTGTGGAGATGGATTGCATTGATGTGACTTGTCAATAGCTACCGCAGGAAAAAAATTCAGTTTAAATTTCCCTTGGGAAATCTCGAAAAATTCGATTTTCCCAAAATCATTAGAAAATTTCTATAAAATCAGCCTATAGAGTGTTATGTCTGGAGATAGATTGCATTGATGTGACTTGTCAATAGCTATCGCAGGAAAAAGATTCAGTTCAAGTTTCCCTTGGGAAATCTCGGAAAATTCGATTTTCCAAAAATCATTAGAAAATTTGTATAAAACCAGCCTCTAGAGTTTTACGTCTGGAGATGAATTGCTTTGATGTAACTTGTCAATAGCTACCGCAGGAAAAAAATTCAGTTCAATTTTCCCGTGGAAAATCTCGGAAAATTTAAAAAAATTTCGAGCAGAAATTTAGAAATGGATGAATAAAATCAGCCTCTAGAGTGTAATGTCTGGAAATGGATTGCATTGATGTGACTAGTCAATAGCTACCGCAGGAAAAAAATTTAATTCTATTTTCCCTTGGGAAATCGCGGAAAATTCGATTTTCCCAAAATCATTAGAAAATGTATATAAAATCAGCCTCTAGAGTGTTATGTCTGGAGATGGATTGCATTGATGTGACTTATCAATAGCTATTGCAGGAAAAAAATTCAGTTCAATTTTCCCGTGGGAAATCTCGAAAAATTTAAAAAAGTTTCCAGCCGAAAGTAAGAAATGGATAAATAAAATCAGCCTCTAGAGTGTTATGTGTGGAGAAGAAATGCTATGATGTGAATTGTCAATAGCTACCGCAGGAAAAAAATTCAGTTCAAGTTTCTCTTGGAACATCTTGGAAAATTCGATTTTCCAAAAATCATTGGAAAATTTGTATATAATCAGCCTCTAGAGTGTTATATGTGGAGATGGATTGCGTTGATGTGACTTGTCAATAGCTACTGCAGGAAAAAAAATACAGTTCCGGTTTCCCTTGGGAAATCTCGGAAAATTCGATTTTCCCAAAATCATTAGAAAATTTGTATAAAACCAGCCTCTAGGGTGTTATATCTGGAGATGAAATGCATTGATGTGACTTGTCAATATCAATCGCAGGAAAAAAATTCAGTTCAATTTTCCCATGGGAAATCTCGCAAAATTTAAAAAAAATTCCAGCCGAAAGTAATAAATGGATGAATAAAATCAGCCTATTTTCATTGGGAAATCTCGGAAAATTCGATTTTCCAAAAATCATTAGAAAATTTGTATAAAATCAGCCTCTAGGCTGTTATATCTCGAGATGAATTGCTTTGATGTAACTTGTCAATAGCTACCGCAGGAAAAAAATTCAGTTCAAGTTTCCGGTGGAAAATCTCGGAAAATTCGATTTTCCAAAAATCATTAGAAAATTTGTATAAAATCAGCCTCTAGAGTGTTATGTCTGGAGATGGATTGCATTGATGTGACTTATCAATAGCTACCACAGGAAAAAAATTCAGTTCAATTCTCACGTGGAAAATCTCGAAAAATTTAAAAAAGTTTCGAGCCGAAATTAAGAAATGGATGAATAAAATCAGCCTCTAGAGTGTAATATCTGGAGATGGATTGCATTGATGTGACTAGTTACTAGCTACCGCAGGAAAAAAATTTAATTCAATTTTCCCTTGGGAAATCTTGGAAAATTCGATTTTCCAAAAATCATTAGAAAACTTGTATAAAATCAGCCTCTAGAGTGTTATGTGTGGAGATGGATTGCATTGATGTGACTTGTCAATAGCTACCGCAGGAAAAAAATTCAGTTTAAATTTCCCTTGGGAAATCTCGGAAAATTCGATTTTCCCAAAATCATTAGAAAATTTCTATAAAATCAGCCTATAGAGTGTTATATGTGGAGATGGATTGCATTAATGTGACTTGTCAATATCTACTGAATGAAAAAAATTCAGTTCCACTTTCCCGTGGAAAATCTCGGAAAATTCGATTTTTCCAAAATCATTAGAAAATTTCTATAAAATCAGCCTCTAGAATGTTATGTCTCGAGATGAATTGCATTGATGTGACTTGTCAATATCAACCGCAGGAAAGAAATTTAGTTCAAATTTCCTGTGGGAAATCTCGGAAAATTCGATTTTCCAAAAATCATTAGAAAATTTGTATAAAATTAGCCTCTAGAGTGTTATATCTGGAGGTGAATTGCATTGATGTGACTTGTCAATAGGTACCGCAGAAAAAAAAATTCAGTTCAAGTTTCCCGTGGAAAATTTCGGAAAATTCGATTTTCCCAAAGTCAATAGAAAATTTGTATAAAATCAGCCTCTAGAGTGTTATATGTAAAGATGGATTGCATTGATGTGACTTGTCAATAGCTACTGCAGGAAAAAAATTCAGTTTCATTTTCCTTTGGGAAATCTCGGAAAATTCGATTTTCCAAAATCATTAGAAAATTTCTATAAAATCAGCCTCTAGAATGTTATGTCTCGAGATGAATTGCATTGATATGACTTGTCAATATCAACCACAGGAAAGAAATTCAGTTTCACTTTCCGTGGGAAATCTCGGAAAATTCGATTTTCCAAAAATCATTAGAAAATTTGTATAAAATTAGCCTCTAGAGTGTTATATCTGAAGGTGGTTTGCTTTGATGTGACTTGTCAATAGGTACCGCGGAAAAAAAAATTCAGTTCAAGTTTCCCGTGGGAAATTCTCGGAAAATTCGATTTTCCAAAAATCATTAGAAAATTTGTATAAAATCAGCCTCTAGAGTGTTATATGTGGAGATGGATTGCATTGATGTGACTTGTCAATAGCTACCGCAGGAAAAAAATTCAGTTCTACTTGCCCTTGGGAAATCTCGGAAAATTCGATTTTCCCAAAATCATTAGAAAATTTGTATAAAATTAGCCTCTAGAGTGTTATATGTGGAGATGGATTGCATTGATGTGACTTGTCAATAGCTACTGCAGGAAAAAAATTCAGTTCCACTTTCCCTTGGGAAATCTCGGAAAATTCGATTTTCCCAAAATCATTAGAAAATTTCTATAAAATCAGCCTTTAGAATGTTATATCTCGAGATGAATTGCATTGATGTGACTTGTCAATATCAACCGCAGGGAAGAAATTCAGTTCAAATTTCCCGTGGGAAATCTCGGAAAATTCGATTTTCCAAAAATCATTAGAAAATTTGTATAAAATCAGCCTCTAGAGTGTTATGTGTGGAGATGGATTGCATTGATGTGACTAGTCAATAGGCTACTAAAGGAAAGAAATTCAGTTAAAGTTTCCCTTGGGAAATCTCGGAAAATTCGATTTTCCAAAAATCATTAGAAAATTTTTATAAAATCAGGCTCTAGGCTGTTATGTCTCGAGATGAATTGCTTTGATGTAACTTCTCTATAGCTACCACAGGAAAAAAATTCAGTTCAATTCTCCCGTGGGAAATCTCGGAAAATTTAAAAAAGTTTCGAGCCGAAATTAAGAAATGGATGAATAAAATCAGCCTCTAGAGTGTAATATCTGGAGATGGATTGCATTGATGTGACTAGTTACTAGCTACCGCAGGAATACAATTTAATTCAATTTTCCCTTAAGAAATCTTGGAAAATTCGACTTTCCAAAAATCATTGGAAAATTTGTATAAAATCAGCCTCTAGAGTGTTATTTGTGGAGATGGATTGCATTGATGTGAAATGTCAATAGCTACCGCAGGAAAAAAATTCAGTTCCACTTTCCCTTGGGAAATCTCGGAAAATTCGATTTTCCAAAAATCATTAGAAAATTTGTATAAAATTAGCCTCTACAGTGTTATATCTAGAGGTGAATTGCATTGATGTGACTTGTCAATAGGTACGGCAAAAAAAAAAATTCAGTTCAAGCATCTCTTGGGAAATCTCGGAAAATTCGATTTTCCAAAAATCATTAGAAAATTTGTATAAAGTCAGCCTCTAGAGTGTTATATGTGGAGATGGATTGCATTGATGTGACTTGTCAATAGCTACTGCAGAAAAAAAATTCAGTATCACTTTCCCTTGGGAAATCTCGGAAAATTCGATTTTCCCAAAATCATTAGAAAATTTCTATAAAATCAGCCTCTAGAATGTTATGTCTCGAGATGAATTGCATTGATGTGACTTGTCAATATCAACCGCAGGAAAGAAATTCAGTTCAAATTTCCCGTGGGAAATCTCGGAAAATTCGATTTTCCAAAAATCATTAGAAAATTTGTATAAAATCAGCCTCTAGAGTGTTATATCTGGAGATGAATTGCATTGATGTGACTTGTCAATAGGTACCGCAGGAAAAAAATTCAGTTCAAGTTTCTCTCGGGATATCTTGAAAAATTCGATTTTCCAAAAATCATTGGGAAATTTGTATAAAACCAGCCTCTAGAGTGTTATGTCTGGAGATGGATTGCATTGATGTGACTTGTCAATAGCTGCTGTAGGAAAAAAATTTAGTTCCACTTTCCCTTGGGAAATCTCGGAAAAATCGATTTTCCAAAAATCATTAGAAAATTTGTATAAAATCAGACTCTAGAGTGTTATATCTCGAGATGAATTGCTTTGATGTAACATGTCAATAGCTACCGCAGAAAAAAAATTCAGTTCAAGTTTCCCGTGGGAAATCTCGGAAATTTCGATTTTCCAAAAATCATTAGAAAATTTTTATCAAATCAGCCTCTAGAGTTTTATATCTGGAGATGAATTGCATTGATGTGACTTGTCAATAGGTACCGCAGGAAAAAATTCAGTTCAAGTTTCTCTTGGGATATCTTGAAAAATTCGATTTTCCAAAAATCATTGGGAAATTTGTATAAAATCAGCCTCTAGAGTGTTATGTCTGGAGATGGATTGCATTGATGTGACTTGTCAATATCAACCGCAGGAAAGAAATTCAGTTCCAGTTTCCCGTGGGAAATCTCGGAAAATTCGATTTTCCAAAAATCATTAGATAATTTCTATAAAATCAGCCTCTAGAATGTTATGTCTCGAGATGAATTGCATTGATGTGACTTGTCAATATCAACCGCAGGAAAGAAATTCAGTTCAAATTTCCCGTGGGAAATCTCGGAAAATTCGATTTTCCCAAAAACATTAGAAAATTTGTATAAAATCAGCCTCTAGAGTGTTATGTCTGGAGATGAATTGCATTGATGTGAATTGTCAATAGCTACCGCAGGAAAAAAATTCAGTTGAAGTTTCTCTTGGGAAATCTTGGAAAATTCGATTTTCCCAAAATCATTGGAAAACTTGTATAAAATCAGCCTCTAGAGTGTTATGTGTGGAGATGGATTGCATTGATGTGACTTGTCAATAGCTACCGCAGGACAAAAATTCAGTTTCACTTTCCCTTGGGAAATCTCGGAAAATTCGATTTTCCCAAAATCATTAGAAAATTTCTATAAAATCAGCCTCTAGAATGTTATGTCTCGAGATGAATTGCATTGATGTGACTTGTCAATATCAACCGCAGGAAAGAAATTCAGTTCAAGTTTCCCGTGGGAAATCTCGGAAAATTCGATTTTCCAAAAATCATTAGAAAATTTGTATAAAATCAGCCTCTAGAGTGTTATGTGTGGAGATGGATTGCATTGATGTGACTTGTCAATAGGCTACTGTAGGAAAAAAATTCAGTTCAAGTTTATCTTGAGAAATCTCGGAAAATTCGATTTTCCAAAAATCATTAGAAAATTTTTATCAAATCAGCCTCTAGGCTGTTATGTCTCGAGATGAATTGCTTTGATGTAACTTGTCAATAGCTACCACAGGAAAAAAATTCAGTTTAATTCTCACGTGGGAAATCTCGGAAAATTTAAAAAAGTTTCGAGCCGAAATTAAGAAATTGATGAATAAAATGTGACTAGTTACTAGCTACCGCAGGAAAAAAAATTAATTCAATTTTCCCTTGGAAAATCTTGGAAAATTCGATTTTGCAAAAATCATTAGAAAATGGATATAAAATCAGCCTCTAGAGTGTTATGTCTGGAGATGGATTGCATTTATGTGACTTATCAATAGCTACCGCAGGAAAAAAATTCAGTTCAATTCTCCCATGGGAAATCTCGGAAAATTTAAAAAAGTTTCCAGCCGAAATTAAGAAATGGATGAATAAAATCAGCCTCTAGAGTGTAATATCTGGAGATGGATTGCATTGATGTGACTAGTCAATAGCTACCGCAGGAAAAAAATTTAATTCAATTTTCCCTTGGGAAATCTTGGAAAATTCGATTTTTCAAAAATCATTGGAAAACTTGTATAAAATCAGCCTCTAGAGTGTTATGTGTGGAGATGGATAGCATTTATGTGACTTGTCATTAGCTACCGCAGGAAGAAAATTCAGTTCAAGTTTCCCGTGGGAAATCTCGGAAAATTCGATTTTCCAAAAATCATTGGAAAATTTCTATAAAATCAGCCTCTAAAGTGTTATGTGTAAAGATGTATTGCATTGATGTGACTTGTCAATAGCTACCGCAGGAAGAAAATTCAGTTCCAGTTTCCCGTGGGAAATCTCGGAAAATTCGATTTTCCAAAAATGATTAGAAAATTTGTATAAAATCAGCCTTTAGATTGTTATATCTGGAGATGAATTGTATTAATGTGACTTGTAAATAGATATCGCAAAAAAAAATTCAGTTCAAGTTTCCCGTTGGGAATCGATAGCTATTGACAAGTCACATCAATGCAATTCATCTCCATACATAACACTCTAGAGGCTGATTTTATTCAAATTTTCTAATGATTTTTGGAAAATCGAATTTTCCGAGATTTCCCACCGGAAATAGGCTGATTTTATTCATCCTCCTTTATTACTTTCGGCAGGAAACTTTTTTAAATTTGGCGATATTTGCCTTCAACAATTTCACTCCACATTTTGTGAAATTTTTAACCCCACCATGTTTACATAAATTAATAAATCTTCAAACTTCGCTCGAGTTATTGATATTAGTTATATTCGAAAAATCGTTAATTTGAAAGAATTTTTGTTGTTAGTTAATTTTTATAAATAAAACTTATTTCAATTAATCCAACAACAAAAAATTCGATATTATCAGCTACGAGACATTTATATTTTCCAACCAATGAAATTTCAAAAAAAAAAAATATTCTGTTCAACCATAAATTATTATGTAGTATGTATGTCTGTTTTTGCTTTTAATACAACCATTACCGATCCCTCAAAAAAAAAAAAAATGTTCATATTTTCGCCGAGTATGAGTGAAACCACCCTAAACCAATTTCCATGATTCGATATGTACACAAAAATAAGCAGAAAATCGATAAAAATTTGTCTACGACATTTTTGATATTTTGTATCGTGCAATAAGACCAAAAAAAAATGAATTTAGAATGTGTACAGCAAAAGTATTACTTATTAATTCAACCAAAAGTATAAAAAACCAAAAAAAAAAAAATTTTAATTAAATTTATTGAGCTTAAGAAAGTATTTCTTGGAAAATTAATAACGTAAACAAAAGAATGAAAAGAAAATCGTAAATTACCCTCAAGTTGGTTCGTTCTCGCAATGTTTTTTATTTTTGTATTTTCGGGTGTGGTATAAGTCACAGTTATGTACTAATGTGGTGTGTTTTATTGGGTTATCGACTATACACCGTATAAACTGGCTTTTGATTTTATAGTGACGATAAAATTACCGAATAAATTGTCACCTATAAGTTTATGTGTTTCGTTTGAAACAGAGAGAGAAAGAGAAAGCGAGAGAGAAAAAGACAGAGAATTGACATTTATGTGAGATGTAGCTTTTTCCATTAAATTTTAATGTTCATATTCCCAAAAGTTTTCGTTAGAATTATTATTAAATAATTTACAAAAGTTTGGTTCCAATTTTTTTTTTTTTTTTGATGTATTTGGCGTCGTATAAATTTTCTCGCAAATTTCTTTATAACCTTCTAAGTATTTTTATTTTAATGTTTGTTTCTAACATTAAACTTGGTTTATTGAATCACAAAACATAAAAACGCGCCAATTGAACAAAATATTGAAATTAACATAATTAAATCTGAAGAATGTTTTTTATTGCTGAAGAACCGTATTATCAAGTGTTTGTGGGGTATTTCCTATTGCCGATAAGTATAACAATTTGCTCTTAAGAAATTGATAAAATTTTACGTTTTAAACTAAAAAAATTCCAAAAATCTAGAGGAAAAAATACGTCTCACACTTACCAAAATTGTTTCACTGAAACTGGACAAACATTGTGAAAGCAATACGATACGAAAATTAGAGTGTAGTTTCTAGGTAGGGTATTTATTTTTAACCAAACCACAGAAATTGGTGATTAGAAATTTTTCAACCCTTACTGGAACCGATTCAATGTAAATCTTCTACTTCCTTTTTTTATTGTGCTACTATTCCAAAATTACTACAAAATCTTTTGAAATACCAGTTGCGGTCAAAAAAAGTTGCAGTGCACTTTAAAAAGAAAAACATTCTCATATTTTTTGCATACTGTATAATCAACCTGTTTGTGGTTTTAGGTGTCTGCCTCAGTCACTACAAATTATATACTTTTTGCAAAAAACCGCATTAAAGTCGGTCGATTTAATAGTATTTTCCAGTTTCTAAATGCAATTAGTCGCTTAACCGCGAAGTGGGGTCAGCTTAAGCCCAAATACTTGTTAATACTTTTATATTTTAGATACATCAGTGTGTTCAGTGTACATATTTTTCCCAACTATACATTTCATTGTTTCGTTTCCTTTGGTCTTTCTTTCATTTACTATAATAGATACAGCGCTGACGTGCAGTACCGTTAACTCGAATTCAAACATACGAAAGGATATACATACAAATAGTATACACAATTCATTCGGAACTTTACTGTGGTACTGCAATATAAGAAAATTTTGTATTATAGTTTGTTTTTTTTTTTTTTTTGGTAATACGTGACAGAACAATTGGAAATCGATGACATTGAAGAAGCTTCAAACTAACGCGTGTTCAACGAAAAGGTGTATTATGCACAGAACAAAAAAATATGTAGGAAAATGGAAATGGACTAGTGAGACAAACAGATCTATAAATAGAAAAGTCCCAAGATATCAAATCTTCCGAGAAAAACATTATATATTAGCAACGGTTCAACAATAGAACCGTAGAGTGTTTCAAACGTGTTTGTCCGGAGGTGAAGAAAAGTAACTGCTGACGTAATATATGCTTTTATCGGAATCTCCATTTATGCCGGAGCACTAAAAAATTGGGATGAACGATTGGATGAGCTGTGGCAACCAAACAGTCGCTCATTTTACAAAGCTGTAATGTCGTTACAAAGAGCAAAACAAATTTTACGATTTATGCAATTCAGATATATTAGACGCATTTCGAGATATTTGGGTTATGTTTCGTAATTTTTTAAAACGAGCCATACGAACCTTTTAGGAACTAAACCGTTGATGAGCAACTATATAGTAGCCACTCGTTGACATCGTTTGTTTCGATAATATATCGCCACTAAACTAGGGAAATGATTTGCGATCCGACGAACGTATTTTCATTGAAAGGCGAAACCTACATCGGTCAAACCTCCTCAGAGGAGCCTCGAGCTAAAAATTTAGCGCTCACATTGGTTCATCGATTGGTTGTCGGAAACGTCAAGAAATGGTGAACGATTATATTGGATAACTACTTCACGTCTTGCAAGCTCGCTGAGCAAATTGTAAGCTTATACACCACAATTTTTTGAACGATAAGAGCAAACAAACCCGAATTACTAGGACAACTAGCAGGAAAAGCGGAATCCAAAGAGAGGAAGACATACATTCCCAAGCCTGGTAGAAATGTACTACTGCTGTCAACGCTCCATCATGAAATAGAATCGATGAAGCCCTAAACCAAATAAAAATTGTTTAATTTAGAAAACCAAGTATATTACTAAATTATAATGAAAGTAAAGGTGGGATTGATACATTGGGAAAATTAGTAAAAACTTATAGTTGTGAAAAAAAACCTACCGATGACCGATGCTCTTATTTTTTAATATGGTCGACATAGCTGGTGTAGCTGCTTACAGTTTACATAGAACGGCTAACGCTCCGATTTACGTCAATCGACAAAAATCGGTTAGAAAAAGTTTTTACTGGACTTAGCCTCTGAACTAGTACAAAACCACATCTTCAGTCGTTTGCAAACACTTAATAAAAATGGCTTTAAAATATGAAATTGCTAAAAATTTGCTTTTCATTAATTTTTGTTATTAATACAGAAAAAATTGTCACTGTCACAATAGTGGCCCGTAGTAAACATTGCACTACGGAAAAATGCAATCTAATACTTGGACTGCTTGGGCAAGGAGAAGGATATGCCATTATTTAGAATATCGTCGGGTGCTCTACCAAAATGGTTTCGAATGCTAAAGCGTACACGCAAGATCAATTTGTTCACGGGATTTGGGGAGCGAGAATACTTAACGTCAACTTGAATTACATTTTATTTTTACTGAGTGCGTTAAAGTTGGACCGGGGTGTTATCCCACATCCGATACAGTGTGTTGCAGTGATATACGAGTGAGCTGTATCTCAACGTTTAGTGTACATCACCCTATGTGGAGGGTGTTTGTTCCACTTACAAAAATAAAAAATGAAAATATTTTTTTGTTGTGGTATTGAGACAGTATTTCCGCCCGTGGTGGCAGGGTAACGCATTTTTTTGAGGAAGATCCTGCGACGGCAGGCTGGAAAAAAAATTCGGATGGGACTTTAAGGTATCAGTTTTTTTTGTTAAATTAAGTATAACGTAAATGATCTGGTGGCTTTAAATCTTGATTTTTTGTTTTCTGACGGACCTCACATAGAGGTACCGCTATACTCTGACTTAAGGTAACGATTTTTTTTTGTGTTAGCTTAGTGAGCCTGATTCTAGTATTGTTACAGTTTGTTTTATCGTTTTTATTATATAATGGGGGTTTATGGTGTGGTGTATACACAGATATTGCACGTCCCTTCAGAGTATATTTTCCACCTCGATTTCATTTTCAGCTTTTCACCAAATTATTTTTCATTCTGGTTTTTTTAATTCCACTTCTTTTTTTCTTTCGTTTTGTTTTGCATGTTCCGATTTCTTTTTCTAACGTCTATGTCCAATTTTTGGTAAAATTCAGTTACATATATATGGAGCTAGAGTAAAACGATCACGAAGAATTCAAATTTCCTATCGAAATTTGGCTATCTGCAACCATTTTGCAGATTTTTTTTTTTTTTGATTTATCTATGTCCTATAATTTTTTCGTTTGTTATTCTTTGTTTTGTCTATATCCTTGAAATCCGGCTTGTTTGTCTATCTCCATAGAAAACCTGTGTTGTATTTTTGAGTGGGATGAACAGGCCAAATTGGAATTAAGGTTTTCGTCAGCAATAATATTTTAAAGTTTTAGAATCAATGAATTATAATTTTTCTCCCTTTTTTTAATCACCTTTTATTTATCTATACGTCTTTACGACTCAAATCAGAATTAACTTATGTCTGTTATTTTTAGTGTTTTACAAATCAAAATTATATAATATTAGTATGCAGCATGTCCGATAGGTTTGCTTAACATAGAAACATAGAAATATAATATGTACTGTTTGCAACCAAAAAAAAATATGTTTTTGGTTTATCTGTCAAAATTCGGATGTAAACATTAAAGTTAAATATTATGTTTATATAATGATAATAAATTAAATCTAATTAAATGAATATATTCTAATTAATCTAGCATTTTAACATCAAGATTTCAGCTCATTCAAGTAAGTAACAAGTAAATAATTAACTACATGTGAATTAGCGTAATCGCGAATACAATGGTTTCGCTTGTAATTCTAGGTTAGAATATTTTTACATCAAATGCAGAAGCGATGTCCAGCTGGATCCAAAATACGTGATAGGATATTGAAAGATAAGTGTATCTCGCATTTAAATAATTAATGATTTATTTCCTTGTTTCTTTTATTAATATTTTCAGCAGCTGTACATATGTTCCTGATCATTGCGCGAATATCAATTTTCATTAGAAAAACTGGTGCTTGACGTTCAACATACTCCCGGCCAAAATTGATTATGGCTTACAGCTGATAAAATATTGGTGATGTGTTCTGGTTGTGTTAAATGTGTTTTTGGCATTTCCTCCGAAAACGGTGAACCTTTTTAAGCGGGTTGACTCGATCAATAATTAAAAATGTTAATAATGATTCCCTTCTTATGAGCTATCTATATAATGAAAAAAGAAATATGATTATTTTTATGGTAAAATACAAATGTAATTAGACAATTTTTTTTTTTATTGATTTGAAGAACCATCTGGTTCAATAGGGATTTTTACCAATTTTGTAAGAGGTCGTTTTAGCATTGCTTGTCTTGTTTTGACCGTAACAACGCGAATGATTCCGTCTTTTCCAGGGTGTAATTTTATGATTCTACCTAATGGCCATTGTAGCGGTGCAGTAGCTCAGTAGCTTCATCTGTGATGTATACAAGATCTCCAATTGCAACGTTTGTTCGTTGTTGCTGCCATTTTTTCCTTTGCTGAAGCGTGTGAAGATATTCTCTTGAGAATCGTCACCAATATCCTTGAATTCGCTTTTGGATATTTTGCCATCGGTTTAACCGATTGTCCGCTGTATCTAGTAGATTTTCATCAGCTAACGTTTGCAACGGGCCCATAAGCAAGAAGTGGGCCGGAGTTAGTGGCATTTCGTCGTTTGGATCGATGGATATTGGAGTCAGCGGGCGCGAATTTAGGATTGCTTCAATTTCGCATAATAGGGCTGAGAATTCCTCAAGGCTTAACGTTGAGTTTTCAGTGACTCTTATCAGGTGGTGTGTCATACTCTTTACCCCTGCCTCCCAAAGACCTCCCATAGATGGACTAGCTGGTGGAATAAAATGCCATTGAGTTCCTTGCTCGGCGAGATATCCTGAAATTTGATTATTGCGCGCTGTATTTTGTAGCACTTGCTCTAGTTCCGTTAGTTTATTTGGGTGCTCCCTTAAAATTTGTCCCATTATCTAAATAAATGTCACTTGGTGCATTACGGCGACTAACAAACCTTCCCAATGCAGCAATGAATGCCGCTGTTGATAAGTCAATAACTGGTTCTAAATGCATCGCTTTAGTGACCATGCAAATAAATATTGCTACATATACCTTGATTGGTGCTTTTCCTCTGCTTGGTTTGATGCTCACTTGGAATGGACCAGCATAGTCCACGCCTATCTTTGAAAAACAGCGAGCTGGAACAATTCGTGAAGACGGAAGGTCACCCATTAATTGTGGTTTTGGTTGTGATTTCATTTTAAAACACACTTTGCAAGAATTCGCTATCCTTTTGACTAATACCCTTCCACCTATAATCCAATATTTTTGACGCGACAGATGAAAGAGTGTAGATGCAGTGGGATGTAGATATTGTTTGTGTATGGCCGTCAATATAGATTGGCATAGTCTATGAGATTTCGGTAGTATAATCTGGTGTTTTGAATTGGCTGAACAACTAGCGTTTTGGAGACGTCCACCCACCCGAAGCACCAAATGTTTGTCGAGGAATGGCGATAATGATAATATGCTGCTGTTCGCGATTAACTTGCCTGATTTTAACACGTTAATTTCCTATTTGAACTCTGACATTTGCGCCCACCTCAACATATATTGTTTCACTGCTTTTAATTCTTCGTAAGTGAGTGGTTGGATGTGATTTGCAGTTGCAACGCTCGAAGCTCATGATCTGGTTCTTATGCGATGTGTTCGTGCTGTACGAATGAATCGAACACAGAATCCAAGGGTATGTTTAATTGTCCTATATTCAGATATTTTTTCGAAGAGCGTTGTAAAAAGATCGATTTCCACCTTTGCTTGATGAGCATGAATTGTTGGATTACGCAATGATTCTGGAATTGTCTGCTATTGATTTTATGTTTTGCTTTGGCCACGCCGTTTTTTCGTGATAAAGCCACTCTGGTTCTTTCCACCAAATTGAGTGATGTAACAATTGCGTAGGCGTAAGACCCCGTGAGGCGCAATCGCATGGGTCCGACTTTGTGCTCACGTGATGCCATCTAGTTTGTGGTAGCCATTCGTGAATTTGTGATGTCCTATTTGCAATAAATGTAGGCCATGATGAGGGATATTTTGCGAGCCAGTGGAGCACTGTCTCCGAATCTGTCCATGAATATGACGGAACGTTTGTTATTTCTAGGGTCGTCATGACTGATTTTATTAACTTAGCCAATAAATGAGTTGCCAATAGTTCTAATCTCGGAATTGTTATACGACGAATTGGAGCCACTTTTGTTTTAGCCGCCATTAGATATATTCGAACTTCGCCGGACGGGTCGTTTATCCGTAAATAAATTGCAGCAGCATACGCATTTTTGCTTGCGTCGCAAAATCCATGTACCTCAGTATTCCGATTACATAATTTTATGTAGCGTGGTATTTCAATTTGCTCGACTTGTGGTATTTCTCGTTTGATATTAGCCCATGTGTCTACAATTTCAGCGGGCAGATCATCGTCCCATCCTATCGAGAGTAGCCATAATTGTTGAAATAATATTTTTATTGTTATTGTCATGGGGGACAGCCATCCGAGCGGATCGAACAAACGAGATGCATCTGATAGGAATTGGCGTTTGGTTAATCGTAGGTCTTTGTGGGTCATGTTTACTTTGAACATGAAATGGTCCTTCTCGCAATTCCAATGTAAGCCTAATACCTTTTGGCTATTGCTCTTTATCACCTCCGTGGAAACAACAGGATGCTTCGCTTCTATTTTGCTGAGAAGTTCCTTAGTATTAGATGCCCATTTATGTAGCTCGAATCCATCAGATTTTAGCACCGTTTGTAAGTTTTGAATTGATGTAAGTGCATCTTGTGTTGACTCGGCACCACTTAGCACATCGTCAACGTAGAAATCGTTAGCGATTATTGATGCTGTATTTGGCTGAGTAGCTTCAACCTCTTTAGCCAACTGCAGTAGTGATCGAGTGGCGAGGAATGAAGCTGGGACAGTTCCGTAAGTAACTGTCGTTAGCTTGTAATGCTTCAACGGTTTGCTAGTGGACTTTCTCCAGAGTATTCGCTGATAGTTGACATGATCTGGATGAACTTTTACCTGACGGTACATTTTTTGTATGTCTGACGTGAAGGCAACTTTGTGTAAGCGAAAACGCAATATTGTTGATGTTAAATCTGGCTGCACAGTAGGACCAACCATCAGTATTTTATTCAGAGATGTCGACGATCTTGATGATGCGGAACCGTCAAATACCACGCGAACTTTGGTTGAGATACTCGACTCTTTCACTATAGAGTGATGCGGCAAATAAAAGTGATGTGTTGGTGGGATTGCTAATTTTTCTGCTGTTAGCTCTTCCATATGGCCTAAACGTACGTATTCATCCATAAATTTAATATATTCCTCTTTAAGGTTATGATTAGCATGTAGTCTTCTTTCCCAGCCGGAATATCTTGAGGTTCCTTGAGCTAGTGAATCTCCAAGTGTTGGTGCATTCGGAAAAAATGTTAGTTTTACTACGAATCTGCCTTGGTCATCACGGTATGTTGTTCTCTGAAACAATTCTTCACATTGTTGCTCTTGCTGATTCATGTGGTTATGCTCGGGCAATTCGTCAAGCTGCCAGAATTTTCGAAGAGTTTTGTCAATGTTAAAATCAAGATTAACATTGAACGATTGTTGTATTGGCATAGGAGTACCACCTCCACCGATTATCTATCCGAATTGCGTGTTTTGGGCTATTAGCTTGTTTGGACCTTCCTGCTGACCAGTGGACAATATTTTTAGAGAATAACCGACGCCCATCACTAAATCAATTTCGTTGTTGTTGTTATCAATTGGATCGGCTAACATGTGTGGCTCTAAATTTTCCCATTCATTTAATAATTCTATATTGGTACTGGGAAGATGTATGATAAGGAACATACAGCTGCTGAAAATATTGTGAATATCAATTTTCATTAGAAAAACTGGTGCTTTGACGTTCAACATGTGTAAAAGTTGTGGTTTGGTATGATTTTGTCTATATCCGTGCTATATCATTCTACATTCGTCTCGATAGTGAAATATTTCCTAAAACATTCCTAAATTTAAAAAAAAAATTTAATGTATTAATAAAGCAACCAATTAATGATAATTAATAATGGTTTATTGAAACACACAAATAAAAAATTGAATATAAATCAGAGATAATAATACAGTGTTAAATTATAAATACTATTAACTGCAAAACAATGTCTGGAAATAAAACTGTGAACAAAATGTAAACCATGGTCCATTCTTGACTTTGCAATTAGTGGAGGCATTCTCTTGGAGCTAAAAGGGTTACAGATGACGAAAATCACCCCAAGCCTAAATTGAACAGCGAACGTTCAATATTTAAATTTACTAAACCATCTTCGGTAGTTTGTCCGGAAATGAAACTACTAATAAAATGTAGGTCATGGTTCATTCTTGACTGATGTATGTATTTTGCTCTTAGTTTCATTACCGGACAAGGTACTGAAAATGGTTTAGTAAATTCAAATAATGAACGTTAGCCGTTCAATTTAAACTTGGGGTGATTTTCGTCATATCTAACCATCTTTGCTCCAAGAGAATGTCTGTATTGTTTGCATAAGTTAAAAATGGACCATGGTCGACATTTTCTTCTTAGTTTCATTACCGGACAAGTGACTCAAGATGGTTTAGTAATTTCAAACATTGAAGGTTAGCCGTTCAATTTAATCTTGGGCTGATTTCCGTCATGACCATTTTAGCTCCAATAAAATTTCTCCAGTATTTACATAAGTCAACTATGGACCACGGTCTACGTTTAGTAATTAGTCTTATTTCTGGACAATGTATTGAAAATGTCTTAGTAATATAATTATTGAACATTAACCTTTTATTACAAATCTTTAGTGATCTTTTGCAGTCAAAATTGTATGGTATCTTTTCAATTTGAATTTGATTGGCTTTTGTGAAATAACATACTTTACTAATACATATTTACAATTTTAGATTTAGGAAAAATTTGACGTTTTAAAAAGACTCGTGAATTATTTGCTAAATGATTCCCAAGTATTTGTTTTTGCTATTTAGGAAAGGTTTAGGTAAAAATTCTCACGCATCGGAAAGTTTAGTGTTATGTGATCCAAAGAGAGACGAGTACATAATATATTTTTTAATGCATGATTTTGAATTTTTTTATTTTTGTTATAAAAATTTAACGACTTTTTAGTTAGTAGGGATAAATTGATTGATAATATTGTTTGATCCCACTCCTATGATCACATGAAAAGTATTGGTAAGGTTAGTTTATTTTAAAATTAAAATTTAATTTAAAAGTAATTAAAAATTGCAATGAACGTTCCTCATCTAATAACGGTATACAGCCAACCAAACAACGAAAAACTAAGAACACAAGACTTCCACAGCCAATTCAGATCAAACAGCGGGTAACTAGGAGCACGATTAATGTGGGAGAATGTTCCAAGCAAAAAAAGGAGGAATAACTAATTCTTAAATTTCGATATATTATTTCAATCTAATGAATTTTATTTAATTTACTTTTTTATTTTATTTAGTGGATTTTATTATGTTTTAATAAAAGAAGCTTATAATTTTATTTTATATTATATTCTTTCTACTTTAACATTGGTTGATGGTCAAAATACTAAATTATTTTTCTTTTCGAATTACGTGGATATAGATAAATTATTGTTGATATAGATAAGCCGTTCTTAAAAAGGCGTACCAAAATTGGGCATAGACAACAGTGATAACCTTAAATCATAAATAATTAAAATACTACTTGAGTTTGAAGTGTGAAACTTTTCGATTAAGCTCCGGAGTAACATTATCTACATGAAAACTCAAAATAAATAGAGAAATCACTCAGAAACGCCTTTAATTATTTGATTGAACTTCAAATGCCGTTTTCTCCTATATAGACAAAATGGACATAGACAAGAATAATCCTAAGGCGACGATATGTGTTGGTCGTTGCGGGAGAATATCGTTAGACTGGGAAACAGCATCCCAGTAGGCGGGCCGATGAGGGGAGGTCTTTTTGGCAGACATGACGGGTATCGCCGAGGATTGAAGCTATCGCTTCTGGACGATCACACCTGGTTTATTATTTCCTTAGCTACTGAGGCCGTGGCAAAAATAGTTTCAATCTCCTTTTTTCACTTCTGTCTTGTTGTCCTATCATGCGGTTTCACCCCGCACCGTGAGCTCTAGCCAGTTACTATACCGCACCAGACCTCTATTCTCATGTCTGTTAACGAAGCTCTTGCGGTTTCGTTAAAAACGTACGGTATTTGAAATGGTCTGGAGGCTTCAATTCCTGCGTTAACTGCATTTTAGAAGCATGCATATTCAAATCTTTTGTTTCGTATCGTTAAAATTCGACTTCATGTAGTTCTTGAGAGGTTGATGTGCTTGGGCTCTCGGCCACAGTTAGACGTATGGCAGGAATGTTTTCGGCTGAACGGCCTGAACGAACAAGCTATCGAACCAGTTTCCTGAAATTTGTGCACGGCATTCAAAATTGCATGCGTTGTTGGTCGATTCGATAGTTTTAACACGATTTGATATTAGTCCACGAGTAAACAACAAATATGTTAAGTTTTAAGACGTTGTGCCACCGCATATCTTTACATACATGACTAAAATTGTTAACAACCCATAAAATACCCATTGGCCCATCCTTTATAAGTGCTAGCTTGAAGGTTGATTTACATATGCGACGTGTGACGGGAGCTTATAGCCAATTAGAAACGAATATTTTGACATTCGTCACACGGCCCACGCTACACGTCGAGACATGGACCAATTTTATCTTTTCCGCGACGGTTTACATGTCTGTGAAGTTAGCCCGAAAATTATCCCAGAAAAGTGTGTTGGCAACACTAATATATAACGATACAACAATATCACGATATTTATTTATTTATTTACAAAAATATCTATTCTACAGTTAAAAAAAACAACGTAATGAATAGTAACTACATAGTATAATATAATAATTAAAATTTGTACAATACGGAATATATGTCAAAAATATTATAAAATCAAAAATTTCAACTACGAATTTCGTACCGAAAGCATTTTCTCGATTTTTCAAAATGAAACAAATGATAATAATCATTGAAAATTCTGGCCATTGAAGCCGTCGGTTCGTTATAGCCATAATTAGTTCTATGAAATTCGATAAATAGAAATTCCCTTTGCCGCAAACTTCTACCCGGCACATAAATGTTCCAGGCAGAAATAAGATTAGGGCATCTTATACGACCGTTGAAAGAATCCCCGACAAACATTGCTGACGCAATTTTTCGACGCTTCGCTAAAGTATCAATTCGAAGGCTTAGACACCGATTTTCATACCCTGGAAGATTACGCACTTGCTGCCACATAGTCTGATTACGATCTGAAAGATAACCAAGTTTTCTATAAATGTAAATGGTAAAACGTTTCTGAATTGATTCCAATCTTTTAATCTGTACTTCATGGTGAGGATACTAAACCACCGCCGCATATTCCAGGTGAGATCTAACTAGAGAAGTATATAAACTAACACATGAAAAAATATCAACAAACTCTTTTGTCATTCTAAAAATAAAACCCAACATAGAATTGGCTTTTAATATTATTTTGTCTAGATGTAAAGCAAAAGTTCATTTTTGATCAAAGAATACACCTAAGTCAACAGTTGAAGTTACTCTACAAAGTTCATTACCCTCCAACTGATAATTAAAAACAATCGGATTGGATGTTCTATAGAACGACATGATGTAGCATTTATTAATATTGATCAACAATTTATTCGTAGAGCACCAACGAGATAATGAATTAATTTCTGATTGAAATACTTCTACGTCATTTAAAGATTGAATATGTTTAAAAATCTTCAAATCGTCTGCAAATAATAAGCAGTTACAAAATTTAAAAATATTCGGAATGTCATTCACAAATAAAATAAAAATGATTTGGCCCAAATGTGATCCCTGCGGAACCCCAGAATGGCAATATATATAATCCGATTTGACTTGATTCAATAAAACAAATTGTCTTCTTCCCACCAGATAAGAACCAATCCATTTTAAAAAATTAGGGGCGACACCAATTTCTGAGAGCTTTTTTATAATGATTGTATGGTCAATTGAATCAAAGGCTTTAGCAAAATCAAAGTAAATCGCATCAACCTGGGCGGCTTATGACTCAAGTGATTCAATAGCGAATTTAGTAAATTGTAAAAGATTGGTAATCGTAGATTTTCCACTGGTGAAACCGTGCTGAAAATCCGAGATAATTTCTTTTGTATGAAATGACAGATGTTTTGTCACAATTAACTCGATTAGTTTTGGGATCGATGAAAGAATTGAGATTCCACGATAATTGGATACATCAGAGCGGTCCCCCTTTTTGTAAATTGGAACAATATGTGAAACTTTCCAAGCGGTTGGAAAATAGCCGTTAACTAACGATTGGTTAAAAATAAAACATAACGGAATTGCAATATATGATGCAAAACATTTAAGTATTGACGAGGGAATACCGTCAGGCCCACATCCATCATTAAAATCCAAAAGGGAATTACATATATCATCTTCAGTTATAGATAAATAAGGAATATTAAATTGACAATTACTGACAATAGGGTCATCAACAATAAGACTACTATTATCTTTATAAACCGATTGAAAGAAGCTTGCAAAACCTGTACATATTTCTGATACAGTGCAGAGCTGAACTCCATCATAATTCATAATCGACGGAAAGCCCGTTGTTTTGCGCTTATTATTAACAAACTTCCAAAATGATTTGGGGTTTTGTTTGATATTAGCTTCGATCGTTTTTATGTATTGTAGATATTTAGTATGAAATTCGGATTTAAATTGATTCCGAAGATTGACAAAAATAGATTTGTTAGAGTCACAATCATTTATTCTTACGGTTACGCAGATTAATCAAATCCGATTCAAACCATGGAGGGTAACTGTAGTTACGTTTCCTTTTCAAAGGTACGAAACGGTCAAAGGCCAGAAACAGCAAATCATTAAAACTTTTTACATTTACATCAATATCATTGTTAAGAAATAACTCCACAACTATGACCCCCTGTTGAGAGTGCGGAATCCATGGGCCGACCCACCTTTCATGTCAGCACTATAGGTTGGCATGAAGCAATGCAATGTGCAGGTGGTTTAAACGAAAACGGGTCTATAGCCGTACGTCCTCGATTTGGCCACTAAAGGCGTAAGGTAGGACGTAAAAAGCGAACTGCGAAAGAGTTGGGAGTGCCTCGAGCCCCAGAACAGATTGCACGGATAAAAACAAACAAACAAACAAACAAGAAATAACTCATTCCAGCATATGCATCGGAGAAACTCAGACATACCGTGGGAATCGCATGCTTTAAAATCATAAAACGAATCATCCACAGAAAATTCACGACATTTAGCATTAACGTTATTAACATGAAATTCAATTTCGAGAGAATTATGATCTTTATCATTGTTCTTAAAAGTTGTCAAAGATTCGTAAGCTGACAAATATTCCGTATTAAAACAAATATTAAGATTAAAACTAAATAATGCGTCTATTACCGCCGAGTCATTGATAGACAGAACATTAGAAGGTAATATATCCAATGATTCGGAATCAACCGACCAATTAATATTGGTTAAATTAAAATCGCCCAACACTACTATAGTATCATTACAATGAGACATATTAACTATTTCACTTATACAATCTATGTGATTTAAATAAATATCGATAGAAGATCTAAGCGGTATATATAGAACTATAAAATAAAATGTTTTTTTACAAATAAAAACTTTAACACATAAAAATTCAATTGTTACAGAGCCCGGTACAATGATACGCTCACAATGAAGTGATGAATGAACAGCCAAGAGGACACCACCTCTCGTTTGTTTCGAGCTATTCAAAGGTGATCTGTCACATCTAAAAACAACAAAATCATTTGGAAAGAATTCAGCGTTGTAAATTCCACAATGAAATCCAGTTTCCACAATAGCATATAATTGAAAATGCATCGAATAAAATAAATTGCGGAATTCCGTACACTTCGATGACATTCCCCCAACATTGCGATAAAATAATTTATAGAGTATGTAATTCGATTTTTGGCTGGGATCTGTTATTGACTGTATGGAGGTCGTTGAAGTAAAGGAAAAAAATTATTGTTCTTAATTTGTTTCCTCTTATAAATCACAAATTCCTTTATCAATGAACCTGATGGCCATGAGCTAGGTTGAAGCAAGCTATCCACGCTAGATACCGGAACATTTATCCGAAACGAAGAAAAATTACGGTCATCTTCATTGATTCGACGTGATAATATGCGGTTGCAACTAACATCCACAACACCAAACTTGTCTTTTAGATAGGATAAAACTTCCAGTTCAGAAACGTCTTTATGGAGTCTGGACACAAAAATGGTTTTTCGAGGTGCAACCACTTGGAGTGATGAAATCAAGTCACCGGTGCCGATTATAATTTGCCGCTGTTTCGGAATCGTCGAATGTTTAGATGAAATTACCCGTTCATGTTGAGAACTCGTTGTGTTACTAGATAGAGTCAGACAACCATCATTAGTCATCAACGTCGATAATAAATTTGTATCCAGTTCAGTCTGAACTGGAGTTACGGTACCACCATTATCATTACTTTTATTATTAATGTTTTTATGAGTCACATTCGTATTATCATTAATTTTAATATTTTTATTATTACACATTTTATTTATAGAATTTGAGGTAACGGCATTATGACAATTTTTGGTATTGTATAATTTTGAACTCATGGACATTAAATCACTCTGAAGGTTATGAAAGTTTGTATTAATAACATTAACAGATTCTGTTATTTTTGAAAATAACTTCATTTGGGATTTTAACAGGCCATCACAGTCGTCACAAATATGTATATCGTAGATTTTTTAGCTGACAAATTAAATCAAAGGTCATTTTGCTTTTGATTCCAAAACACTTAAAGTCAATTACTTTATCACAAAGAACACAACAAAAATACTGTTCTTTTGAAGTAAGACCACATGCAAAACACTTCTTTTCCATTATCACTAAAGGAATTATTTCACTGAAGCTAATATGACGGCACAAATTAGCAACCACAGTCAAAAAATAAAACAATAAAAAAAATTAAAACTTTTAATTTTTTTATTTTTGTTTTTAATAAAAATTAACTTAAAAACACGTCCGATCGGTATGAGTACCTGTAAAATCTTAGACTTTTGTACTTAAATTGTAAATTTAATATAGTCTTGATTTACAGTTAACTAATAGATTACCATGGGTGGGGTCTATTTAGTTATTGAGAATAAACAACTTGTTGTTAATATTAGAGTTAAATTCATTCTATTTTATTTTATTTAATATTCACCTTTTATATACAATTAAATGCTACTGTCAGCAACTTAGAGAAAAATAAAATATAAAAATAAGAAATAAAATATGACACCAAACATTCCTATCCAGTAAATTTAAATGTTGTAATGTTGATGAGCCAAGGTTGCTTCAACATCATTATTGTTGTTGTAAGTAGGTTAACTGCTAGTATCAGCAAATTAGATAAAAATATAAAAATTGGACGTTGCACTGTTGATCTCAACATATTCCCGGGCCGCCATTTAGATTGTTATACTGTGAAACTTAACATATGCCGGGGCTTCCGTTGCTGCTTTCATGCTTCCGAACGTTGAAGAGGTGAAGGGGGTGGGCGTGTTGTTCGCCTTTGTTTAATATAGTTGATGCCCCAAATAATACATATGGCTACACCAATCCAAAAAATTGTGTGTATCATGGTGTAGTGATGGACATGATGAAAATTCCCCTCATGTAGTCGTCCTTCCTTTTCTCTAACCACTTGTATTTCTTGTTCCAGTTGCCTGGTATCCTGAAGATTTACGAGCTGAGGCTCATCGTATCCTATTGTTTTATTTCGAACCCGTGTGATGAACGTCCTTAAGTTGTTGGCTCCGTTTAATGTGCTGAGTGGTCTGCGGAACGATTCGCTTATGTTGTTGGAAGCTGAACCGATGGCGACGATGTATAAATTTGTGTCTCGCAGCACGCATCCAGCCTTGATTTCTAATATCCCTGATCCTTGGAAACTGAGTGATGTAATGCTTTGGCCGCATATAACATCGAATGTTGTTTCATTTGGAATGGAGTATATCCACTGATTCGTCGCATGGAGCTTAATCCAATGGTTTGATATCTTAACTGACTTAATGGTACATACCCCTTCGAGATTTGCTATTCGTTGTAGGATTGCTAATTCGCATTGATTTTGGTTAGTCATTGCGTTATAAATTGGCGATATTTCACATAAAAATCGGTTATTTTGGAATAGTTGGCATTGTTTCACTTCTTCTCTCGTTAGTAATGAAAAATGTTCCCGGTAATCATCTACTGCTAAGTATTCCGAATTTGTGGTAATGTACGACTGCGTGTTGTTGTGCTCTTTATTAGGAACTGAAAATAGGGCCAGTAGGGTATAATCCAGCGCAAAGGATAGAGGAATGGTGATTTTTATTATGATGTTGCCCTGGGTTACTCTACTGCGTAATCTCATGCTGCGATATATGTGAAGGGGATCAGAGATGCCATGCCCAGGTATGGTTATGGTTGTTGGTATGTGTTGTTTGATTAATTCGAGCTCTTGTTGTAATTGAGCGGGGGCGAGTAATGAGGGATGCACTAAATTCTTGTGTGCGTTCTGGACCACATCAAGTAAGGCTTGCTGCGTGTCTTCCAAATTCTTTAGAATTAACATAAGTTCAATTGTTGAGGTTAATATCGATCGAATCTTTTCTTCTCTGATGGAGTACTCATTTAATAATTCCATTTCAGCATTCAGCCTTCTCTGCTGCTCTATCAGGTTGTTTAATGATTCCATGGTGAGCTTTGAATTATGTTTTACCAGGTTGATTGTGTTATCTATTATGGTGGTATGACTCTTTATCAATGATTCTAATTGTTGCTCATCGTTGTATATGGCTTCAAATTGTGCCTCATAATATCTTGCCTCACGTTCTGTCAAGATCCCAAACATATCGCCTAACACTAGGCCTATGGTGTCTCCTAGGCCTCGTTTTGGTCGTTGTACCTCCTTGTTGCTTGCTAATAATAATTCATTGTCCGCAATCAAATTGTTGTATTGCCATTGAATTTGTTGAAGAATTAGGTCGCAATTTAACCCAGCTATATTCAAGCACGCCGCCTTTAATTCATATTGTGTTTGCTTAAAGGTTTCAATTTCTTTCCAGTAATTGCTCATGTTGTAATAAACCACCAATGTCCATTTCATAGCTACCACTTCGAGTTTACCTATTTCTTCGAAGTAAGTCCCGTTGTACGTTGGCCTGTACACGTCCCATAAAACAACAAATGGATAAAATGGCTAGCGCTAGATGATTGACGGTCCCCCTGTTCTTTACGCGTCTGTGAGGCTGTCGCCTTAAAACTTGATTGTTCTTCTCCGGTGATTGCAATTCTCTAGGTTGACCTCGGTTTGCTTTCATGGGCATAATTTTTTGTAAACCTTCTTCAATTGGTAACTTACAAAATTTCACAATCGGTCGCTTATATGTTGCGTTTTCGCATTTGACTGTCGCTACCCGAACTAAATCATCTTTTCCAGTGTGTGTTTCTACGATTCTCCCTAGCTTCCACCGTGTGTCAGGTTGTTGGTCGTCTTTTAATAATACCAGGTCGTTGATCATTAAGTTTGACTGGCTGCTCTTCCATTTAGTTCGTTGTTGTAGTTGTTGAAGGTATTCGGAGGACCACCGTTTCCGAAAGTCCTGAACCATTCTCTCGACTACATGCCATCTCGTTCTTAACGATATGCGGTCAATTTCTGCGGCTGGTAGCACCTTGAGAGAATCTCCTATCAAGAAGTGCCCCAGCGTTAGTGCTGACAGATCTGCAGGATCACTTGTCAGCGGTGTTAGGGGGCGAGAATTGAGACATGCTTCTATTTGGGTAGTCACGGTACATAGCTCTTCAAAAGTGAGTGTTGTTTCGCCTATGATCCGTTTGAGATGGAATTTCATTGATTTAATTCCTGCCTCCCATATTCCACCGAAATGAGGCGTAAGAGGTGGTATGAAGTGCCAATTGGTTCCATTGTCAGCTATCATAGTGGCAATGTCGCTTGGTAATGTCGTCATTGCGCGACGGTAATCTCTCTGCATTACGTTGTTTGCTCCTACAAAGTATGTTCCGTTATCAGAGTAAATGTCGGTGCATAATCCTCTCCTGGATATAAATCTTTTGTAAGGATTCAGTTGTTAAATCGCTTATTATTTCAATATGGATGCCCTTCGTTACCATGCATATAAAAAGAGGAATGTATGCCTTATATGTCTTGTGACTCGTGCCTTTGGCTGATCTTAATTGGATGGGCCCCGCATAGTCGATTCCCGTTTTGATAAATGGTCTTCCCGGCCTCACTCTTGCTGATGGTAGGTTTCCTATTAGTTGTTCGGATGAATGTTGTTTCGGACGAAAGCAAATAATACATTTTTGAATTATCTGTCTTACAGCTCGTTTACCATCAATGATCCAGAATTTGTTTCTTAATGCCTCCGTGTAATGTACCAATATGAGCATCTTCTATTATTCTTTTCGTAACTATGTTGTGCCTGCTCAGTATTACTGGGTTTTTAACATTATAAAGAAAGCAAATTATTAATTTGTTAGGTTCCGGCTTATAGTGTTGATGAGTTGACATAAAATATTGTGTTTTGTTGCACTGTTGATCTCAACAATTGGTAAAACATTTATTTATTTTTTCTTAACTTCTGAGTGTTTTACCACATTTCCTTTTAGTGGAGCATAATACCACAAAAAATAATAAAAAATATTCAATTAGCGTGCGTGGCGCAACCCGTCACAAATGTAAATTCTTGTCATAAACCGTCTCGTTTATTGCCACATGTCACACGTCGCACGTCGCATATGTAAATCAAGTTTGATACTCAACAATATTAAAACATAAAAAAAACGGTTAAGAATGTCGCCATTTCAGTTAAAAAAACTAAAGTTTCTACAAACTCCTACATACGATTTTTGTCTGTTTCTTTAATATGTTGACAACGATATTTATCGTAATCTAGATTCTGCCCAAATTCTTAGATTTCTTATTGTTGATATTTTTGACGAGAACATTTTTTAAAATAAAATTTGTATGTAGGTGGCAAAAATATCAGAAGGTGAAAGTAAATTCATAAAAGTGTTTTGTAAACCTATTAATTTAGACATAGAGAAAAATCTCAAGCTTAGCCAGTTTTGTGGAATTATTGTTTCAGCTAAAATAATATTTGGTATTAGGGGTAGAAGTGAAATGTGAATTTAAATTTTTTTAATTTCTCAAATAAACTAAACCAAATTTAGGTTACCGCCAATTAACATTCATTTATTTGAAATTTATTCGGTAACCATAAATCACAAAAATCCTCATTAACTTAATTTTTAACCACCTTTCGCGCCTCTTATACCAACCAAATATAAAATATTACCGTTTCACAAAATTCTACGTTATGTTACCTCTACTATATGCTGCACATATTTTAAACCTCATAACCAAAAATGGTTTTAGCATTGGAAAAATTAAAAATGTCCATCTAATGAATTTTCATATACACACACACACACATACACAAAAATTTCCCTTTATTTTGTTTTTGTTTTACAAAAATTTTTGTTAGATTATAATTTTTCACTTTTGTTCTCTCGTTTATACAAGAGTAGAACAATAATTTGATGAAAATGCAAATTAGATTTTAATTTTTTTGTTTATTTTTTTTTCGTAAATTAAAATTTATAACCAAAAATGATAAAAATGACAACTACAGCATAAAAATAACCGCAAAATGGAGAAAAAAAATTTTGTTTTAATGTTTTTCAAAAATTCAAAAAGAAAAAAGAAACAATTTTTTTGTTTTATTCAAGAAATAATTTTCAATTCAATTTATTATTCATGAATTTAAAGTGAAAAATACATGGAAAAGGTTTGAAAACTGAACGTATGCATTTTACATACATACATACAAACTTACATACAGATGATATACTAAAGCGTGATGTTGCTTTACATAATATTCATTTGAATTCTCATTAAATTTCATCGTCTTCCTTCTATACTCGTATATGTACATACTTGGAATTTAATTGAAAAATGGAAAAAAGCTTTATATTGGCGTATACAATGTTATGCGGTTGAAGTTAGAATTTTATTTTCAGAACCACATTACTCGTATTGCCAATGTACTCGTATAGAATTTTCTAATTAGATATTTTTTTATTTTAATTAAAGAAATTAAAAAGAAAATTTTTTGATAAGGTTTCCAATTTTTACAATTCCAAAGTTGTATACGAGTATATGGATCTGATTATGTGCACTGGATATTGTGTACATTCGTTGATACAATTTTCTTCTATTATAAAAAAATGTGTATATAAATAGACGAATAATTAAAAAAATTAATTGGGCGTTAAATTTTTTTGCTAAATATAAATGTAGACACAAACACACAACGAGCTGTGACATTTTTGATGTCTATTTGGGTTTTTATGGATCGCAAAAATTAATGGGTGTAGTAAATAGATTGCGCTATATAAAATTCATGTAGAGTTTTTTTTTTTTTTTATTGTTCTGCAGTTTAATTTTTTGCGGGAGCTGACAACAACAAAAAATTGTTTCATTCATTTTTTATTGCTACTTTATCGTGGCTGGTTTTAAGCTGTCATATATATTTTTATGGTATATTTAAGAGTATCTAAAATGGCCTGAAGTTTTTATTAACTATTTATATATAACACCTTTTAATTTTTTTGAAGCAGATTCGGTGCGATGATTTTTTCATACTATTCGCTAAAAATAATTGGTGTCGTTACCCGCGCTTATTCAAATCTGCCGGTACATTTTTTCAACTTTCTCGTCGGGCCCACAGCGGGGCAGTCATTTAGTGACCCACTGTTGCTGGTCTTTGATGAGCCGTCAAGCACGACACATAGCTTAGTGGTGGTACTAGATTATTTTAGTACTTCATGTTGAGCTAGATACACTTCAAACTCGCTCGTCCCTGATACCTCTAGTTCCTTCACGAGGCCCAATATTTTATATTCCTACATGAAACCTTTGTGTTATAGTTGACTCAGTGTTTTTTGATTTAATTTCATTAACTTACCAAGATCTCTATAACGTTTTATCGATGTTCTCTACAGTTTAATGTATAACCCTGGAACAGTACGCTTGGATATCAGAAGCCCAAATATCTTCTGTAGAATAACTTTGTTTGCTTTGTTTCTCATTTGTCCATTTTATAATATTTGGAAGAAATGTTGGGCAGCAAGCGTTATATCACGAACATTAAATTCATCGACTTCGTTTGTCGTGAAAAATTATATGCGGTTTTTCACTAGTTTTGGGTTTGTAATCTTTTATTCTACCTTTCCTTAGTAATTTATGCTGCCAAAATTAAGTGCATTTGTTTGGTTTACGTTTAACCTTCCATGATCACCACTCAAAACAATTAAAACAGCGAGTGCACTCCTTTACCCATTTTTTTTTGTCATCTAACTCTACGGCATTAAATTTTGGATACAAATACATTTCTTATGTGTTCTGTGTCGTACACAGATTCCAAGACCCAACGTGTCGTCAACCTTATGAGAGAATCCTTTACTGTCATATGCTGTGACCATTTCATCTTTCTTTCTTCAATCAGCTGGTATATGAGCCAAAGATCTTTAGATCACCACTCGATTCCACGGCTTGCAACTCTTGTAATACCTCTTCAGATTTATCAAGTAACTGTTTGATGTTGCCATTGGTTGCTGTGGTGATAGTTGGCTGTTAGATGAACGTCCAAGTGAATAAGTAAGTAAATAGTATATCTGTTACAATCATGCAGGAGTATGTCTATCACGCTTCAATGTAATTTACCCAGTAATTGTAAGATAACTCAACAAGTTTGGCAAGTCGGTCATTGCCCGAACATATAGAATACTAGTCATATCCATCGCATACAACACCATGCGCAGCGCAGTCAGCACAAAATCTTGAAGAAATGCTACAACGCGATAACATATTATAAAATAATAAATTCCAAGTAATAAATTTAAACTCATTTGAACTTTATTGTAAGCATTTTTTTCTTTATTAGAATATTATATTGCCATTAGAAAAATTATGTTATTTCATTATATATTATTCTTAAGCATAAGTAACTCAGAATTAAAACATTAATTAAACTGTAAAGACGCATGAAGCGAAATATAGTGTCAAAGTTAAGTGTATCTTTTATTTTATTTATTTTACTTTGGAAAACGCATCCCAAAGGGAAATACCTAGAATATTCAAGTGAAACATCCTTAAACATCATTAACTTAACTTAGTTGGAAAAGAATTTACATATAATAATTACTTGTGAAAGTGAAGATATTACGATTATACGTGTGAGCCGACATTTTTTAACATACCACAAATTTAAGCAGTGCACGCCAAAAATAAGTGTAATGGACAAAATGTTACTACTAGCATGGTAAGAAATTTTCATATATCCTATATATATTTCCTTTCAACTAAATTTCATAACGTGCGTAAAATTATTATTTTTAATTCTCCAAGTGCAAATGTTGGTGCTTGTAAAACATTTTTAGCATACGGTGCTAGAATAAACTGTTAGACGTTATCACTAGCTACCACTCAGTGAATGCTATTTAGAAAGCTCTATTTTAAAATCATTTACATTCCTGTAACGAAAGTACGGAACTTCACGTTACAGTTAATATTATTAGTTCATGAATCTAAATTTGATCACATGACTAAAACATTGTCCAAAATACAGAGCTCATTTTTATATACTCTATGTCTGATCAAGAAGATTCAAATAAACCATCTATAATAGGGAACTACCTACATTTCAAAGCTTTGTTGAGGAGCATGCAAATAAAGACGAATTTCAGGGATTTGTAGAAAATCCAGAAAATTTTAATAAAGGTAGTTCTCCGATACAAAGAATAGCATTAGGTAAATTATTTAAAAAGTACAAAGATTATTTAAAATGGAAAAAGTGATTGAATTGTTTAAAGTGAATAACATTACCAAAAATTTAAATTCCTTTGACGGAGACAAGTCACAAATATTTAATTTCATAAAATCAGTGGATGAAACTCTTCGCCTATGTGAGGACATAGAGTTGGATTGTTTTAAGTAATCCAAAGGAATATCAGGCAAAAGATTACTGGTAAAGCCAACCAGTCGTTAACGAACCACAATATATCAAACGACTGGGAAAATATCAAGAAACATCTCCTTGAGCAATTCGCAGACAAACGCGATGGTCAAACAGAATCTGGAACCTAAATTACTATATGAAAAAATATGTTCAATAAATAGTCTATTGTCAAATCAATTAAAAATAAAAGACCTTTCAGATGAAATAGTTGAGTACGAATTACAACAATAACGGTTTAAAAGAAACGCTGGGAACTTGGCTCGGGGTAAGAGATCCTAAAAATCTAGAAAATGCTTATGAACACGTTGAAAGGAAACCAACATAAAATCACTGAAAGGTTTAACACTTGAACAGTACAAAAAACCATATAGAAATTTTACACGGTACCCAAATAGTCCAAACAATTTAAATAGTAATCAACAAATTAAAAACGAACCAGGGACGTCTAATAATAACCAAAAACAATTTTACAACAAATCACATCCAACTAAAAATTATCAAAATAAATATGTATGTAACACATAATCCAAATACCGTATGCTAAAGTTAAAATCGAAAAAGGAAAGACCTATAATATTGAGACCTCCATTGAAGATGAAAATTTTCAGGGAGAAGACTCGGAAAATTCACAGCTGAGATAAACCTAATTAAAACTAGCGGTTTGGGGTTTATAGTTTTAACAATACCCGCAGATTTGACTATAAACAATTACAAAGACGACGTTACTCATATTAAACAAAAATTTTTTTTAAAATTTGAAGAGCTTAATAAACCAATAGAACTTTATATATTCAATTTCAATGGAGTATATGATGGCTTATTGGGTATAGAGACTTTAAATGAGTTAAATGCAGATATTTCATTAACTCAAAATTGTCTCTTTAATAAATTCTTTAATGAAGAAATTAATTATAAACTATGGTCTTGTGTTCCACCGATAATGCTAGAACCGAAAACTAAACGAATCATAGAAGTACAGACCAAATTAAAATACAAAATGATTTGTTCATTTACCGGGGAATATATTAAATAACTAAACCTAAAACAGCTCTAACTAGTAGAAGTCGTCAACCTCTCAAACAATCCGCTAGAATTTTAGTTATTAAGACCATTCCAAGTAAAATAGTTTAACACAAAAATGAAGAAACAAATCTCATAGTGTCAGATCAGGAAATAGAAAAATTACAAATTCCATTAAATATAGAGCATTTTAACGATGAAGAAAAAAGAAAGGTGATCCAATTATGTCAAAAGTTTAAGGACATATTTTATGGTGCTAAAGAAAAATTAACTTTTACCAGCAATATTAAACACGAAATAACACTCTCGGATTTTAAACCGGTATATGTCAAGCAATATCGACAACCGCAACATCTGAGAGAATAAATAAAATAAGAAATTGAGAAATTGCTGGATAACGGCATTATCAGGCCATCATGTTCCCCATTGTTCCAGTCCAATATGGATAGTTCCCAAAAAACCTGGTCCTGATGGTAATCAAAAGTGAAGACTCGTTGTCGATTTTAGGAAACTAAATAACCAAACAATTGACGACAAATACCCACTGCCCAACATAACGGATATCCTAGATAGTTTGGAAAAGCAACATATTTCTCAACTATAGATTTAGCAAGTGGCTTCCACCAAATCGAAATCTGTGTGCAGGATATACCTAAAACAGGCATTACGAGTTTGTTCGAATGCCCTTTGGATTAAAGAATGCACCCAGTACATTCCAAAGAATAATGAATGGACAATGTATTAAGCGACTTGAAAGGTAAGCAAGTATTATGTTATATGGACGATATTGTAGTTTTTAGTCCAAACCTACAAGAACATATGCACCACCTTAAACAAGTTTTCGTCCAACTCGGCCAAGCAAAAAAGTGGAAAAAACTTTCTTCTTACAGAAAGAAATAAGCTTCCTTGAAGATATAGTTTCGGAAGATGGAGTAAGACCAGGCCCACTAAAAGTAGATGCTATTGTACAATACCCTATACCTAACTTAAAGTTTTCTTGGAATCACAGGGTACTATAGGAAATTCATAAGGGATTACGCAAAACTTGCTAAACCATTAACATCTTGCCTGAAAAAAGGAGCAACAATTCAACATAGTGATGAATTTATAGAATGTGTAAATAAATTCAAATACATTTTATCAAAAAAACCGTTATTACAATTTCCAGATTTCTCAAAACTATTTGTGTTAACTACCGATGCGTCAAACCAAACAAAAATGTCTAGGAATAGTTTGGGCATACACGTACTTTAGACCGTACTTGTATGGACGTAAATTTACGGTCATGACCGATCACAAACAGTTAATACACCTCTTGAACGTAAAGGATCCCACAACTAAAATGATTAGATGAGACTTCAGCTAGAGGAATTTGAATTTATCATTTATTCAATACCAACGCGGATGCACTATCTTGCATTAGGCTAAATGAAATGCTAGAATCAAAGATATTGAAAGTACCAGAAACAATAGATTCTATCATAAGTCGCTCTAAAGCAAAAACGAAAAGTAATGAATGACATGTCACAAATTAATATGAACAAAACAGTTCATAGTGATTGCATGGACACAATCACAAATACTGAAAATTACCGGAAAAATTCAGTAGTAATCCAGTGCCAGGATAGTATGGTTACAAACGTATCTGAATTATCTACTCAGAACGAAATCAGTAAACTTGCTCAGGTAAACATCGATACCGATACATCGACTGGCAAGAACTTTAGTATTAAGGAAATAAAAACTTCTTTGAATAAATTCAGAAACCATTTAGAAGTAATAATTGATTCGGATCATGAAGAAACACGAAACATTTCAACGTTTTATAATTATAAAATCAAAATACACCGCGGTAGATATAATAAACATATAAAGTAAATACCTTCGCAAAAAGCATATTACAGCATTATTTTGCAACGATGAGGTATTTCAGCAAATTGATAATGTATATTGCAATAATTTCTCCGACTCAAATCTTAAAATAGTTCGTACTAAAGTTCAAAAAATCGATATTGTCAATTCCTTAAAACAAGCCGAAATCATCATTAAAGCATTATTGAAAATTATGCGAAATTAAAGCGTAAACGCTATTTCCCACAAATGCGCGAATTAATATCAAATTACGTCAATTCATGTGAAATATGTAAAACAAACAAATACGAGAGAAACCCAACTAATGTTAAATTTAAAATTTCTCCAACACCCCAAAAATCTTTAGAAATATTTCATGTCGATACCTTTTGTTTAAGGGGAAAAACCTTTCTGACCCTAATAGACAAGTTTTCTAAATACGGAATGGTAGAATTTCTGCTAGAGAAGGGATTCCGAAAGAAATCATATTCGATAATGCAGCAGAATTTACATCAGAATTAATGGAAAATTTTCTAAAATTTTACGACATAAAAATTCACATCACTACGGCAAAATCTTCTACAAGAAATAGCCCTATAGAAAGACTATACAACCCCTTAACGGAAATTTGTAGAATAATCTTCACACAAAACAAAAGCCTTGAGATAAAAGAACTGTTAGTAGATGCAGTGTTAGCCTATAATAATTCAGTGCATTCAACAACAGGTCTAACACCATGTAAATTGCATAGAGGCAATATTGAGGTAAAAAACATACCTAATCTAAATCAGGTTCAACCAACCGAATATCTTGAAGAAATGCGGAAAAACTTCGAAGCTCTAAACAAAGCAATAGCGGAGAAAAATTAAACCTCGGAAGGAACGAGCCAAAAACATTCGAAAAAAATGAAATAGTTTTTGAAAGAAATTCCACTAGAAACAAACTAGCACCGAAATACATAAAAAAGTCATTGAAGACAAGGATGTTACAGTAACAACAAATAAACGTACGGTGCATAGGAATAAAATTAAAAAATTAATCATTTCCATTTCAGGTATATGTTAATATATATCACCTCCACAAAACCTCAGTCTTTCGAAATATTCGATCTGAACAACAACCAAGGAGTTATTGGTTTAATCTTAGCAAAGGCAAGGGTAATAACAACCTATACGAATTAGATGTCAGCTTGGAAAATATTCAGAGTTATTATATGGAGCTAGAAAATGCCGCAAACAAACATAACCTTCCCACTTATCTGCTAGTAACAGCAAAAAGTAAATCTCCAAACTCAGTTGAACAACATTTTACCCGCATCTAATAACAGATTTAGGAGAGGAATCTTTGATCCTCTAGGAACACTGATTAAAGCTATATCAGGGAATTTATACAACAACGACTATGTTTAAACTAATTTATTAATCTCAATTTCTTGTCGCGCAATCCAACCAACATTTTACCTGACCGTCAACGAGTTAATTACCACTACTATGTATATCATTATTATTTAACAATTTACCAATTATTGTATATAACGCGCATAGACGTTTCTAGATAAGCTATTGTATTTGCATTTTTTTTCTCTTCTATATAACATTATTATTATTCTATGTATTGATTCCCTTACTTTTAGAAATTACCTATTAATTTGTATTACTTATTGCATTATATACATTACAATTATATTTCCCCTTACCATTATTATATTCAATTATGTACCGCTTATATACCATACTTTCTCTGTTTTTAATATTTTTAAAATAAATTATCAGTTCACGTCCATCCACCAACCAAAAACCTACAACCAACCCAACTTTAAATAAGTACCCATTTAATTAACAAAATCATACTTGTAATTTTTTGTTAAAATAAATAATTGTTTTGAAGTGCGGGTTTTCATTTTTTCCTCGTTATTGTGAGTGGAATGTATAACCATTCCTAGGTTATACATTTGTTGGTCCTTCGAGCCGGATGCGGTCCAACGCATTAATTTATTTGGATTAATTTAAATCATCTACCAACGGTGTTTTCCAACCAGTGCGCAAGTGAATTACCAACCATAATTTTCACACTAAGTCGCAGTCAGGGAATCATTAACCAACGGTGATTTATATGATCTACAAAACCGGTCCTAAGTCAGGTAATCTGTTTTTTGTTCCGTATGCCATTCTTATTAATATGGTAAAGAATCAATAAATTAAATTTATTTTATTTTGCGTCATAATTATTTTGTCGTGTTATCGTGTTCACAATTACAAATTTTTTGTACCGTTGTTCGCAAGTGTAGTGAAATCTATTATCAGTAAGCATATTTATCGTGTTTACAGTTACAAATTTTTGTTCCGTTGTTCGCGAGTGCAGTGAAATTTATTCAGTTAATTAATCATACGCAAATTTATCGTGTTCACAATTACAAATTTTTACTCCGCTGCCTACAAGCAATTTTATTTTTGAAATGGATGCCTTAATTAAAAGAAAGAGTGTGATTAAAGGTCAAATGACCAAGTTTGCCAATTATATTAGCCTCAAGGGTGACACCGCTACATATGATGAGCTGTCCATACGGTTAACAAAGACACATGACATTTATAAGCAATTTGTTACAATCGAGGACCAAATGTTTGCATTGGATAATACCGTTCTATCAGAGATGGATTTGATAGACGAGCAATATATTTCTATTGTAGCAAAAACACAAGCTCTCATCCGAGGAAAGTCATTAAGCACCGCTATACCCGCTAACCATGATGATGCTGAGACAACTTTAAATGCAAGCCAATTTAATTTTAGGTCCGATTTTAAGCTACCACGATTGAATCTTCCTATTTTCGACGGTAATGTCAAGCAGTGGCATTCTTTCTATGATATATTTATTTCCACAGTACACGAAAACACGAATCTTTCGCCAGCGCAGAAGTTTAAATATCTCCTTGGTCAACTACGTGGTGCCGCGTATACTTCAATTTGCCACTTTCGTATTGATGACGCGAATTACCTAGAAGCTCTAAAACGTTTGGTGAAAAAATATGACCGAAAAAAGGGTATAATTGAGAGTTACATTCGTGATTTTTTGTCGTCACCAAAATTTAATAAACCGTCATCCACGAACATAACGAAACTTCACGACACCATCGATGAAACGGTGCGAGGGTTAAAGTCACTCGGAGAACAAGCTATACAAAGGGATCCTTGGTTAATATTCTTAGCATCCGAGAAGTTAGATGATGACACTAAGCAGTTTTGGAAGTACGAGACGTCTGAAGATGATTACCCAACAATCGATCAGTTCTTAGGATTTTTATCTAAACGAATGAACTCGCTGGTTGATACCGCAACCAAACGTCATCTTACAACAAGTCCATTATCACATGCAAGGGTCTTGCATACCACTGGTCAACAGCCCGCTTGCCCGCTCTGTAAGAATGAACACCACAAGCTGTACCTCTGTACCAAATTTCAAGCAATGCCTGTCCAATCAAGAAGAGAGTTCATAACAAGGTCAAACCGTTGCTTTAATTGCCTCAGTGACAATCATTCTATAACCCGATGTAGAAATAGATGGCATTGTCAAAAGTGTCCAAAACGGCATAAAACGCTGCTCCATTATGTGCCAGATACATGTAGTTACCAGGAAAGCTCTCATTCCTCCATGACCGAAGCATCACCAAACAAAATTGCTCATACGAACCTCGCAGTTGCTTCGATCAATCCAACATCTGCAGCTGATATTACCGAGTCATCTGTAACACTATGCCAGTTCCAGACCGATGTTGCCTCACATCAGCCATCTGGGTCAACCCACAAATCGGGGAAGCTCAATATATCTATTCTGCCAACCACTAAGGTCGACATCCAAGACAAATACGGCAATTGGATAAGTTGTCGAGGATTATTAGATTCAGGCTCTACTCATTGTTTTATTTCAGAAGGGTTGCTACGACGCTTGAAGGTGCCTCGGAGTAAATCCAGTATCACTATCAACACACTCAACCATACGCAAGCCGGTATGTCGAGAGGGAAGTCAATAATTAAACTCAGATCACCCATCGACCACAATTTCCAGATGGACGTAGAAGTTTTTATATTACCAACGATAGCTTCAAAATTGCCGACCGAAAAGGTCGAGAAATCACTATTTGAGATGGAAGATAATTTACCATTGGCTGATCCAGAATTTAATGTTCCTGCACCAGTTGAAATCCTGCTGGGATGTGAGCAATTCTTCCAAGCTTTATCCGAAGAGAAAATTCAAAAGAGGATAAACTATCCGTGTGTACAAAATTCTAAGTTCGGATGGTTAATTGGAGGAAACTTATCCCATTATGAATCATCTAATCCAGATTCACCCGAACCAATTGTTAGTTCTTCTCATATCAGGGCAGTGGAAGTGTTCCAGCGTATAGAAGCGGCAATCGAGCGCTTTTGGAAGGTTGAAGAAATTGTACCTGAAAATTCCTTATCCACGGAAGAACAACAATGCATCGATTTATTTGATTCAGCTACTAAATTGCAAGGTAACAAAATAATTGTCCAATTGCCCTTTAAGACAGATGCACCCGGAGTTGGAGAAAGCTTTTCGCAAGCTCTTCGAAGATATTACTCACTGGAAAGAAGACTAAGTCAGGATGATAGGCTGAAGGCAGCCTATGACGATTTTCTACGCGAATATCTTAAGTTGGGTCACATGGAGTTAGTACCAGAAACCGAATTATCAAAGGCAAATAACCAGCTGTTCTACCTACCTCACCATCCTGTGGTAAAGGAGTCAAGTTCCACCACGAAGGTTCGCGTCGTATTTGATGCTTCCGCCAAGTCTAGTAACGGTTATTCTCTGAATGACAATTTGATGGTTGGTCCGACCATACAGGACAATCTAGTGAACTTACTGATCCGGTTTCGCAAACATATATACGTTTTTTCTGCTGATATCGAGAAGATGTTCAGGCAGATTGCCATTTCCGAACCGGACAAAGATTATCAGCGTATCCTATGGAGAGAAGGCCCGACTGCTACACTAAAACATTACCGCTTGAACACCGTGACCTACGGCACCTCGCCTGCACCTTTTTTAGCCACAGCCTCACTTCGATTCTTGGCAGATAAATACGTAAAGTTGTATCCCGAAGCCAGCAATATTGTTAAAACCGATTTGTATATGGACGATTTAATGTCCGGCAGTGATAACATCAACATGGCATTACAATTACAGAGGGACATAATTTCGCTAATGAAGTACGGGGGGTTCAACATGCGAAAATGGTCAGCAAATCACCCACTATTATTGAAGAATATCCCAATGGAGAGTCGCGAAATGATATCATTTGAGATTACCGATAACAGTCAACTGATCTCCGTATTAGGTATAAAATACAATCCAATTGAAGATTATTTTCATTTTAGAGTATCCTTACCATCACCACCAGCTAAGATTACAAAGCGTTCGTTTCTGTCGGAGACGTCACGCATTTTCGATCCGTTGGGACTATTATCACCGGTTACGATTGGATTGAAAATTTTGTTCCAGTCATTATGGGTAGAAGGCATCAATTGGGATGACGAACTACCACCGAATATTTTAAAGGACTATTTAGCAATCCGGGACCAATTAAAGTTGTTAAAGGACATAAAATTTCCGAGATGGTTATATACCAATGGGGATCATTTAGAACTGCATGGATTCTCAGACGCATCAAAAGATGCTTACGCTGCCGCCATTTATGCTCGTGTAGTTTCAGTCGATGGAGACGTCCAAACCAACTTAATAATATCCAAAACTCGTGTCGCCCCGATCAAGGCACTTACAATTCTAAAGTTAGAGCTGAACGGTGCTATATTACTCGTCAGAATGCTAAAACTGACATTAGAATCGCTTAAGCTATCAAAAGAACCAACGATTTACCTATATACCGACTGAACAATTGTATTACAATGGATATCAAAACCACCAAAGATGCTTAAGCCATTCCAAGCAAACCGTGTTGCGGAAATTATGTCTACCACTAACCGAAGTCAATGGCATTTTGTACCAGGCAGTGACAACCCGGCCGATAAATCAACCAGAGGGATCGCTCCTGAAGACCTAGTCAACGAAGCAATATGGTTCAAGGGTCCAAAATTCTTACATAAGTCTCCGCTAGTACTACCTGCATCCCCTAAAATCGAAAATTCAGAAAATTTACAAATCATTTCCAACTTTATTACAGCCGATCAAAATCATGAGATTATTAAGGAGTTGATTTCTAGATTTTCAAGTCTACGTACATTAACCCACGTATTAGCATTTATTCTACGCTACAAAAACAATCTTCAATCAAGGAAGATAAAGCGTAGATTCGGGCTTAATTTATCAGTAGACGAGGTATTAGTCGCTGAATTTTACCTATTTCGATTCGTTCAGTACGAAACATATACAGTCGAAATTAACATATTATTGAATCATAAATTAATCCCAAAATACTCAAAAATATTTTCTCTTTTTCCATATATCGGCAACCATGGTGTGATGCGCATGAGAGGACGTTTGGAAAACGCAAGCATGGACCATGATGCCAAACATCCTATTATACTACCACATAACCACATCATTGTTGAGAGAATCATCCGTGAACTTCATCATAGGAATCTGCATGCTAGTCACAAGTTGTTATTGACCATGGTTAAACAACGATTTTCAATTCCACGGGTGAAAAATTTAATAAGACGAGTAATTCATTTGTGCTTCACCTGCCGACGATTCAACGCCAAACCAGAACAACAACTAATGGGACAACTTCCTGCTTGTCGTGTCAACCAATCAGTTAGAGCTTTTATCGAAGTTGGAATCGACCTAGCTGGTCCCTTTTCTCTCAAAACGTACAAGGGCCGAGGCGCTAAATCCTATAAGGCATATTTAGTCGTGTTTGTATGTATGGCAACCAAGGCCACTACGTTAGAAATTGTCACAGACATGACGACTGATGCTCTTATTGCATCCCTGAAACGCTTCAGTGCAACCCGAGGATTACCCCAACATATATATTGTGATAACGGCACCAATTTAGTCGGGGCAAGGCGCGAGCTTCAGTATTTCTACCAAAAATTTATGGATGAAGCCCAACAAAACCAAATTCAAGCATGGTGCATTGACAATCGCATCCAATGGCATTTTATCCCTCCTGGTGCTCCTACATTTGGCGGTTTATGGGAAGCCACCGTCAAATCCTGTAAATACCATTTACGTCGAGTGATTGGAGATGCCCTATTTACTTATGAAGAATTCCTGACCATTACAAAGCAAATCGAAGCCCTATTAAATTCCAGGCCGTTGGGTGAACTCCAGGAAGAGGAATGGAACCCTTTAACCCCTGCACATTTCCTGATTATGCAACCATTAACGATGCTACCTGAACCTAACCTTCAACATTTAAAGATGTGCAATTTAAGTCGATGGCAGTTAATCCAACAGTTAATTCAAGGATTTTGGAAGCAGTGGTCACAAGAGTACGTCACCTCCCTAAATAAATATTATAAGCGGCATGCTGAAAATCATCAATTCACCATAGGAGACCTTGTTTTGCTTCGGGACCAGAATTTACCACCCACCAAATGGCCGCTCGCCAGAATTTATGAGCTCCACCCTGGGAACGACCAACTAACCAGAGTTATATCTATTAAATTACCCAACGGAACCATCCTTAAACGCCCTATTTACAAACTTTGTCTTTTGCCTAAAGTTGACTCTATCGAGTCAACGGCGGCGGTATGTTTAAACTAATTTATTAATCTCAATTTCTTGTCGCGCAATCCAACCAACATTTTACCTGACCGTCAACGAGTTAATTACCACTACTATGTATATCATTATTATTTAACAATTTACCAATTATTGTATATAACGCGCATAGACGTTTCTAGATAAGCTATTGTATTTGCATTTTTTTTCTCTTCTATATAACATTATTATTATTCTATGTATTGATTCCCTTACTTTTAGAAATTACCTATTAATTTGTATTACTTATTGCATTATATACATTACAATTATATTTCCCCTTACCATTATTATATTCAATTATGTACCGCTTATATACCATACTTTCTCTGTTTTTAATATTTTTAAAATAAATTATCAGTTCACGTCCATCCACCAACCAAAAACCTACAACCAACCCAACTTTAAATAAGTACCCATTTAATTAACAAAATCATACTTGTAATTTTTTGTTAAAATAAATAATTGTTTTGAAGTGCGGGTTTTCATTTTTTCCTCGTTATTGTGAGTGGAATGTATAACCATTCCTAGGTTATACAGACTACATCGAAATTTAACACTCAATAAAAGTTTTACAAGACGGAAACTATGCAGTAGTAGAGAAATTTAATGAACAAGTGGAATTAAACCACCAAATGATAGATAGGTTCGAAAACGTTACGAAATACGTGAACCAAATGTCAAATCTTTTAGAGGAAATGTTTAACCTACAAGTTAATAACTCAAATACTAATTGGGAGAATAAACTGTAATAGAAATACCGCTATATACTAGACTACAATATAGAAACCCTAAAAGATCAAATTCAAGAAATTCATGAAATAAGATACATACTAAATGGTAGCGAATTATAATACGTTAAAAATATCTTAAATGACCAAACAATTAATGTTAAATCAGATGAGCAACTATTACAATAATACTAATATTGTACTTGTTATTGAAATACCACAATTTCATGAAGAAAGATTTTCCTATTACTTCATTAAAACCATCCCTATCCTAAATAACCAAAGAATCATTATGGTAAACTCAAATCATTTAATCCTTTCCGAAAATTTATATATGGAAATAAATAACCGGAAGCTACTAAGATTCATAGATTGTACAATCTTCATTAAAAATAATCAGTACACAAGCAAGTCAAGATAGAAAGTTCATCATATTACGGTTGTTCAACCATTCGAAGGAGTCAATTTAACTACGATTTTAGAGGAAACTTTCACTTTCGAGAAACTTGAATTAATCAAGTTCACGAACGTCGAAAGAATAAACAATATCACAGAGTCACTAAATAAAACTCACTATGCGGCATCAGCATTCTCAGTAATTACGATCATGGCAATCGTACCAATCTTCTTATATATTTTTAGAAAACCAATCCGCGAAATTTTCGATATTTTTAATAAAAATTGCAAGAATAACTACAATGTTGGATGCTTTGTAACCGTCGATGAAAAATTAGAAAGTTTTCGTGGCCGCTGCAGCTTCAGGCAATACATACCAAACAAACCGGCCAAATATGGTATTAAAATATTTTCAGCCGTTGATTCAACAACATATTATACATCGTGTTTGGATTTTTATTGTGGCCAACAACCTGCTGGACCATATAATTTGAGCAATAAACCTGAATATATTGTTAAACGTGTAACAAGTCATCTTCAAAATGCTGGTCGAAATATAACTTGCGATAATTGGTTTACGACTCTTCCTCTGGCTATAGATTTATTGCGAAAAAAACAACATTAGTAGACACAATACGGAAAAACAAAAGGATATTGCCTGTATCATTTTGTAGCGACTCACAATTAATATATTGTTATAGTATACGCACACAATAAATTCATTGCAATTCATTTGGTCTAAATTCAATTCATTCAGCGCCAACGCAACCGCTAAGACAACCATAACAAATACTGTCATTATCACTACCATCAGCGCCGCACGCGCCAAAAGAGAATACGATAATGTAATATATCGCAGCCATCACGATAGAAACAAATCATATTTTAAAAAATAGTTCGAATAGCAGTGTCAAGAGATCTTTTAAGTCGGCCAAAATAATTAATTTTTACGCCCTCGCGAAAGTAGTGGTAATAAATTAATTAATTAATTAAAATCAGTGAATTGTAACATTAGTTTTAAGTATGAAAATTGTATATAAACCCGGTGGTATTACAAAAATAAATCAACAATTTAAGCATAAAATGTGGGATGTTATCATTTGCCCTTGGATGAATAAACGGTACAGGTGATCAACATACCATAACCAATTTTGTATTGCCAAAAAAGGGCAGTTAAATCCTCGATTTTTGGATACCAAAAGAAAGTGACCATACTATCATACGTACTCCTTTCTACGCTACATGGTAATGGGAATATTATTGATTCTCCAAAATCTTTGCCAGAGATTATTGAATTTTACAACAAAAAGTAAGGTAGAGTTGATACTATCGATCAACTATGTGCTACGTATAATGTGGCTCGAAATTCACGCCGGTGGCCGTTAGTTATATTTTTTTCGTTAATAAATTTGGTGAGTATAAATGCACGTATTATTTTGTTGCTTACCGAAAATCCACCGCTGATATATAAAAAACGGTCACATTTTATAAAGCATCTTGCGTTTGCGCTAATGCAACCTCAAATTGATAGGAGGTCCTGTTTAAATATGAACTCTCGTCTTAAATTAAGTTGGCAAAAGTTTACCAGTAAAAGACCTACCGATGATCAACCCGAACAATACCCTTCCACACAAAATCACTTAGAAGGATCTCAACCTTTAGAAAAAAGGAGAAAATTAGTAATAAAGGGTCGCTGTCAACTATGTAGTGTAACGACGAATGCAATAGGACGTCAAATGTGTATTTTCTATCGACGTTCCAATCAAGGGTTTGAGTTGAGTTTTTTTTTTTTCAACTGCAATAAATGTGTCGAAAGCACCAGAAACAAATAAGAAAAGGGGGCAAAATTGGCGCGAAATTTTGTACTGGTTTGTCCGATTTTTATTTATGACGGGGGCCATAAAACTGAAAATTTTTGGTCGGATGATAATTTTTTTTGGGAAGTCAGTCAGCGTTCGGGTATTAAAGTAAACAGATACTAAAAATTAAAAAAAAAAAAGTTTAGAATTTAATTTTCATAGTAATTATATTAAATTAATTATTAAATATTATAGTATGTACAGTAGTATAGTAGTTTGGTAAATTTAAAAATAGTGTATCGTAAAGTACTAATCTACAGTGGTTTAAATTTATTGGTGATTGCATTATAAAACAAAACTGTTTTGTTGCATTTGAAGAACGTTTAAAACATTAACGCTTAACAACAAAAAAAAAATAACAGCGCTCGTTTGGTGCAAAAATACGCCATAAACATTTTATTGTTAAGACTAAAAAATTCTTCTATAAGCGTTGAGTTCGTTTTGCAATTTTATAACCCGTGAATGAAATGGTGAAAGCTAAAATATGTGTTAGTAAATTAAGCCCAAAAATACTGCTAATTACGAAATAAGTAGTACCTTAAACAGTTCACAATACTAATACTACCTAAATTAAACGTGAAAAGTATCACATTAAGTTAAGTGCTTAAGTTAATAGTGCTTGATAGACACAAGTGCAGAAAAAAAAACTATATTATGACACGGTAAAATTGGTTATAAATAACTATCACAATTATTGGTGATATACGAGTCATAAGTGATTCAAATATATATACTAAAAATGATAATATCTTGTGTTTGAGTGCTCGTTAATTTTCATATCGAAGCATACACCACACAAAAAAATATAATTTATGTTTTGTAAATCCAGCCTAAAAGACATTTAAAGGTTACGCGTGGTTAGTGCAGTGCTGCCCTCCAAAGTAAACTATGTGTGTTAACCACATGCCTGTTTTCAACAATCAACATGCAGCATAACCAACCATCAACGTGGACATTAACAAGTAATTTTTATTTATTATTATGTATTATAATTTTAAAATTCATCCATAATTCTTTTTCTTTCTTATTGTATCAATTTTATCTTAACTAAATGAATCTATCTTTAATAATTACAAGTTCTATTTATTAACTTTTATCTATCTAAATTTTTTTCGGTTTGGTTTATATAAATTTATATTTAAGAATAGCTAACTAGGGTCCAGGGTGCGTATTTTAGTATCATAGTTTATTTCAATATTGTTTATCTCTTGATTTCTGATTACGTATTTATTAATTTTTTTTTTTCTTTGATTATTGGAATCGATTATTTGCGGAATATTGTTAAAAATATTTTGTTTATAGTTTCTTATGATTTTTTTTTTTTTAATAAATTTGGGTTCTTAATGAATTGTACGACCTGTCTTTTGAATTTCGCTTTGTTTTCAGTTTTTGCCTCCTTTCGGTTTAAAATGACTGTGTGAGTTATGTTTTCGAGGATGAGTTCAGGGTAAGAATATCCCTCAGAAAGGTGAGTGAATAGAGAAAAAAAAAAAACTAAATAAATTGTTGCTTCCAACCCAATTTTTTTGCCTATCCTGCGGTCCAACTCGATCCACGTCAGGTCTCGGGAAAATCCACATGTCCTTCCCTGAGCTTTAGCCAGCAAAATGATCGCCCCGAGACTTTTAAAATGACGTGGATATTCTGTTAACTGATGTGAATTCAGAGTTGTGGTTCAAACCTAAAATAAATAAGAATGTTGAGCCGCAACTCCATTTCATTTCGTTACAGTAGCAACAAAACCGATCGTAAAACTAGAACTACTTCTTCCAAGTGTAACAAATATATTTGTGGGAGCCACTTAGTCACAATATGTATAAATTGTAATGAGCCAAACAATTTAATGCATCCATAAATCTCCGATTCTGATGAAGAAATTTAATCAAAATAGTCAATTACAACAAGAAAATATCAAAAAATATGCTCTAATGAATACAGCAATTTGCATGATATAATTTTGTTGGCTTTTCAGCTTTTCAAAATCTTCGTTCTGAAAAGTATGACTGAAAAAATTAGGCACTGTACGCGCGACCGGTTCATCATTTTTATTTGATACTATGAAGTATTTTATTTATTTTTGAATAAAAATAACCTGTGAATAAACTAAATTGATTTGTTTTGTAATTTTAACTTATAGTTTTATTCAATTTATCAAAAATTAATAAATGTATATTTTGGGCCTTAGCCGGTTTCTCGATAAATTCAGTTCTAAGGTATGGGTCGATTGGACCCATGGTTAGCAATCATGTAACATAAATTAGCGTTAGTAATGCAGGGTTCCACTTACTTTCATATCTTATTACAACGCCTCACAGGCGTCAAAAAGACTTTTATCAAGGTACAGTTAGGTATATAGTTCACCTTTTACTCGTTCTGTGTCCCACTTTAGAAAAACTAATCTTTTTGCACCTTTTTCCTGAAACCAAGACTCTTAATCTTATGGAGAAAATTAAGAAAAATTCAGACTAAGTCTCAATCTATTCACTTAACCAGTCTTGTTTAGAGAGCGATGTTGGATATAAATATTTATCGTACTGCACAACCATTATTGGATTGCGGCATAGCTGCTCAGGTTTTGTTAACCAAGCCTAAATGTTTGGGCAACATTAATGACACAGAAGCACTAAATTGCTCTTGCTGCTCAGAAAATGCTGGCGATTAGTCGGCAGATAGAAGCTGGTACCGTCGCAGATATGGTCGAATTCTTTTCAAATTATCAATTAAAACTGTTCTTTTAATCAGCTTTAAAGATCAGAAGCAAGTTTCTCTCTTTGGCTCTGGCGAGTTGAAAAATTGTGCATCACTGTCAGTGTTCATCATTCACTAGCAATAATTTGTAAAAGCTAAAAGTACCAAATTACGTTAGTGTCGTGAACCAAATATATATGTAGCTGCATATCTCAGTTCATCGGTACTATAACTGTTTTAATAATATACAATCGTAAGAAAGCAGTTAAATGTTTTACTTGCTGCCAGTATGGGCAAATTGTTCATCTTGTAAAGGTGCATCCATAAATAATGTTTCTATTGTTGACGAGCTACTAGCACTATGATCACATAAAATTGGATTTACGAAATCTATTGACTCAATCAATGCTAGTTTTAGAAAATTATCTAAGATCGTGGAAAGTCCGTGAAAATAATAACAATAATAAATTGGAATTACTGAAAATCAATACAGGTCGATCAATCCTGATGTAAATTCAAAAAAGGTTGTGACTCAATATTCCACCTCCCTTGAACAAATAAGTTCAATTGTCGATTGGTAATCTCGCTTGTTTTGTTATTGGACGCTTGTATACTCCGTTTAACGTAATTATACCTCAACTACTCGTACGTTGTCGTTCGGTGTGTGATTTGTGCCACTTTTGAGCCTGCGTAATATTTTGCTTGTTGAAACATCAATTTCTGATATATAGTTGGTTTGGTGTCCGATTAGAAAATGCTCAGGAGTCATTATAATGGCTTTGCCCTTACGGTGGTGCTTTCTCCTCTGCCTCGTTTATGATAGATGAAAATAGGCCCTGCATAATCGACACCCACTTTCATAAAAGGTCTCACATATTGTTTTGTACAATCGGGTAGTTCGGCAATATTTTGATTTTGAACATGGTGTTGATATCTGGAGCATATAATGCATTTTCGAATCATTTCTCTTACCACTGTTTTTCCCCGGATTATCCACAATCGTTGTTTCAGGGTGTTATTTAGAAGCGACAAACCAGCATTGCCTTGCTCAATGTCAATGCATGAATTTCAATGTAAATTAAGGACCAGCTGACAAATAAATTTGCTGTTTTTTTTAATAAAATAAACCCTGTGTTTTGGCAAGCTATGTTCTGAATGAGCTTTAGCTCAAAATAGAGTGTGCCAAAATCTTAGAAAATTTATATATACCTAAATACATGAACGAAAATGGGATTCAAAAATGAGTTTTAGCAGAAGTTCTCGAATATGACCAATCAGGTTGGATATTGACCATTTCTTAAATCGGTCATATTTTAGAACTTTTTCAAAAAATTATTCTAGAATCCCAATTTCATCGTACAAGTCCAAGTCATTTCATCAAATTTGGTTAAGAAATGGCCAAGTTTCTACCTAAATGGCTAAGTTCCATCCTGATTTACCAATTCGTTTATGTTGTACATGTCGAATTTCTTCAAATTCAGTTATTGTTATTATTGAAGGACCATGTGGAAGTTTAGCCACCTCGCACTGCGAACTAAAAATCTGTTATGCTGGACCCTGCTTAATTAACCTGATAATAATGCCAGCCGGTAGTTGATACATACTATCTGGGTTTATTGCTGTACCTCTTAGATGTTTACTACAGCATGTAGTTCCGCTGGAAAGACGGTAGCATTGGAATCCAAGCACTTCGAGACTAATGTGAAGTTTCTGACAAATTGACAAAAAACCTTACAAAAGCTAAAAAGTGTAAATGCTCCACTACACTAAAATTGTGTAGCTGGAATTTAGATCAAGGCATCGTAGAGATGTCTAAGTAATACCGAGTGTGCCATTTCATGGTATTGACCTCTGTGCATGATTTCTAGCAGACAACATATTTATGCGACCCGTCCAACATAAATTTATCCAAGTTTCAAAAATGTCACGTGGTAAAATTCTGTAGTTGAGATTTCTATGGCCATTGACAAGGCATCGTAGAGTGTGCCATTTTATTGTATTGACCTCTGTGCATGATTTATAGCAGACAACATATTTATGCGACCCGTCCAACATAAATGTATCCAAGTTTCAAAAATGTCACGTGGTAAAATTCTGTAGTTGAGATTCCTATGGGACATTGACAAGGCATCGTAGAGATGTCTAAGTATTACCGAGTGTCTGTTGTTAAAATATGTATATTTTTCTTTATATATATTGTTTTGTATTTGAAACGTTTTGATTTATTGTTACTGCGTTTCTATATATATTAGGGAGACTGGATTTATTCTGAACTTCGCGTTCGTCGCCAGTTTTGTGCCTTAAAGATCGTCATATATTCCCAAGACTCATTGTTTCTTTTTATATATGAAATATAGTGTCCTGGGATCATCATTTTTTCTGGCCGTTGAAAGTGAATTATCCCTCTTAATAAATACAGGTTTGATTCCAACTTCAACTCCGATTCAATATCATCAATTTTTACATTGTAATATTTCCTAATATCAATTGGCTGCACAGCAACAATTGCAAAGCCATTATGTGAATTGATATTAAAAGTTATTGGGTTTTCGAACCATGTTTTGCATTTCGTACAAGTAGCTCCATAAAATTTTACGGCATTTCTAATATTTTTGAAACTTCGTTCATTGAAGTTTTTGTAATTTAAAGGCACATAAAAATTATCTTTTGTGTGCGATTGATAACAACTTGGACAGGTAAAATCAAGGGATATCGAACGTTTCATAAAAAATTCAATTATTTTTGAAATGTTACAATCCATTCTCATATCTATATTAGAAGTGTTTGTGTTAATGTTTAAACATTTCAATAGCAAATGCGTCCCTCTTCTGAATTAGACTGAATTGCTCCATTAATTGTGAAGTACGAAATAAAATCAGCAAAATCAGTGCCAGTAGTTTTAATTTTATCCAATATATGTTTATTGTCAATAGATAATATTCTAATTATATGCGCTAGGGCATCGAAACCGCATGTGTGAGAAATGGAGACTCGGTAATTTTGATATTCAAATGAATATTCATTTGGCAATATACTATCGGTAACAATTTCTTCAACCTCCGATTCCATCTCGACATCATCTTTAGCAAAGTATCTCGCTAAAACACGTTTTCCCATGTGTTTTGGGGATTCGTATAGACGAATTGGTTTGTTCCAATTTTCTTTGTTATTTATATTATCTGGCTCTTCCTCAGAATCATGGTTTTTCGTTGCTCTCCTTTAACTTGATTTGGGAGTTGGTTTTAACGCTAGTAAGACGTTTATTGCGTTTAATAAGAGATCTGTTTTGTCTTTTAATAGGGCAATAAATCGTCCAACCCTTAAAAACTTTCTTTCCGCGGCACACGCCGTATTACTTAGACATCTCTACGATGCCTTGACAATGGCCCATAGAAATCCCAGCTACAGAATTTTACCACGTGACATTTTTGAAACTTGGATAAATTTATGTTGGACGGGTCGCATAAATATGTTGTCTGCTAGAAATCATGCACAGTGGTCAATACAATGGAATGCCACACTCTACGATGCCTTGTCAATGGCCATAGAAATCTCAACTACAGAATTTTACCACGTGACATTTTTGAAACTTGGATAAATTTATGTTGGACGGGTCGCATAAATATGTTGTTTGCTAGAAATCATGCACAGAGGTCAATACAATAAAATGGCACACGCGGTATTACTTAGACATCTCTACGATGCCTTGTCAATGGCCCATAGAAATCTCAACTAAAGAATTTTACCACGTGGCATTTTTGAAACTTGAATAAATTTATGTTGGACGGGTCGCATAAATATGTTGTCTGCTATAAATCATGCACAGAGGTCAATACAATGAAATGGCATACGCGGTATTACTTAGACATTTCTACGATGCCTTGTCAATGGCCCATAGAAATCTCAACTAAAGAATTTTACCACGTGGCATTTTTGAAACTTTAATAAATTTATGTTGGACGGGTCGCATAAATATGTTGTCTACTAGAAATCATGCACAGAGGTCAATACAATAAAATAGCACACGCGGTATTACTTAGACATCTCTACGATGCCTTGTCAATGGCCCATAGAAATCCCAACTACAGAATTTTACCACGTGACATTTTTGAAATTCGAATAAATTTATGTTGGACGGGTCGCATAAATATGTTGTCTGCTATAAATCATGCACAGAGGTCAATACAATTAAATGGCACACTCGGCAATACTTAGACATCTCTACGATGCCTTGTCAATGGCCCATAGAAATCTCAACTACAGAATTTTACCACGTGACATTTTTGAAACTTGGATAAATTTATGTTGGACGGGTCGCATAAATATGTTGTCTGCTATAAATCTTGCACAGAGGTCAATACAATGAAATGCCACACTCGGTATTAGTTAGACATCTCTACGATGCCTTGTCAATGGCCCATAGAAATCTCAACTACAGAATTTTACCACGTGACATTTTTGAAACTTTAATAAATTTATGTTGGACGGGTCGCATAAATATGTTGTCTGCTATAAATCATGCACAGAGGTCAATACCATGAAATGGCACACTCGGTATTACTTAGACATCTTTACGATGCCTTGTCAATGGCCCATAGAAATCTCAACTACAGAATTTTACCACGTGACATTTTTGAAACTTGGATAAATTTATGTTGGACGGGTCACATAAATATGTTCCTAACGACCTAATTTTACCACATGGCATTTTTATGTCAAGACATCTCTACGATGTCTCGTCAGTCATTGCAAATATCCACATAGCAAAAGTGTAGCAGTCCCTTTACACTTTTTAGCTGTTGTAAGGTTTTTTGTCAATTTGTCAGAAACTTCACACTGCCGACTTCGAGAGGGCTATCCCACACCCGTTTATTTCTATCCCTGCACCGTCTTCAGTTTGATTTTACTCCTACGAGTTGCTGGGAATGGAAACTCGCTTGCAGGTTACCCACCTTCACTACAGGAAGGCTAAAAAAACTGGAGGGTGTCTGGTATCCAGAGTCCGAATACTTGTCGGAACTGATTGACCTATCAGCCATTCATCCATCGGCATTGCTGATCCACCTTAGGTTAGGGTTTTTTGTCAAGATTTTCTCCTTTAGCGCCGTACTTTAGCTTTGAAAAATATGCCAAATTGCCTAAGTTACCAGCGGTGGCCACGAGGAGGCAGCATTTACCTTGCACAATTGTACCCATCACGCAATTTTGTGGTGATGCAATTCTTAAATTCTGCGACTAGCGTCACTAACTTTTGTATACCATTTTTATAATATGTACATACATACTTGTGATTTTTTAATTGAAAAAATGTTAGTTAGAAAAACACCATTGGTACTATGGATTCCTGTGGAAAACACTAAAATGTCATAAACCACCAAAAAAAATCTGACTAAAATATTATGACATGTTATGAGGCTCTATTATCTAGGTGGGGTTATGGTTCCAGCAGCTATCAAGTTATTTATTGGGATTTGACGATGTTCCTGACCACAGGCGCCAAAATAAAACCTATTAAAGAGTTTACCATATGAACAAGAGAATTATTGTACAGAATGGAAGTGTATTTATCTTATAATAAATATTATTTTGCTAAATTCTAACCAAACTGAGTCATTTGTGTTTACTTGTATAGAGCATAAATATTTAAAATTAAATATTTATCTTTCGCTTTTTTCCAGAGAACGAATCGCACTCACCATCTCACCCCACATAAGATGATTTTGATTTACTTTATACATATTTGTTCTGTTTGCTTAACTCCTCCACTTTACGTGATTATGTTTTTGGTAATCTCCATCATTTGAAATTTTTCCAATTTTTCAAGTGTCCTATTTAAATAATCGTATATACATACTTGAATATATTTTATATAAAATAAAAAATGTGAATAAACAACATTGATATATAGACGACGATGATGATTTTAAATAAGATGGTGATGAGTAAAAGCTCCAACTAATTCACAAAGTCAATAACATTAAATTGCTGTGCAAAGATAATAGATTTTGACATTTTATTAAACAAATTATTTATATTTATGCGGTGAAATACCCAATAAATATTATGTTGGCTTATGTATTATGTAACGTTCGAAATAATGTAAATTTTGTATAAATTTCTTCACTACTGTAATCCGATTAAAGAAGTATATAACTTCGATTGCAAAAAAAAAATTGAGTTAACCCTATAAGTTGGTTTATGTAATGTTAAACGGTTTATTTAATGCCGTTTTATATCATAGCCGCGTAAATACGTTTTATGACAAGATAACGCTAGCATATGGTTAATGAAACGGTGCCTTTCATTAACTGGGTATGTTCTAGTTAATCTATACTATAATTGTTCAAGTTTGTCCGGATTTCTGTCCCCTAAACTCCTCCTAGACGGAGTGTGCTAGGAAGGTAGTCTTGGGCATTTTGAAAAGGTCCCCTGATTTCTAGGTCAATGCAACTATTTTCAGCTCTTCAAGTTGAGTCCTTTAGGAGTTACGGACATTTGAATTTTCTAAGAGTATTATTGAATTTTGATGTTTAATTTTAATTTTCAAAAAACCAAATCGTAGTAGGTATAGCTTGCGCTTTTCGAAAAAAGAAGAGTTTACTATGATACGGTGAACGAAAATGTCTGTTTTTGTTTGACATGAATTTTCAAATGCAAATCACATTTTAGTGAAGCAATAAACAGTCAAGTCATTAAAAATGAAATAAGAAAAAACGAAAAATGCCCAGAAAGCGACGTACCGTGTTTAATCCAACCCGTATTGATACGAAAAAGCAAAAAGTATCACGCGAAAATGCTTCAGAAGCTCTGAAAGAAAAAGAACTTGAAGCAGACAGACGTAGAAAACAAACCTCACTTCAAAATGAAACTTTTGAAGAAAAGTGCGACCGTCTTCAAGCAAATAGACAAAGGAACATCAAGTCACGGCAAATCGAAACACCTGATGTAACTCATGTCCGCCTACAAATACAAAGGGAGCGACAAAGAAAATTGAGAGCTAACAACTGGCTTTACCTGAAAGAAGAAGCATTTCATTATGATCCGTCATTGGAATATATGAATTTTCCGCAAGTTCTTATTGGTAAGACGGACAATAAGTGTAATTTCTGTGGAGCACTCAAATTTAAAGGAGAAACACCCGTTTTATGTTGTTTGTACCAAACCTGTAATCTGGCTTGTAAGACCAAAGGTAATGGTACAGAGGGAACGATAACTATCTTGGTACTAATGTTGTTCGATCGACAAATGGTGGGTTTGGTATGGCTTTGTTAAATAAAACATTTTAATTTAACTCGTTATAATTTGGTGGTTAATTTTATTTTTATTTTAATGACCGTTCGCTTCGATGGTTATTTGGTAAGAGAGCAAATTATAATTTTTATTTTACAAAATGACATAAAAAAAAAAAAATATAATTAGTTTATCTACCTGAATACAGGTGGCTATGCTATCGATAAAGGTTTTTAATAATCAAATTTACGCTAGGTGACCACTTCTCCATGTTCTTAACGAACTCACATTCAATATAGAATTTATGTATAACGTTGTCTTAATAAGGACAATCATCAATTATGGCCAACTTTAACATTGAAGATAAGTATAATTATGCTATAATATTATATAATATAAATTGTGATTACACATTTAATGAATTATTTTGTTTTTAGGTTAGATTACTATATGAAAAAATATCAACAAGTTATGATTTGAAGGTAACTGGAGTTACTGGGTCATCAACATCCCGGCCGCCTTGAATCAGTTGATTCAATTAACTGGTAGTAGGCACAGCTTGTGTATCGGGCGGTTCGTCATTCAATTTGTTATTTTCAGTGTTATTTCTTCCATGGTTAGTATATGTCCATCAGTGACTCTGCGCAAGTGGTATTTAGCGCTCTTCACTGCGGCTTCCCATAGCCCTCCAAAATGCGGTGAACTTGGTGGGATAAATTTAAAATTTATTTGATCTGTCAATAAGAAATTGGAAAATGTATTAGCATTGTTTTTTAGAAACTTGAACAGCTCGTTTAAATGGTTGCGAGCCCCAATAAAGTTGGTTCCATTATCACTGATTATCTCCTTGCATATTCCTCTGCGTGCTATGAACCGTCGTAAGGCAGCGATATATGCATCTGAAGTGAGGTCGGAAACTGTCTCTATATGCAAAGCCTTTGTGGATAGACATATTAATATGCAGATATAAATTTTGTGAGTCTTCTGCCCTCTGCCTCTGACTAAGTGAATTGGAAATGGCCCAGCATAAATGACCCCAACTTTATAAAATGGCCTGATTAGCTCTACACGCGTTGCGGGCAGATCACCCATGATTTGGTTAAGTGTTTTGGTGTTGTGTTTCACGCATTTTACGCAGCTACGTACTGTTTTTCTAATGAGATTTTGACCGCCTAAGATCCAGTATTTTGTGCGAAGTGTTGCCATCATCAACGTTGGTCCAGCATGTAGGTAACGCAAGTTATGCTCTTGGACAATTAATTCGGTAAGTTCGTCCTTTGATTGTAATATCGATGGGTGCTTGATATTGTAGGTTATCGCTGCGTTTGTGATTCTACCTCCGACTCGAAGTAAGGCTGATTGGTCGATAAATGGCTTGAGGTAAGTAAGTTTACTTGATGACGGAAGCTATTTATTGGATTCAAGCAGTTTCAGTTCTACGCCAAAGTACTTTGAATGGACGTGTTTGAATAACAGAAGACGGGGTTTTTGTAATTCTGGACAGGTAAGGTATGGTAACACTGAGGTTCTGGAAGATTTTCTTGGTTGATTAAGAAATCGAAAGACATAGGCAAGGATTCGTGTATAGTATAGTGTATCTATAACCTCTGGTTCAGGAATTTGAATGTTTAAGGTTTGAGAATGCATCTCTTCGATTGTGCTTGCTTCTTGTTGTTTTCTTGGCCATTTTCTTGGATTTCCTAGCAATTCTGGACCCTTCCACCATAAATTCAAATTCCGCAATTGATCTGGTTCTATTCCCCTGGATGCACAGTTAGCAGGATTGTTCCAGGGAATTCAAATGTCGCCATCGGGATCTGTTCATTGTTGTGAGGATTTCACCTGTTCTATTTCCGACTAAGGTATTCCATTTACTTGGATGTGTAGAAAGCCAGTCTCGGACAATTGTGGAGTCGGTCCATGCAGTGATTTTTGAAATATCCATTTTCAATCCTTCTTTGATCTTTATAGGAGCATTGCACCACACAACTCTAACCGTGGAATTGAAATTTGCTTCACTGGTGCCACTTTGGTTTTTGATGATAGTAACCAAATTTCGGAATTACCCTTCTCCGTTGTAATTTCCCCATAAACCACCGCTGAATATGCATCTGAGAAGCCATGTAAAGTAATTTGTCCCTTGCTAGTAGAATTAATATATCTTGTTATCTCGATTTCCATTAGTATAGGTAGCGTATTTCGGATATTTAACCATTCTGTAGATAGGTAGTTAGGTAGTTGATCGTCCCAACGCAAATTTTCTAGCCACAGTTTTTCAAAAAAAAAATGTATTTTAATAGTTACAGGGGCAAGCCATCCTAGAGGATCAAACAGTCGACTTGCCTTAGAAAGAATTCCCTGCTTTGTTATGGTTGGTACACTATTAAGGTTAACTTGAAATTGGAAACAATCCCTTTGTGGATTCCAATAGAGCCCTAGAACTTTGACGGAGGCGACTGATTCTATCTCAAGAATACTGGTAATGTCGTTTTGCTTTTGTTTGGTGATTTGTATTATTACTTAACCATTTTCTGAGATTAAATCCGGAAGTCGACAGAATGGTATTGATTTCGCCTTTCAGCTTTGCTGCCTTTTCTACTTAGTCGGCTCCAGTCATTAGGTCGTCTACATACATATTGTTTTTAATTTCATCTGATGCGTGGTTAAATGTTTCGTCAAATTTGGTAGTTGTTTCATTGAGTGCACGGGTAGCCAGATAAGTAGCACTTGCGGTGCCATATGTGACGGTTTGCAACTCATAGGTGGTAAGTGGTAGGTCTGGTGGTTTGGCGACTATTGGAGGGGGGGACCAAAGTTGAGTAGATTAATCTACCAGCTCCGTAACCTTCCAGTAGGGTGCGCATCACGTGAGCTGTTCTGGTCTTTTCATTAGGCTGCTGCGTGATGGGTACAATTGTGTAAGGGGTAACCTGTTCACAGTTCGCAAGTGTACGTACTGCCTCCTCGTGGCAACCACTGGTAACTAAGGCCACTTGGCACATTTTAGGCCATTTGGCACAGGCTAAAGTACGGCGCTAAAGGAGAAAACCTTGACAAAAAACCCTAATCTAAGGTGGAACAGCATATGCCGAAAGATGAATGGCTGATAGGTTAATCAGCCCAAAATATGCGGACTCTGGATACCAGGCACCCTCCAGTTTTATTTAGCCTTCCTGTAGTAAAGCTGGGTGACCTACAGGTGATTTGCAATTCCGAGCAACTCGTAAGAGTAAAATCAAACGGAATACGCGGCAGGAGTAGGAATATATGAGAGTGGGACAACCCTCTCGAGGTCCTTGAGCTCCAATGCTACCGTCTTTCTAGCGGAACTACATGCTGTAGTAAACATCTAGGAGGGAGAGCAATAAGCCCAGATAGTATGTATCACGTACCGGGAGGCAGTATCGTCAGGTTCATTAAGAACCTGAATATTGACTGGACGGATAATTAAGCAGGGGCCAGCACAATAGATCTTTTAGGTCGCAGTGCGAAGTGGCTGATCGCCCGCATGGCCCCCCCAATAATAATAATAATAATAATAAGTGGTAGGTCTGGTGAATTCCTCCACAATATTCTATGGTATTTGGTATCTTTGGTGTCAACTAAAACTTGCCGAAACATTTTTTCCACATCTGCCGTGAATGCTACTTTAAATTTTCTAAATCGCAATAGGATCTCATACAATGTAGATAGCACTGTGGTCCCGACTGCAAGACAATCATTTAGTGATTTTCCTGAATTGGTTTTTGTGGAACCATCAAACACCATGGAACCATCCACTCTTAATTTTGTTGTAGTACTCGAACATTTAATGACACCATGGTGGGGCAGGTAGTAGCCGTTATGACTTTCGGCATCCTTAGTTAGTGGTTTCATGTGGTTGAGCTTTATGTATTCCATCATAAAGTCTTTATACATTTGTACAAATTCCTTGTCCTTGTGGAACTTGCGTTCCATTGAATGCATCCGTTGAAATGCTGCTCTATATGAATTGCCTAATGAAATTGGATTACATTTAAATGGCAAACGTACCTTAAATCGACCTGTAGTCTCTGAGACGGTTGTTTCTGTGAAATGTTTTTCACAAAACTCTTTTTCCTTTGATAGTTGTTTGTCATATTTAATGACTCGATTTCCCAGACTTGTCGCAGTTTGTGGTCTAAGTTGTCTTCATTCTCAGAGTTATTTGTTGTGATAGTCATTGAATACATTACTTCGCTAGTTTGTTGTCTTCCTGCTACGATCCATCCCAATTTAGTTCTCTGCATTATTAACTGATTTGATGTGATAATTTTTCCTTCTACTAGTAACTCGAAGAATATGTCGGCCCCAATGATAATATCAATTTCCAGCCCTTTGTGGAAATATGGATCAGCTAAGTCAAAATTCTCGAAGTCTGTGAGATTTATGGATACGACGGATGGTTTAGCGGTTAATTGGGAAAAACAAATGCCTCTATTTGTATCTTTGGTTCGGGTTTGTTCGATGGCGCAAACGTCAATGGAACTGATCCTCTGGTACACCCAGTCGTAATTCCTCCGATGCCGGCTATCGCAAGTTTAGCGTTACTTCGTTTTAACTGCAGTTTCTGTGCGCAGTTTTCGCTTATGAACGAGTAATGCGATCCGGAGTCAAGTAGCGCGCGGCACAGTTGGAGTTAGTTTTGTCCATCGAGTACGCGCACCAGTGCTGTTGGTAAGATCGCTCTTCCAGTATTATAGCTCGTAGTATAAAATGTGGTGCTGACCTCGGTCTCTTGCACGTTGTTCACATTAACGTCTGGCATTGGTTTGGTCAGGTTAGTATTATGGAGCAGGGTATGGTGTTTCCTGTTGCATTGCTTGCATCTATGTTTTGGTTTGTATTGATATAAATTATGGTTATCATTTAAACAATTAAACAACGATTTTCTTTTATTAAAAATTCCTTTGTATTCTTTGTTGTAGCAGGCAAACAGAATTCCAAACAAGAATAATAACCTTGCACAACACTTAAATAATTATAATTGTTCACGGTATTATACACTGTACACTCATAAAGGAAAAATATTTCACAATGCAATTATATTTTCATTAATAAAAATCAATAATTGAAACAGAAATGATTGAACAAAATTTTATTGTTATCAATTGTATTTAAATTAGAAATATTTTTATAAAGGTAAAATGGTGTATAATAAAAAATATTAAGTATATTTGTTTTACCAGTAATCTCCGAAAATTGTTGTTACCCGTGATGATGACCAAAAGCTAAGAGAGAAAATTTGTTTTTTTTTGACATACAAGAAACCTAATTTTCGTTCAATGCGCGGAAATTCGATACAGGGTGAGATCGGTTGCAGTTTTGTCGTAATCAACCGCTTTTGACAGGTGCAATTTTTAATAATGATAACATTGCAAATTGCAATGAAAATTTTAAATAGAAAAAAAATAAGTTAAGCTTCAAACCTTTAATCGACGGCGAATTACATTATTATGATTAATTTAAGTCAGATGGCAATATTTTTAATGTAAGTAGAATTTGGCAGTTATTTAATTTATAGTTTTTTAATATTAATAATGATTTTATTTTAGGTTCAGGTTGGCGTAAACATAACTGCCCCCGAAAAAACAATAAATTAAATAGGAGTTGCGGTCATCCAACATGTTTGATAATTTTAATTGCTGTGTGGGTAATAACAATTTCGTTTACATTAAGAAACTAAACGATATATGACAATTCAATAATTTTTAGTTAAGTGTGATTAATTTAAAGAAATATAATTTGAGAAACTATGATTTGTGTTTTACTCAACTTAGCTTGTTCAACGATGCTTCGGCTGGAGTTTGGTTATTTGTCATTTTCAACGGGTAGTGGTATTAATTTGACAATTGGCCTTTTCGTGATACCTCTACTTGTTTTTACTGTAGCGACTCGTACTTGGCCATCCTTTCCGCTGTGAATTTGTTGTATTCGTCCAATTATCCAGTGTGATTGTGGACTGTTGTCATCTTTAATTAACACCAGTTGATCGATGGTTAAGTTTTCCGTTTTGGTTTGCCATTTCTGACGTTGATTCAGCGTACTTAAATAGTCCCTCGACCATGACCGCCAGAACGACTGAACGCGGTTTTGGATATTTTGCCATTTGGACAGACGACTTGAATTGATGTGGCTCAAATTTGGTTCAGGAATGCTGGTGAATGGCTCTCCTATCAAAAAATGTGCCGGAGTTAACACATCATACGACGTGACATCATTAGAAACAGCACAAAGTGGCCTCGAATTTAACAATGCTTCTATTTGGGTAAGCAGCGTAATGGCCTCTTCATAAGTGAATGGTGTGGATCCAGACACTCTGTAGAAATGATTCTTGATTGATTTTATATTCGATTCCCATAATCCTCCAAAGTGTGGTGCATTTGGAGGGTTGAATTTGAATATGATTTTCTGTGGGGATAGAAATTCGTACATTAGTTTTATATGATTGTCAGAATTAAATAGGTCGTACAGGAGGTACAATTCATTGCGGGCGCCAATAAAATTACTTCCATTGTCACAATGAATCTGGCAAGGGATTCCACGGCGTGAAATAAATCGCTTAAGAGCGGCAATGAAAGCTTCTGATGTCATATCAGCTACTAGCTCTACGTGAATGGCTTTTACCGAAAGGCAAACAAATAATGCTATGTACGCCTTAGTCACGTTGCATTTTCCTCGTCCTTTGCGATCTCGAATATAAACAGGACCCGCATAGTCGACACCAGTGTATAGGAAAGGTCGACCACTACTAACCCGTTCCCGAGGGAGATCCGCCATAAGCTGTTGATTGTGTTTCCTGGTTCGCATGAAACATAAGATGCATTTCTTGACGTGCCACCTTGTCATGTTGCGACATCCTATTATCCAAAATTTTTGGCGAATGATATTAGTTAGAAAGGTTGGTCTAGGGTGCGCATTTTGACGGTGATATTCGTCAATGATGAGTTTGGAGTAGATATGATTCTGTGGGATAATGATTGGGTGTTTTGCGTCGAAATTGCAGCTTGAGTTCGATAGTCTTCCTCCTACACGCATTATCCCATGGTCATCAATAAACGGCGTCAATGACGATAGGTTGCTACCTCGTTTAAGCTCACCATATATTGTTAGGTATTTTATGTCATCTGAGAATGCTTCTGCTTGCACCCATTTTATACAACATATTTCAGCCAATATAAATTCATGAACTGTAGGTGGCAGGATACCATGTTTAAGTTTTATGATTTCGTCTTTTAATAACTTTCTGGCATTTAAAGCGAATCGGAAAGTATAGCATAAGATTCTATATATTTTGGTTAGAGACGAATAATTAGTAAACAGCCGTTGACATGGATGGGCAGAGTTTATTGTAACGAGAAAATTTTGTAAGAATTTCCGACGAACTTCAAACTTGTCATCCTTGATTTCGTTGGTAGGATCTCGTGATATTGCAACTTTTGGCCAATGTGGAATATCTTGCAATAGGAATTGAGGTCCTTTCTACCACAGCGAATTTGTAATGAGATTATTTGGCGTCAGTCCTCGAGATGCTGAGTCAGCTGGATTTTGCTTTGAAGGTACATACATCCACTTCTCTCTAGGAATTTGTTCTAAAATGTATGATGTCCTGTTGCCTATAAAACAGCTCCATCTTCGTGGAATATCTGACAGCCAAGTCAAAACGATTTGCGAATCCGTCCATGCAAAGATTGAGTTTATCTGCAATTTAACAGCGTCTTGTACATATTTCATTAACCAACACAGGAGTACTGCAGCGCATAGCTCGAGACGTGGTAGCGAAATCTGTTTTATTGGTGCCACCCTAGTTTTGGCGGCAAGTAAATTGACAGTTATCTTATTTTCCGAGTTTTTAACACGTATGTATACTGCTGCTCCGTAAGCAAGTTCCGATGCATCAGAGAAACCGTGCAATTGTATGTCAATACGGTGATGTTGGTGAGTGGAAATGAGTCGTGGAATTTGGATGTCTTGAAGATGATGCAGCGATGATCTAATTTTGATCCATCTCTCTTTGATGTCGACAGGCAATTCGTCATCCCAGTTTAATTTTCGCAACCAGAGCTGTTGGAATAAAATTTTGATTAAAACTGTGCTGGGCGCCAACCATCCTAGTGGGTCAAAAATGCGAGATGCCTCTGACAGTAGTGTTCTTTTGGTTATGGTATTGGTAACGTCTACCGTCACCTTGAACGTAAAATTATCAGTTTGTGGGTTCCATAGTAACCCAAGAGTTTTTATTAACGAATTTCCCTCGAATTCCAAACATTCAGCATTTTGATCTAACTCGTTTAAGTGCCTTAATAAATCTTGGTCGTTTGTCATCCATTTCCGAAGTGTGAACCCACCGTTTTTTAATAATAACCTCATATTTTCGTAAATTTCGATTGCTTGTTTTAAATCATCGCAGCCTGTGAGCATATCGTCTACGTAAAAATCGGACTTCAAACGTGCAGCAGCATCTGGGTAGAACTCATGATGATCATTGGCAAGTTGATGTAAAGTGCGACAAGCTAGGAATGGGGCACTTGATGTGCCGTACGTTACTGTTGTTAAGCGAAATTCTTGGACATCTTTGTCAGGAAAATCACGCCAGAGGATGCGCTGGAAATCTCGATCCGCCGGATGAACTATGATCTGACGGTACATTTTTTCAATGTCCGCGGCCATGGCTATTTTATGCGTGCGGAAACGTAGCAGTATCATCATGAGATCGTCTTGAATGGTTGGTCCGGTTAGTAGCATGTCGTTGAGAGAGTGACTTGTTGTGCTTTTACAGGAACCGTCGAAAACAACTCGGAGCTTTGTGGTACTGCTCGTTTCTTTAATTACGCAATGGTGAGGTAAACGGTAGATTTGATGATTTGAGTTTGAGGTTGTTTCCGTGCCTTTGCTTAACTCCATGTGACCGAGTGCTTCATACTCCGTCATAAACTTCACGTAGTCGAGTTTTACTTGAGGATGGTTAACGAATTTTCTCTCAAGGGCATGGAATCTCCGGTTGGCTTGATGATATGTTGTTCCCAAGTCTTCGAGTGGCATTTTTATCGGTAATCTGACGATATATCGTCCATCATCCGATCTCGTGGTGTTTCGAGTATAATGGTTCTCACATTCATCTTCGGTGGAATTAGACCTAATCGTATTATTTACTTCTTCCAATTCCCAAAATCGCTGAAGTAACTGGATTTCAGTGTCACTGCTGGCGATCGTCGTGTGGAAAACTGTGGAATTTGTAAAAGAGTTAGTTATTTGACCCCCAAGCGCCCAGCCGAAAATGTTGGATTGAGCGAATAAATGATCAGCAATTTTAATTTTCTGCGACAACAATATTTCGTAAAATATATCATTGCCAAAGATCACGTCAATGACCCCAGGAATAGCGTAAGATGGGTCAGCCAGATTTAAATTGTTTAGAGCTGGCCAGTTGCAGTTATCTAACTGATTGGGGGGTAACTTTGAAGTTAGTGTATTGAGTATCACCGCACGTACGCTGATGGAGTATTTGAGGTTGGTTTTGGACACGATATTTAGTGTAACTTCTCCCTTGGTTGTACCAGCCCTTCGTGATGCTAACCCACTAATTGTAATGTATGATCGATTTCGGCGGAGCCCGACTCTCCTCACGCAGTTATCGCTTATTAGGGTGGTTTGAGAGCCTGAATCAAGGAGTCCTCTAGCCGCATGCTTAATTCCAAATTCATCTTGGATGTAAAAGAGCACTGTTGACAGCAAGGTAGCTACAGAATATGCATTGTATGTTGATGTAGTACCAGACGGAACGGTGTTGATAGCAGAACAGTGATAACTGAGTGAGTTTTGGCCTCTCGAGACTACTGGGTTATTGTTAGAAGATTCACTTGTTGATTGTAGCTGAGGACTAGTTGATGAGTTGAAGTATGCTGATTTGTTGACTGTAGTCGGATTATTGATTGGTGAAATTGGAGACTTGTTGATTGAAGATTCATTCTTAGTGTTGACGTAGTTTGCTGAGGTTTGGGTTTGCTTCGCTGATCGAACGGTTTTATTTCGATTGTCAGGATACAAGTTGCTGGGATGGAGTAGCGTGTGATGCTTATTACCGCATGTAAAACATCGATTTTCGCTCGTGCAAATATTGACATCATGAGTTGTACTGAGACAATTTTGGCATAAATTATCAGTGTTCACGAAATGAATTCTTTCTGATAAATTCAACCGCTTGAACTTGAAATACTTAAACAGCGGATGGTTAGTTGCATTGCACCATTGACAGCTGATGATATTAGTGGTGGCGGTATGGACTCTGGCATGTGGATTCGGTCGGCTTGCACCGGTGCGCCTCACGGATGAACATGCTTCTAAAGCATCACAACGCTCCGTCAAAAACTCCAACAAACAATTTATAGTAGGCAATTCAATATTGTTCGAATGCTTTGCCCATGCTTGTTGTGACTCGAGATCCAGTTTTTAGTCAATAAGTGAATTAGCCAGGGGTCGCGCGTTTGCCAATCTGGTCTAAGAGCTTGAAGGCCTCTTAACACTTCGTCGGATGTATCGCAAATAGCTCTTAGTTGTTTATAGCTATCAACAGTTACTAGGGGTTGATTTAGAAATAATTCAATAAGTTCCTTTACCGAATATTTCTTCTTGTTGTATCGCTTTTTTACTTTCTCCCAAGCCAAGTTGTAGTTTGCTTCAGTTAATGCCATATGTCTAATCAGCGACGCAGCTTAGTTTTTTAATAGGCTTTTCAGATACTGGCACTTGTGGATATTTGACAGACCTTCCTTCTGATGAATTGATGTTTCGAACTGATCTTGAAAAGACTGCCATTTTGAATATTCACCGCTAAATTGTTCGATCATTACACGTGGTAATCGCAGTTCCGATGTCTGATAACTCGAACGTTCAAGGGAACTCTCCATCATGGTTTTTGCATCTTGGGAGTTGGTTGCAGCAAAACCGACACTAGGCGAGCGGGCATTGAGAAGTCGCTTAAGAACTGCCTTAATTTCATAAAACTGAATTCTTCGGCCTCATATGCTTCATCGGAAATAAGCATGATTCGGTATTCGATATCATGGAATTCTCTCCATGCTTCGTTGAGTTTTTCCATTCGAGTTTCCAATTGCTCAACGTTTGCAGTATGAGACGGGTCGGGACCAAACTTGTCGGTAAATTTTTTAATGTTGGTTACGGTACCTTTGATAATACCGCGCCGTTTAATATACGATTGTAAATCCGACATTTTATCACTTTCGATTTACTTGATTGTTGTATGATTATTCGCCGTATTGGCGTGAATTAGTACCTTGGGCGTAATAAGTAGCGATCTTATATAATCGAAATTACGCAACACTGACTTAGCACCCGTGAGCGTAATTAATAGCGATCTTATAATCGAAATTACGCACACTGTATTTTTAATAAAACAAAAATGTAACACTTGCAAATATTTAAATTTACACTGTTCGGGAATATTTGATTAAATATATGTCCCGGGTTTCGGCACCAAAATGTTGTAGCAGGCAAACAGAATTCCAAACAAGAATTATAACCTTGCACAACACTTAAATAATTATAATTGTTCACGGTATTATACACTGTACACTCATAAAGGAAAAATATTTCACAATGCAATTATATTTTCATTAATAAAAATCAATAATTGAAACAGAAATGATTGAACAAAATTTTATTGTTATCAATTGTATTTAAATTAGAAATATTTTTATAAAGGTAAAATGGTGTATAATAAAAAATATTAAGTATATTTGTTTTACCAGTAATCTCCGAAAATTGTTGTTACCCGTGATGATGACCAAAAGCTAAGAGAGAAAATTTGTTTTTTTTTCACATACAAGAAACCTAATTTTCGTTCAATGCGCGGAAATTCGATACAGGGTGAGATCGGTTGCAGTTTTGTCATAATCAACCGCTTTTGACAGGTGCAATTTTTAATAATGATAACATTGCAAATTGCAATGAAAATTTTAAATAGAAAAAAAATAAGGTAAGCTTCAAACCTTTAATCGACGGCGAATTACATTATTATAATTAATTTAAGTCAGATGGCAATATTTTTAATGTAAGTAGAATTTGGCAGTTATTTAATTTATAGTTTTTTAATATTAATAATGATTTTATTTTAGGTTCAGGTTGGCGTAAACATTCTTCACTGACATTTCTTTAAATTTTGTACATTCAAAGAGTCTATGTTGTACTTCAGGACATAACGAACATAATGTGATTTGCAAATCAGAAACTGCGTGGCTTTTTATAACGGGTCTATTTGAAATCTGCGAACGTCTAACAGCATTCCCTTTAAATGACTCAAGCAGGTCCCATTGACTGTTCGTTTCGTCGTCTAATTTGCTGATTAGTATGTAAATCAGCCAATGGTCTCTTGATTCCGCACCTTCTCCCAATGCTCTGAGTCTACGTATAATTTCATCCGAGGTGTCGTGTAGTCTACGGACATTCGAGCTATTTGGCGTTGTTACTGAAGGCTGGAGCATAAAATGTTTGATGAATGCTTGAATGGTGTGCTTTTTGCGATCATATCGGCTTCGTAATTTCTTTAATGCCTCAATATAATTAGCATCGGTTATGTTAAACTGTTTAAGTAAGCCAGCAGCTTCTCCTCTTAACGTTCCTTTGAGGTACTGCAGCTTCTGCGACGGTGTCAATCGATGGTTGTCGTGGATTGTGGAACAGAACAAGTCATGATATGATTGCCACTCAGTGTAGTCTCCAGAAAACATAGGTATAGTGATTTTCGGTAGTTTTACCTCAGTGTGGGTTAGGTTTAGAGATGTATCCGCTGTTGTGTCATTTTGTGATGTTGCGGGTTCCATCTTCGTTCGTAGCACTAAGTTTAATCCAGATACTGCTTTGTAGTAGTTCTCTTCAAATTCTTCGTCCAGTTCCTGATTATTATCAAGTGTAATAATTTTCTCCTCTATGCTTATGAATTCGGTGCGGTATTTTTCTACTTGTTGTGATTTGGTCCAAAATAAGCACCGAATTGTTTAGATAAATAATTAGAATTAAATTATCAGGAGTACTAACTTCAGACTTACAGGTATGTATTATACGCTTACATTGGAATCGAGATACCGCTAAACGAATTTTAGACATAGGCATTTATTGAATACGAATTTACCTTAGTAGATACACTAGAGTGGACTAATAAAATTGAATATTTGATCACGTTTGAACGTGTTGCTGTCACAAATTGAATGTAAAAGGCAGCAAACAATAATTTTCTTACTAATTAATCATTAAAAAGATTTTGAGAAATTTTGTAGGTAAACACTTTTGCATCGTTACCGGCGACATGCTGTTTGGTATAAATCCTCAAATAACAGAACCTGCTATGTCTTTTGAAGGATAATCTAAAATGGCGGAATTTCAGCACATGTCGGAAAATTTGTATACACTCTTCAAGAAGACCGATCACAGTTATTATTAAGACCGACAACCGTTATTATTAAGCCGTTGACTCCTTATTTTGTTCTGACACTTTATTGGCAATGAGCCCATGCTCAAAATGTGATGAGCAAAATTTATGTAAACAAATAAACATTTTTAATTTTTGCTGCAATTTATCATATAATTTGTACATTACATGACGGAGGGTAGTAGGTTCAACTTATGCAGAGTATCTTGTTTTCGCGTATTATATGGGACGTGTTATTATAAAATAGCCTTCGAGAACCGAGCCGTATCGGATTTCCAGTGGGTTTCCAAAATTTTCATTAATATTAATTGATTATTTAAAATCATAGGAGTAATTGGGGCAATTGATAGATGTAGCTATGGCCCAGCTATGGCAGGGAAGCAATACCACTCATCATACGTAAATAGAAAAGGGTATCATTATGTTGTGTTGCAAAGTTTTTGTAATGACCGCAAAACAGAAGTAGAGTCAGTGCATGATGCATTTGGGTGGAAAAAGTCGTATGAGACTAAACAAATTAGACAAGGGATTCACCTTATTGGTGACAGCGCGTCTCCATTGATGTAATTTTTGCTAACACCTTTTAAAAATACTGATAGAGTACGCACTGAGAATGCATTCGGAATTATTAAGCCTCGATGCAGGCGTTTAATGTTGATTATATGGGCCGGGAAAGGGATACGTTTTTTCCATCTCTACACCTAAGGCAATTAATAAATTTTTGCATGTACATATTTAACTCAATGTAACTTTTCATTAACATATTTTTTGTTACAAACTTCACAAACGACGAAGTGATATTAGAAAAAAAAAAAAACAGATATACAAAGACATGAAAGTAAGTATAATCTATCAATCGTCTATCTCATAAAACTATGATTTCAACATGTCCGGGAAGTACTTACTTATTTTCTTACTAAAATATTTAGCAGAACATTTCGCAAAAACTTCATGTTGCGGTTGGGCAACGAGAAAATTTTAATAAAGAATTTACAAAAAAAATTTTATTGTAGATGTATTAGTGAACTTACCTGTGTAAGACGAAAATTATTATCTCAAGAGCATATTTATAGGATTTTACATGTCGCAATACATAAAGTGTCATAAACAGAAGCTATCCCTTTATCAAACAATACCTCCCCTATTTTTGCGGATCGTCAGGGGTTTACAACTCCATTTGGTACCATATCGTTCTAAACAAAAATTGGTTAAACAAAAAATTCTGTGGATCTAATCTTAGAGATTTTGCCAATTGGCCACGTTGTAAGCCCCTGACGATCCGCAAAAATAGTGGAGGTATTTGTTGATATTGAGATAGCTCCTACTTACTTCATGATGTTAGTGGCCAATTGGCAAAAACTCTAGGATCAGAGAATATTTTTGTTTAACCTATATATTTTTGTTAGTAATGAATTATGACAAATATTTTTCTTTGTTTTTTTAATTGCTAATACTAAATATTAAGCTTGTAGTTTCTTATTTGCTAATTGCTTCGAAAAGAAATATTATCCATTTCATATTAGAATCGCGTAACAATTTGGCAAACAAATAAATCAGTTTGCTATTTATTGATTAACTTATTTTAAATTTTTGTTGAGCTAAAATAATTGATTATGCTTAGTAAACTTTTTAAATGAATAAACTGTTTACAACCATCTACCTCCAGCACGTCAAAAGCTTAAAATAAAACAACCATGGTCCAGCAAGTTTATTCTCAAAATGAAGTACATCAGCATGCCAGGATTTATCTTGCCTAAAAGAGAAATATAGCTAGTTATTATTACTGTAGTTTATTAAATATTTACCATTTTATTATCCTTCAATTTTAAAGATCCATTTAATTATTTTGAATTTATTTTTGTTTATTTTTATTTTGTAAATAACAAACACTGCACTAATTGTTCTGTCAAATTAATAACAATAGAAATGATTGTAATAGATTATACCAATTAATTAAGTACCACAGAGAGTGTGATCATTACTGATCTGTTATAATTAAGACATTTTTTGTTATAATTAATTTAAATGAACCGCTCTTTCCATAACATTGTATAACACTATGAAAACCAAAGATTACAATTGATAGTTTCAGAGGAATATACGGCATTGTGAAGTTATAAGCCGAAGTGTCTACATAAAAATTAAACATATTATACTATACGATTAAAAGAATTTAAAAGAAATCTTGTGTTGTTTTTTTTGGTTGAATAAAATTCATACTAGTGAAGGACCATATACAGTCCATTACATTTCCATTCGCGGGAAACATTGCACAAGCATACGACATTTTACAACAAAAGTCGTCATTATCAATACTTATTGGCTTGTGTCCCGCCATAAACATTTATAAAGATCATTTTCCGTATAACCCAGGAGTTGATTTTTACTAAACATTGACAGTTTAAAAATTTAGTAAACATTTTTAAAAAAACTTCACTTTCGTGATTTCAACAGAGTTAATCGCTAACACTTACGAATAACACAAAACTCTGTTTGGAATTCTTCACACACGTTACTTATTTGATTTTTCTCTCTATACGAAAAATCTGTCAACATATCTTACGATACTAAAATAAATAAACCATCTCGCGCTTTCATCTGTTTTTATTTTCTCCAGATACTGAAATAAAATTTCCCTAAACTGAAGATCACCGATCATCACAAATTATAGCAGCAAACGAAACCTAACTGAAATCAATGTTTTTTTAAAATTTCGTTTTACTTCCTTCTCGCCGTATGCGAACTAACACGCGCATTTCTACAAACTATTGCCGTTCGGTAACTATTCTCATATATATCATTTTTGGAATAAAATTTATGTCCGGGGTCTACGCCCTACATTCTGGTCAAGTGACAAATGACATTTTTTGTGACATTGTACTAAAAATACTCAACCGGACGACCTCATATTTCCCAAAAATTGGTTTCACCAATGCCGGTGTGCTTTTTTAAAAATTCAGCAGCTACAAAAAGTTTCTAGCGTCTTTCAACTGCTTACTATAGTCTTGGTTTTAGAAAATCTCGGTTTTCATAAATTCTGGAAAAGGGGGAATTTAATTTTAAAATGAAAATAAATAAAAACCGAGATTAAAACCGAGATTTTTTAAAACCGAGAATTTTTAAAACCGAGATTTTGAAACGCTCTCCAATGTCAATGTCGTGAAATGGTATTTAATGTAATAATATAGCTGCAATAAATTCAAAATACAACTGTTAGAAACTGTTACAAATGTCATAGCACCTTTGATCGTAGAATCGCAAATTTTGAGTGATATTATTTTGTACTACCAAAAATTTCACGAAAAATTGTCCTTTCACCAAGGGGGGCTATTTTTCTAATCTGATTCAATTCAAATAACTATCCAATACCTAGAAGGCTCGAATACTTTTGAATCGTATTCAAAAACGGCCTCAAAACTGTTAACTTATTAGCTTTGATACAAGGAGTATTTTCCGTATATTATTTTGTTTGGGCTGTATCTTTAAATTCGCTGATGAATCCAAAACCTTTGTATGTTAAGCTTGTTGACTTATAATAAAATACGACCAGGTTCTCGTCACGTTGTAAAATATTCATAATTACAATTTTTATTTTTAGATTTAATGCTCAATTTTATGATTTTAGTGGCGGGTGTGGCCTGTGGTGATGGAAAAGGTAATGGCCGAGAAAGAAAAATTTATGGAAATCATTATAATTTTTGATTGAATACAAAGGTCTTTTCAGTATGATTTAAATTCCATAATTTGGATGTCGTGTCGACCACAAATCAAATTAATTTACAATAAATGTTAGAATTTGACTACGTTGACATTTCTAATTATAGTTACTTTAATGTAAAATATAACGCAAATAACGGATGTATTGTAAAATAATACCAAACCAACAATTATTTGGAGGACTGTTCAATTTTCTGGACAGGGCTAATTTAAATTTGCAAATATCTGTTTTAATTTCAGATTTACCAAAGATAAGAGAAATGACCCTGTTAAAGTTAGCCGAAAGTGAAAAGTCGATAATGCAGATTATGTTATTTACATTCCAGCCGAAAACAAATCAGCCTCTAGACTAGAGTGTTATGTGTGGAGATGGATTCAATTGATGTGACTAATCAATAGCTATCGCAGGAAAAAATTCAGTTCAAGTTTCCCGTGAGAAATCTCGGAAAATTTTGATTTTCCAAAAATTATTAGAAAATTTGTATAAAATCAGCCTCTAGAGTGTTATGTCTGGAGATGGCTTCAAATGATTTGATTACTTAATAGCTAAAGCAGGAAAAAAAATTCAGTTCAAGTTTCCCGTGGGAAATCTCGAAAACTTCGATTTTCCGATTTCGGAAAATTTTCTAATAATTTTTGGAAAATCGAATTTTCCGAGATTTCCCACTGGAAACTTGAACTGCATTTTTTTCCTGCGATAGCGATTGAGTAATCACATCAATTGAATCCATCTCCAGACATAATACTCTAGAGGCTGATTTTATACAAATTTTCTAATAATTTTTGGAAAATCGAATTTTCGGAGATTTCCCACGGGAGACTTGAACTGAATTTTTTTCCTGCGATGTCTGGTGATAAATCACATCAATGCAATTCATCTCCAGACATAACACTTTAAAGGCTGATTTTATACAAATTTTCTAATAGGTTTTGGAAAATCGAATTTTCCGAGATTTCCCACGGGAAACTTGTACTGAATTATTTTTCTGCGATAGCTATTGATAAATCACATCAATGCAATCCACCTCCAGACATAACACTCTAGAGGCTGATTTTATTCATCCATTTCTTACTTTCGGCTTGAAACTTTTTTGAATTTTCCGAGATTTCCCACGAGAAACTTGAATTGAATTTTTTTCCTGCGGTAGCTATTGACAAGTCACATCAATGCAATCCATCTCCAGACATAACACTCTAGAGGCTGATTTTATTCATCTATTTTTTTTTTGTTTTTTTTTCCGCTTTATTAGAAATTTATTATACAAATACAATTTATCCGAGTTTTAGATTTCTTTGCTACGGAATTAGTGAATATTACAGAAAACAAAGTACAATACGGCATAAGCCAAAAAAAAAGAGAAAGTGTTCTTAACAGTATATGAAATATTGCACGAAACTTATAACTATCTTATCTAAAATTAACTAAGGTTATAATTATTGTTATTATACATATTTTATTTTTATTTTTTTTAATTTTAACTAACTACCTAAGACAATTGATTAAGTTGTTATTACTATAACGTAGTTTAATATTATATTTACTATAATATTGCAATATAAGATCGTTTATTAAATAAATTTTGGTTTCAGAATGTAACCTTATTGTTGGATACCGTTTTGGGACGTTCAGGATTAATTTTAAAAATTTGTTTTGGATAATTTGAATTTTTTTCTTGTGAGTGTTAGCACCTTCGTGAAGTTGGCCCAAAATTCTATCCCAAAAAATTATGATAGTTAACGTTGGCAACACCACTTCAAATCTTATGAAACAAAGTAAACTATCATGAGAGAAAAATAATAGACCATGTACTATCACGATAGATTTCTATAATAAATTTCTTTCTAAACTATTGGTTGAGTTGAAAAGATGTCAATGAAAACTAAGAATAGGTAAATACATTTTACAGAATGCTCCATATTATGGCACCATACGTTCGTAAGTTATTTTATTTCACCGCTTCATATTTGAAATAATTTTAAAAAACAAAAAAAAAAAATAATAAACCATTTTATAATGTCAGCCAAAAAAAAACTGTATCACGATAGCAAAATTTATCACGACAGAATCTCAGCCCAAAAATAAAATAATCACGGGAAAGGAAATATACTAGAATAACTAAGGAGACCTTTGTAAATTTTCGCAATTCAACTGAATATTTTCTGAAGTACTGTATTATTGGCACCAATCTCCTGATGATTTTTTATTAGGCCTATCAATTGTGAGTACTTTCTAACATTTTCAGAATTTTGTGATGGGGATAGCATGGTCAAATATGGCCGCAAATCATTGTGAGTCGTATTTAATTTGATTTTTGCAATTCAACTGAGTATTTTCTCAATTCCTGTGTTGTTGGCACCAATCTTCCCATGATTTTTTATTAGACCTATCAATTGTGATTACTCTGGAACATTTTCAGAATTTTGTGATGGGGATAGCATGGTCAAATATGGCCGCAAAGCCTTGTGAGTCGTATTTAATTTGATTTTCGCAATTCAACTGAGTATTTTCTCAATTCCTGTGTTGTTGGCACCAATCTCCCCATGATTTTTTATTAGGCCTATCAATTGTGAGTACTCTGGAACATTTTCAGAATTTTGTGATGGGGATAGCATGGTCAAATATGGCCGCAAAGCCTTGTGAGTCGTATTTAATTTGATTTCCGCAATTCAACTGAGTATTTTCTGAAGTTTGGTGTTATTGGCACCAATCTTCTGATGATTTTGAATCAGGCCTATCAATTGTGAGTACTCTGGAACATTTTCAGAATTTTGTGATGGGGATAGCATGGTCAAATATGGCCGCAAAGCCTTGTGAGTCGTATTTAATTTGACTTTCGCAATTCAACTGAGTATTTTCTCAATTCCTGTGTTGTTGGCACCAGTCTTCTGATGATTTTTTATTAGGCCTATCAATTGTGAGTACTCTGGAACATTTTCAGAATTTTGTGATGGGGATAGCATGGTCAAATATGGCCGCAAAGCCTTGTGAGCCGTATTTAATTTGATTTCCGCAATTCAACTGAGTATTTTCTGAAGTTCTGTGTTATTGGCACCAATCTCCTGATGATTTTTTATTAGGCCTATCAATTGTGGGTACTTTCAAACATTTTCAGAATTTTGTGATGGGGATAGCATGGTCAAATATGGCCGCAAATCCTTGTGAGTCGTATTTAATTTGATTTCCGCAATTCAACTGAGTATTTTCTGAAGTTCTGTGTTATTGGCACCAATCTTCTGATGATTTTTTATTAGGCCTATCAATTGTGAGTACTCTGGAACATTTTCAGAATTTTGTTATGGGGATAGCATGGTCAAATATGGCCGCAAAGCCTTGTGAGTCGTATTTAATTTGATTTTCGCAATTCAACTGAGTATTTTCTCAATTCCTGTGTTGTTGGCACCGATGATTTTTTATTAGGCCTATCAATTGTGAGTACTTTCTAACTTTTGGGTTACCATTATTACAGGGATTCACATTCCCTGTAATAATGGTAACCCAAAAATCTGGCAAGATACAACATATTTTTATAAACAAAACAAGTTTTATCGTAAATGTGCACCATCAGTGAACTAAAAACTCATGCGCCTTTTAAATTCGTCTTTTTCAAAAATATTTTTCTGTTATTTCAAAAATATTTTTATTTTAGGTTGACTAAAATTTTCTAAAATCAATTTAAACCGTATTGAAATAATCCCCACCATTAAAATATTGATATAACAATAATATTTAGTCTTTACTTGAGAAAGTATGTACTTGACAAAAAACTCAGTTGGAAATATTCCAGAGTACTCACAATTGATAGGCCTAATAAAAAAACATCAGGAGATTGGTGCCAATAACACAATACTTGGGAAAATACTCAGTTGAATTGCGGAAATCAAATTAAATACGACTCACAAGGCCTTGCGGCCATATTTGACCATGCTATCCCCATCACAAAATTCTGAAAATGTTTGAAAGTACCCATAATTGATAGGCCTAATAAAAAATCATCAGGAGATTGGTGCCAATAACACAGAACTTCAGAAAATACTCAGTTGAATTGCGAAAATCAAATTAAATACGACTCAAAAGGCTATGCGGCCATATTTGACCATGCTATCCCCATCACAAAATTCTGAAAATGTTAGAAAGCACTCACAATTGATAGGCCTAATAAAAAATCATCAGGAGATTGGTGCCAATAACACAGAACTTCAGAAAATACTCAGTTGAATTGCGGAAATCAAATTAAATACGACTCACAAGGCTTTGCGGCCATATTTAACCATGCTATCCCATCACAAAATTCTGAAAATGTTCCAGAGTACTCGCAATTGATAAGACTAATAAAAAATCATAGGGAGTTTGGTGCCAACAATACAGAACTTCAGAAAATATTCAGTTGAATTGCGAAAATTTACAAAGTTCTCCTTTGTTATTCTAGTATGTTTCCTTTTCCATGATAGTTTTATTTTTGGGCTGAGAGTCTGTCGTGATAAATTTTGCTATCATGATAGAAATTTCTTAGGGCTGACATTATAAACTGTGTTATACATCTTTTTTGGGCTGACACGAAAGTATGAAGAATTTTTTTTTTTTGGGCTGACATTAAATTGTATCACGATATACCTTTTTTTGGGCTGACACTGAATCATGAAGAAAAATTTTATTTTGGTGTTACCCCTGCGTTTTTTTGCGATGAATTTTGGGCCAACTTTAAATACATAGTGTTAGCCGCGTTCCTCCAAATTGGTGATCCATACAAAATTACATTCAGAATAATACATTTATATAGTAATAATTTATTGTCGAAGGACAAATGGCTTTTTTTGTTTAACAATGGATACAATATAAAAAACAATTTAGTAACTTGATCAATGACAAAATTCATATGATTTTGGAAAGTCATTTTAGGATCCAACAGGACGTCAAGATATTTTACTTGTTTCATCCACTTTAATTGATGGCCGTCAACAAGGACACTAGAGTTAGGAATTTTCGAGTTCATCCTACACCGAGTGAAGTAAATAGCTTGCGATTTGTCTGCATTTAGTTTCAGACCCCATTTGTAAAAATATTTTACCAGCACATTTAAATACAAGTTTAGTCTATTTATGATGTTCTGAGAATAGATTTGAGATGTATAAATTGATGTGTCATCAGCGAACAATGCAATCTCGCAGTTCGACATCTGAGGTATATCGTTAAGAAAAATGCTGAAGAGAACAGGACTGATTACTGAACCCTGTGGCACACCGGATTTAATGTCGATAAGCTGGGATTTAATATTTCCAATCTGTACAAAGAATTTCCTATTCTCAAAATAGGATTTCAGTAACTTTGAAATGTACAGTGGAAACCCATATTGTTGGAGTTTATGCAGTAAGCCGTTTATCCAGACCGAATCAAATGCCTTTTCAAGATCGAGGAGCACCATGCCTGTTGATTTTCCCAATTCCCTTTGTGTTTTGACATGTTGAACAATGCGGTGAACTTGATGAACTGATGAGTGTTGATAACGAAAACCAAATTGTTGAGGCACTAATATATTATTTATTTCGATATGATCATTAAGCCTAATTTTAATGAGACATTCAAAAACTTTGCTTACTGAATTAAGCAAACTTATGGGCCGATAACTGTTTACATCAGCAGGATTTTTATTGGGTTTAGGTATTGCGACCACTTTGGCGGTTTTCCAACGAGAAGGGAAGTATGAAATTTCAAAGCAACGAGAGAATAAATTTGCCATGAATTTAAATCCCGATTCAGGTAAGTGTTTAAGTACGACATTTTGAATTTGGTCTGGACCTGGTGCTTTAAATGGCGGCTAGTTAGAACAATACCCTTTACTTCATGGGCTGTTACTATGAACTTCTCGGAATCCAGCTCTATATGGTCTACAATTTTTCGTATGCTGTTTCTGACCTCTTCGGTTTCAACTACATTTGAGGAAATATCATATGCTTGTTGAAAACTATTACCAAGTGCTTGGCATTTATCACCAGTATCAATAATTCTAACATTATCATCGTCCGGATTATTTAATGGAGGTATGGATGAATATTTTTTTTTGATACATTTAATAGCATGCCAGTAAGGCTTTGACCCTTTTATTAATTTACTCAGCTTATCCTGCCACTTAGCGTTAATTATCTCGTATATTTTTTCTCTAATCACGGTATTGAGTAGTCGTACAATATTATTAAGATAGGGGTCCCTTTTCCTTATCCATTGTCTCCTTCTGGCATTCCTTAATTTAATCAGATATAAAATTTCATCGGAAAGAATTAATTTATATTTACTCGTAGACGTAATTGTTGGAACTGACAGATCTACCGCTTGTTGTAAGCTTGACGTAAAATAGTCTATAGCCCCGTCAATATGGTTGTTAGATGGGTAAATTTCGTTGAAATTAGAGTTCTGTAAATTATTGTCTATTATGTGTTGAAACGTACTCCAATCCGAATTTTTGAAATTGTATGATGTCTTTAATGGAGAATGATATGTCATAGCCAAATTAATAGTACACAACACTGGGAAGTGGTCTGAGTTAAGCTCATTCTTAGCTCCAATAAAATTTACTGGAACAGCCTCGTTTGCTAGGAAGAAGTCCAATGTACTGCTTCTTCTGGTAGTATGGTGGTAGGTGGGACTACTGGGAAAATGTATAATGCAATTTCTTCTAGAGCTTAGAAAATCAAAGAGTGTGCGTCCACCTTTGTTTGATCTAACACAATTCCAGTAGGAATGCCGACAGTTGAAGTCGCCCCCTATTATGTAAGGATAGTTACAAGTGGTGAGTCTATTCAAATCACTTCTAAAGTTAGAGTGATTAGAATTAAAAACATAACAGGAGCCAACTTTTAAGGTATGATTTGGTAATGTTAACAATATCGATATATATTCGATGCTTTGAAACCTCGAAAGTGGGAGTAGTGCATGACTAATTGAATTTTTTAATAGCAACACCTCCGCCAATTTGATATACTCGATCATTCCTATGTATAATATAATGAGGGATATGGAAGGCAACGTTAGGTTTGAGGTAGGTTTCTGTTACAAGTAAAATATCAATGTCATATTTATCTAAAAAATTAATTACCTCGTGTTTCTTCTTTGATATGCTATGAGCGTTCCAGGTACATATATTAATTGAATTACTTACAGACATATTTAATCGCGGTTGTAAGGATAACATTGACTTGTTCTGCTGGCGTAGTACACTTATTAATTCCATCCATGACACTTTCCAAAATCAAAAGAAGTTCTGTTGAGGAATATATTTTGTTAGCATTAAGACTGATTTACATTCAACGACAATCGACGTCTGCAAAAAAATTGAAATACAACATAGGAAAAAGTACAAATACAAAAAGAGAAAAAACAATCATCTGCTTAAAAAAGTCAATTGAAACCCGAGAAACAAACCCAAAAAACCTCGTCTGCTTTTTTTGCAGATGTCGAGTTTCATCTTTTTTCTGTAAAATCGTCGATGCTTGGAAAAATAACTGTAATAAGGTTACACAAATAAGAAAACCAATCATTTGTATTGGTTAATGACATTTTTTGTTTAAATTTATTTCTTATGTGTAAAGAAAATGAATTTTTGATTTGACATCTGCATCTGCTAAAATTTTTGAATGTAAATCAGTCTTTACGCGAATTAAGTTGCGGTGAATTATAATTCTGTGTACTGCGATTAAACAAGCTAGAAAAAGTTGCTTGTGGTCGTGGAGCATTACTATCATTTATTGTGAGCGATGAATGTTGTTGTTCCTGTCTACCCAGAGTTTCTGGAAAGTTTACTGATGAAAATGTAAACGACTTTCCATTGTTGCTCGTCTTCTTGTTGAGTTGCTCTCTAATTTGAAGGAATTCCGTACGCTTTGGACAAATTACGGAATTGGCTGTGTGATTACCATCGCAGTTTGCACATTTATGTTGTATTTCGGTATCACTGCACATGCATTCTGCATCATCGACATGTGTAGTACCGCAAAATTTACATTTCGATTTCATATTTCAATTACTAGTAGTATGGCCATACATCCAGCACTTCAGACATTGAGTGAGGCGTTCTGGTTTTTTAAATGGTATATCCCATCTAAATGAAATATGGCCTATGTAGCGATGGTTTTTTAGATGATTTAGTGTAATCGATTTAGGAAATGATACAAAGTAAATTGCGGTGTCTTTGGATCTACCCTGTTTAGGCTCAATTTTATTTATTTTTGAAGGGACTAACCCGGTTTCTTTTATGTAGGTCTCGACGTCATCAATGGGCATGGATGGCAATCCGAAAAGTAGGTTTTTAACTTCTCTGAAAATTCTTTGTAATGATTCGAATCATATAATGTTATTTTCAATCCAATTGATGTGATTTTCATATCAAACATATTGATTTTTAATTCTTTCATAATCAATCTTATTTGATCGGATTTTAGTTTAGTCACAATTGACGGTAGTTTAGTGGTTTTGTGCTGCTTTGGTAGGACACCGTTACCCTCATTCGCATTGATGTTGTCAGCAGGCTTGTTGTGTGGTAAAAATTTATTAAAGGTATTTGTTGTTGGAATCGAATATGATAGCGGATAACCGCTATGTTTTGTATTATTATACATTTAAAGTTTTTTGTGAATAACGTTGTTATCCCACCTTGCCATTTTATAATTATGATTATTGTCTTCTTCCGTGCGACAAACGTCACCACATAGTCTTTTAAACATAAGTTAGATAAATCTAACTTAGTTTATCGAACACACTTATTTTAGAATGTCTTTTTTTTATTCACTTTGTACTTAAGGAAAAAGAAATTAAACTATTATTATACACTTTAAGGGTTTTAAATTTATTTGTGATCACAAACGGTATATTGAAACCTCGTCTGTATAAATCGAAATCAACAATTGAATTGTAAACAAATACGTCTGTATCGTTCGATTGACACAGTAAGACTGATGATTTTATTCATCCATTTCTTACTTTCGGCTGGAAACTTTTTTAAATTTTTCGAGATTTCCCACGGGAAACTTGTACTGAATTTTTTTCCTGCGATAGCTATTGATAAATCACATCAATGCAATCCATCTCCAGACATAACACTCTAGAGGCTGATTTTATACAAATTTTCTAATAATTTTTAGAAAATCGAATTTTCCGAGATTTCCCACGGGAAACTTGAACTGAATTTTTTTCCTGCGATAGCTATTGACAAATCACATAAAAACGATTCAGCTTCAGATATATACTCTAGAGGCTGATTTTATTCCAATTTTGTATATTCTTCTGTATCCTATTCACTTACGGCTGATAACTTCAAAATTGTTTATTTTCGGCTAGAATGTTATAGCATAATCTGCATTATCGACTTTTTTACTTTCGGCTGGGATTACACAATCTGCATTATCTTTTTTACTTTCGGCTGGACTAACACAATCTGCATTATCGACTTTTCACTTTCGGCTAACTTTAACAGTATAGAAAAATGGAGTATATAGCAAATTCACATTTTAGCACTGAGCTAAAAGGATCGAAAAGGTTATTCTTCGAAGATGAAGACGACAACACACCACAATTAGTTTCTGATTTATGGAAAATGACACCAAATTAACAACGCCAAAGCTGGCGAGTGAACAGTAATTATAAGAAGAACTAATAAATGTTTTGAACAAAATTTAATTACAATTGATCCTAAAGATTCACTATTCCTTAGACCTAGGGATTCAGATTCAATAGGGTTGATGGGGAATTCAACGGGGACAGGGTTTTTCATCAAAATGTAATCTAGAAAGTATTAAAGAAACGAACTACACTCTCAAATAATTTGTCGATGTAAATTGATAAAATTTAAATTAAAAACCGTTCGCCAGGTAATGAAAGAGAATTCAGTTCTATTTTTTGATAGACCTGTCAAATTTATTAAGCACAGTTGGTCTACAATTTCTGTATAAACACAGTCAAACCATTCTAAATCATCCACTTTTTATGATGTCATTTCGATTACAGAATTAGAAGTTTAAATTTAATGATACAAAATACTGATTTTTATCATATTGTATACATACTGTATGTATGTATGCCCGCTAGCTATACATACCGTACATAAACCTTTCGATATTTTAGTTTATTTGCGTATAATATTTGACTAATGGCTAACTAAGGATGTGAAAAGTTAAATAATTTTTTTATATACATAAATTTCCATGAGTATTGATTTTTATATTTCGTTCATTCCAACAATATTATGAAAACAACAACAAAATGTATTTCTAGGAAACATAACTTTTTTTGTGTGTGCTGCAAAAATATCAATATGTATTTATGGTTTATATTTATATTTTTTTATGCTACCAACGGAATTAAATATTTAAAATTTTTATGTGAAAATATTAAAATAATGATATTCAGAATGGCTTTAAAAATATTTTAGTTCCGTGAATATATTATGTATGTAAGTGTATATATAAATAATATCCATATACCGTGTAAAGTATATACAGGATTAAGATTAATCTCCATATCGTTATACCTTAGTAGCACGCACATTTTAGTTTATTGTGACCCTACATAACTTTATTGGAATATTCGTATTACCTCAATTTTACTAATTTTATGTTGTTAAACGACTGTCTTACATAAAATAAATATTGGGTAGATTTTCCAATCAAAATAACAGTAGAATAATCTATATTGACACAATCTATTTTTAAACGTTATAAAACTTACCAATTTGGTGAGGAGCAGGATTGTTTGTCTGGCGAAACAGGGATTTCCTATCGTTATGTTTGTCTCTTTATGTGTGCTCTTCTTAAACAGACTGACAAACAGAAAGACAGGCAAGCCTGGCGATCCAAAAGGATTAATGGATCGGGACGAATTATATTTAAACTTTCGATAGGAGAAAAGTAAATTTTGACCCAACCGGAAGAAACAAAAAATAAGAGTATAAGTAAAGTACTAAGTGATTTATTGGTATATTGTTTTCGTCGAAAAAAATAAGCAAGCCTGAAATAAGGCAAGAAGAAAAAAAATAATTTTTTATGGTTCATCACATTTGGCTTTAAAAAATGAGGCCCAAAATACTACGGTAGATACGATTTCTAAATTGTTCACGATCTCTAAATTGAGATTCTCACTGGCAAACACCTCGGTTTTTGATCATTTTACTAGTTTACAGCATCACAACATTTCTAAATTTGCCGTTAGCCGTGTTTTTTTTTATATTCTTAGAATGGCCACAACGTTCCTTTCCAACAAAAACTACATAAATACAATGAGGATGACGACTCAAAAAATGTTTTTAACTTTTCATGCTCTTTTGTATTCTCTCAGTTCCGTACGGTTTCGGTTGGGGTACGCTTCAGCCAGAGAATTGTGATTGTTTTTTTTTGTTTTAATTTTCTGTGTTTTTATCATTCAATACATCAGCTAATTAGTGAGTACATTTTTTTTATTTTTTTAACTGGATATTTTTTTTTTATTAATTTATTAGTAAAAATTGAGGTTTTTTACCATTGGGATCCAAATCTACATTATCTGATAGAAAAAAAGGGCTAATTCTTGGTCATCTTAAATCAGGGAAACTATCTCTGAGACAAATCGCAAGATTAGAGGGGGTTTACGCGCCCACGGTCCACAAAATAAAAATTGAATATGAAGCCGGAGCTGACATATTTGTAAACAAGCATCATTTAGCTGGCCGAAAAAAAAACTACCCCAAGAACTGATTGCAAAATAATATCGATGGTGTGGTCTAGGCGTCTGGTGAAGGGAGGGAACAAAGCTGTGTAGTAATTACCAGCTCCGTAACCTTCAGTAGAGTGAGCTCAAATAATGATAATAATTAACTATAGAAAATTGTATTTTTGTACTTGCCCTAAAAAATATCATTCTACATTCTACGTTGTGCTCTCAGATCAAAAACATAAAAATTTATAAATAAAATTCAAAATTAAAATTAATAAAATTATTGAGTTTTAGTAAAGACTAAAGTCTGACTGCATCAATTGAAGTGCATCGGTGACGTTATATTTTCTTCAGTGGTATATCCATTTCATCCTGCCGTATCCAAAAACGCTTGGAACGTTTAAACAAATACCGTTTGATTAAGAGTTTTGAATTTTTTTTTCTGGATTGAATGAAAATTTCCTAATTTTAGCTGAGATACACATTTTAGAAAAAAGTCTTATCGGGATGAAAATTTCGTTCTAACTTCTCGTACGTTCTCATTATTAACCCCCCTCTTTCACTATTTTTGACCACTTGAAGTGTATCCATGGAAATCGCTCACTTTCTAACTTTTAAGAGGTTGGAAATGCTGTATGTTACCAATTGATTGTGAATAAAAGTTAAACCCAGTTAAATAATTTTTTCTGAAATCGCTTAAAAACAACAAATGTATTATTCATTTAAAGCACAGATTCTCAAATTTCCTTATTTTCCAGCAATAATAAAAAGAAATTAAGGGAAATTAAATTTAGAAAACATTCAACAACAATAACAACATGTGTTAAAACAAGGAAGTCTAATTTAATGACGTCATCATTTATCGACATCTACATAAAACAAATGGTAAGAAAAAGACAACACGTCTCCGTTCAAGAATCGAAATTAGAATAAATCAAAAAGAAATAAACAGGAAAAATTAAATCAATACAATTGACGAGGACGAAACAAAAAATCAAACAATCTAGCTTGCTTCGCAAATTCAAAATAACAATAGAAAAATATTTGAATGAGGCAATGAAAGAGATGATTGTATTGTTTATAAATTTCGAGTTATGAGTTGCCGATGATGTAAAGTTCCAAAATACCTTATTTTTCAAGACGATTTTCACTAAGAAATAAACATTTTCCTAATCATTTTCTCATAGTTCTAATAAACAAAAATTTCATGTACCTTATTTTAGGCTTGATAAAAAGTACAATACTGGAGGCTCTTATTTATATTCGTACAGTAGGCCCTGAAATTCCTTGGAACTGATCTTCATTTTACCGTATTTGGCAAAATTTCACACTTTGATGGTGTTCAAGAAAACCGGAAATTAAAATTTTGTTTGCAATTGCATATTTTTCAACCATTTTCCCATCCACTAAAAAATGCAGAACAAATTTTTGCACAATGTGATAAACAAATGATTGGTAAATAAAATTGTGGAAAATTCATTCTGATTTCTTATCTCGAACCCTGTCCCCGTGGTCTACTAGCATCTATTCAACTTTGACAAACCCATCCCCACTACCTGAGCCTTAGCCGGCAAAAATATGACCACGTCAAAGCTCTGAATAGGTGATTAACAAAATTCTGTGACGAACGGCACTAATTCGGAACTGACTGCGTGTGTTGGTGACCGCTGATGCCGCCTAAGGCTGGAAACACACCGAATTAGACAAAATGTTTTTTTCTTCACAAAACGTTTTTTCAGCGCTATGCACACTGAATCAGGCAAAAGAATTTTACGTTAAACATTTTGTTTCATAAAACATAGAATGGCAAACGTTGTATTGTGCTTTATGAGTCCATTCACACACAATAAAGCAAAATTGTGTTAAGTCAAATTTGACTAATGAAACATGATTTAAGGTATTCATACTCCATAAATCAATGTGTTAATTCACACTGACACAAATCAAAGCAACACAAGACAAAACTGATTGAATCAAAAAATAAAAATAAATATATATATATAGATATATACAGACTCGGCCAAAATTATAAAGCACCCCTCCCAAATTGCAGTATCTACAAAACGAATGAAGACAAAAATTAAAACTCAATATTTTTAGGAAATACTTTTTATATTTTATTAATTTTAGTATTTTGTAGGTCCTCCTTTGGCTTTGATGACAGCCAGGACTCTTTTATTCATCGACCGTACTAATTTTTCGCAGGTATTTCTCGATATATTTTTCCATTCCTCTGTCAGCGCACGTTTGAGGTCTTCCTTTGAAGTCATACTGCGATCCATGATTTTTTTATTTTTAAATTGACCACAAATTTTTCCAAAGAGTTCCAAAAATCTATAAGAATTCCATCAAATTTAACATAAATTTCTCTATTAATTCTTTTAAAATACATAGCACAATTGTTTATTTTTTTTTTGACTAATTATTTTTTAATATTTATATTTAATATTTACCTCAAAAGTAGATTCATCTGACCAAACAACTCTCGCCCACTCCACGTCATCACAATGTTTGTGTTCTCGAGCCCATCTTAAGCGACTTTTTATGTTGGTAAGTGAGAGCAAAGGTTTTTTTCTTGCTTTATAACCTTTCAATCCAGCTTGCAGGAGCCTTCTTCTAACTGTCCGTGCCGAAATGTGAACTTCTTGTTCTGTTAAATGCTCTGCAGCTATCTCAGCAGATGTTTTTCTTCGGTTTTTGAGAGATTTTCGCACAATTTGTCGATCGTCTCTTACCGAAGTGATACGATTTCTGCCTGAGCGTAGTTTATAGGCATAGTCCCCGGTCTCTTTAACCCTTTTCAATGTAGATTGAACTGCTCCACGAGAGCATTTTATTTTTTGGGATATTTTAATTTGGCTTACACCCTAAGAATCCAACAACACAATTTGTGCCCTTATTCCTTCACTGAGTTGGCACGCTTTAGGCATAATTATCACAAACACTTTTTTTTTCTCAAAAAACTTACGAAAACTCTTTTTGATTTAAAACACTTTATGTGAAGACTGCACACGATCAAATACAAAACTAAAATAAAAAAATTTTACGACGCTACAACTTCTTGTTAAGAACCTAAAACAAAACAAAAATTGGTGATTTTCAATAATTAAGGGTCGCATTCGGTGGGATGACTCGTTCGTTAACACCCATTGTTTAGAAAGACATAATATTAATATATAATGCTAATAGATAGGGGTGCTTTATATTTTTGGCCCAGGTTGTATATATATATATAAATATTTTATATATATTTATACAACCTGTATATATATATATATATATATATATATATATATATATATATATATATATATATATATATATATATATATATATATATACAGGGTGTCCCACTGCCACGAGTCCAAACGAGTAGGGCGTGTAGCTGGATCATTATCGTGAAAAAAGTCCACTACGCATATGCCCGGAAATAAAACGTTACCCACTTCAATTGCATTTCAAAATTTTTGGCATGGTACACGGCCTTGAATGATGTAGATGCCAATAACTCTTCTAAAAATTAAGATAACTCAATTGTTTTTCTATAACTTTAAAGGCACAGAGTGCTTCTTTCTTGTCTGGAAGTAGGAATATCATGCATGGTATTTTCCATAAAGAAAACATTGGTCGAATTAAAAAAATTGTGCGAGATATAACAAAAAAATTCATTAAACTCATTTTTTCTCGAAAAACTCACTTAATAATTTTTGTTTTTTATTTCAAATTTAAATTTAATAGACTATTTAATACAAAATTGCTTCCTCGTTTTTTATCTAATCATGTTTGGTTTTTGAGATATTAACATTTCAATGTAGTGCTTAATAATTTATTGTACGAATATCCAAGTTTTCAACTTCACAAACAATTTTCAAAATGATTTCCATTTCGTAACAAGCATTGTTGCTGTCGTCTTTTAATGGCAGCAGCCATGTTGAAATTTCCTAAATTTTCTTATATTTTGTTGCCAGCATTATTGATTCGATCAACCAACTGCTCCCTAGTCTGAATGTTTGTTTTGTAGACTTCTCCTTTCAAGTATCTCCATACATAAAAGTCTAATGGTGTTAAATCTGGAGAACTAGCCGTCCAAGCTATAGGTCCGCCGCCGAATTTATATCAAACCAAATTCGAACTTGTCTTCCATGGTGTGCAGGAGCTCCATCTTGTTGATGCAAGAAAGTATTTCTCATCATGAGTGGAATTGAATCTAGCACAGTGGGAACTGTTTCATTCAAATATTCAAGATAGTTTGGTGAGTTCAATCTTTCAGGTAGTAAAATTGGCCCAATAAAATTATTACCAGTTATAACACACCATACATTAACACTAAAACGTCTTTGAAATAATGATTCTCGCTTAACGTGTGGGTTTTCTGGTTGCCACTCATGAAGATTGTGGAAATTTGTTATTCCATCCCTCGTAAATGTCGATTCGTCTGTGCATAAAATGGATGACAAATATGAAGGGTTATGTTCCTCGTTGTTTAACAATAAACGGCAGAAATTTGTTCTGTTTGGTAAATCGACTGGTAATAATTCTTGCACTGGAGTGTAGTGGAATGGGTGTAGATGGTTTCTTCGAAGTACTCTCCAGACTTTATTTTTGCTAATACCAAGTTGTATCGAAAGACGTCTCGGGCTAATGGTGGGATCTCTTTGTACTGAATTCAAAACTTGTTCGTCGGTATTGACTTCATATTGAATTCGGCTAACATTTTCGTATTCAAAGGGGACCAATGTTCCTCGTTCTCGTAATCGTATGTGATTTCAACTATTCTATGATCTGGCACCGGCCTACCTGCAGCTTGTCCATTTCCGTTACATAAACTATAAATAAAATGGATGTCAGCGATTTATTCGAATGTGTAGCGTAACATTTTATTATTTTTGATTACAAATGCGCAAAAAAATTATTTTCAAAAGATTAACAACGATTTTAGCTATACGTTTACTAACAAGCACTACACTGAAATATTAATATCTCAAAAACTATACATGATTAGATAAAAAACGAGGAAGCAATTTTGTATTAAATAGTCTATTAAATTTAAATTTGAAATAAAAAAAAAAAATTATTAAGTGAGTTTTTCGAGAAAAAATGAGTTTAATGAATTTTTTTGTTATTTCTCGCACAATTTTTTTAATTCCACCAATGTTTTCTTTATGGAAAATACCATGCTTGATATTCCTACTTCCAGACAAGAAAGAAGCACTCTGTGCCTTTAAAATTATAGAAAAACAATTGAGTTATCTTAATTTTTAGAAGAGTTACTAGCATCTACATTATTCAAGGCAGTGTACCATGCCAAAAAATGCAATTGAAGTGGGAAACGGTTCATTTCCGGCATATGCGTAGTGGACTTTTTTTTCATGATATTGATCCAGCTATACGCCCTACTCGTTTGGACTCGTAGCAGTGGGACACCCTTTATATATATATATATATATATATATATATATATATATATATATATATATATATATATATATATATATATATATATATATATATATGTATATATATATATATATATATATATATATATATATATATATATATAAATATATATATATATATATATATATATATATATATATATAATATATATATATATATATATATATATATATATGTATATATATATATATGAGGAGTGTCTGATCAAAAGTGGCTTTTTACATCTTACATTTGCTACTTACTTTTGATCATTTTTTTGTAGTAAATAGCTTGTTTTGGCCAAAATCAAGAATTTTAGGGATATTTTCCATATAGAAATTGGGAATTTTTGGTCCATGCTGGAAATAGCCACTTTTGGTCTATTTCAATTAAAAAATCCTGCCCTGATAGAAAAAAAAAATATCATTTTGGAAAATGTAAATAGCCACTTTTGATCAGACACTCCTCATATATATATATATATATATATATATATATATATATATATATATATATATATATATATATATACATATATATATATATATATATATATATATATATATATATATATATATATATATATATATATATATATATACGTATATATATATATATATATATATATATATATATATATATATATATATACCTACAATATATCTACTGCCGAATCTTTCGGTTGGTTTATCATATTTTTAATAAAATTTGCTGATTATTCAAGTATAATCTTATATAATTATTATTATTATAGCCCCGATGGCGGAATGTTATGTGGAGAAATTAATACTTTTAGTCCAATCCAGGCCGGCAATATACAATTACAAAATTAAAGAACATGGCGATCGGAACATAATTTCAAAGATGTGGCAAGATGTGGCCCACGAAATGAATTGTAGTGGCAAGTATTTTTAATTAACTTTATTTGAAAAAATGTATAATACATAAAAAGTAAATATAATTATTTTGTTACGGCACAGAGCCGGCAGGCGAATTGAAGTAAGTCGTAAAATTATTTCGGACTACGAGAGCAGTATTTGTGGCTCTATGTGCACTACTTAATTGCTCCATCTCATAAATTTCGGCTGAGTTTAAGCAATTATGAACTTCGGCTATTGAGTTATTATCACCGTTTTCTACTTTTCTGATAAAATTGTGTAAAGTATAAGCGTCCAGGACAAATTTTTTAACATTTTCTGACATACCAATAATAGTGCTCTCAAAAAGTCTAAATTTTCTGGTGACCATCCTAAACGCGCATTTAACAAAACGACGAGCTCGCGAAAGGCGGTAATTTAATATTCGTTTTTCATTAGTCAAAGATTTACATGCAAATGGCCGTAAAAGATTACGTTTTAATGGATATGCCTCATCAGCCACAAATACAAATGGCAATTCGGGTATTTCATTAGAAATTTAATGTATCATTCATTAACGCCTTTCCAAATGTTGAACGCTGGAAAAATCCTCCATCGCTGCTACGTCCGTAATCCCCTACATCAATACATACAAAATTTCCTTCAGCATCAACAACCGCTTGAAGTAATATTGAATGGAAACTTTTATATTTGTAAAATTCGGAGCCAGCAAAGCTGGGACTCTGCATACGCATATGCTTTCCGTCGACAGCTCCAACACAGTTGGGAAAGTTCCAGTGTTTTTCAAATCCTTTACTTATTTCTTTCCAGTATTGTAAATCCGGTTTTTGCATATATGTATATTGGCGAAACGAGTTTCCATACGATTGAGCATGTCTCCATAACAATTGCTCTAATTGTTGAAGCTCCCAATCTAAATTGATAGTGCAGTGTACTGTAGTGATGCCCAGTTACAAGAAACCTATTACTAGTTGTCATTTATCTCGATTCTCTCTATTTTTTATAATTTTTATGTTTCTATTTAGTTCCAGATTGCAAATGAAAGTGGGCCGGTTTGCTTCGGGATCGGCCAGCAAAAAGCGCAAAAGTGGTATCTCGAGAACTCGATGCGCTTTTTAAACGGCTATATACACCAGCACAGAATTTCGACCAGCAATATGGATTTATCAACCATCGAAGAACCATGTTTATCTATAGAGTATCCAAATTTAAATGATATGCCCTTCGAAAACGATGATTCATTGTCAAGTGAGCTGCACCCTCCACTGGAAAAACAAAGAAAAAATAGTAGCGCCTCAGACAAATTAGTGGAGCTAATGATCGACTACTTAAAAAGCAAAATTGCAAGAAAAAATGAGCCGGAGGATCCAATGCTCTTTTTTTTAAATCTCTATTGCCGGATGCGGCAAAATTAAGCGAGCACAAGAAAAGGAAATTCAAAGCTCAAACATTGAATTCGTTGAGTGAATTGCTTTACGAAATGGAAACGGAAAGTAGTGAATGTTACCTAATCGATTAGCTAACATTCAGTACTTTCTTTAATTATAATTAACTAAAAAAAATTCTTACCTTAAAGTTACAAACAGTCCCTCCTTAGGAGTAATACTTTTTCTATAATTAGTGTCGAATTTCTGCAAAATTACCCCAACAATATTCAATAACAAATCAAACGTGGTTGGTTTGATCCGCACGTAATTATAAAATTTATCGTCATCACATCGCAATTCATTATAAAATTTAAATGATAAGTCGAGGGTACCTTCACTCCTGTATAATGCGGGAAAGTTTATCCTATGTCTGTCGCGCGTCATAAACGCTTAGTTCCAGTGAACTGCTTTTGAGTTTGCAGCACCCAATGTGCTGTTACAAAGGCTTTTGCTACAGTGAAGGTAGTAGTCATATTACCTAACTGTATTTGTTCGAATCTTGGCATATAATACAGATATTATTTCAGCCTTTTCCCCACTTGGTAATGCGAATAAAAATACCAACCAATTTTATTTCAGTAAAAAATATTCTCTGATCTTTCTTTATTTTAGAGAACGTGCCAAAAATAGCTGATTTGAATTTCCGATCCTATTTTCCTAGAGATAAAAAATTTACAAATTTATTTGGAATCGTTCTGGTTACCTACCAATTGTTCCCAACATTTGCTTTATATTCCACAAACAATTTTACCTTTTGTGGGTCTATCAGAAAAAGCATGGTGGATGAAACGAATACATATTGTAATATTTTAACAAATCTTCAATATATTTTGCAAATTTTCACATATTTCAAATAAATTAAAAATTAAAATGTGAAAACTATTTAAATTTTTTGCGCAAGAACTTTTCAAAACCACTTAGCATTGGAGCAGAATTGCACATTATTTACGTATGCAGTATGAATAAAATAAAAAATAAAAATTTGGAAACGTAGCAATTTTTAATTGCATGATATATTTCCCTTGACGTTTCAGTATTCAAACCTGAGCTTGATTTAAAGAAATTGGTATACATATTTTAATATTAAGCTTAATTCTACGAATATTTTATAATTCCACAGATTTTAATTAAAATTGTTAATTTTAATGAAAATATTTATCTTCAACTCGTATATCCACCGGGAGTTCGTTTAATTATATTAAGTGACGTTGGTATATAAGCAGAATGGGGTGTATACCTAACTGTGTAAGTTTAAAAAACTGTAATGATATTTTAATTCATAAATTTATTTATGGAAAACTAATCCAATGCTTTTAAATTTTCTTAATTCAATAATAATAATAAAAACAAAAATTTTTTTTTTTTTGTTGTAAATTCAAAGAACCAACGAACCACCACCGCCTTTTTAGGGTTACCTCGTTCTGTAGAAATCCTCACATTTAAAATAAAAATTGTTGTTGATTTTATTTTTCCCTTGGCAAATCGTTTTATAATTATACAACAGAACATAAAATACAATATACACAATAGTATCTATAGATTAACCTCTATTGCAAGAGGTATCATACACATAAGGTTTGTAGGCTTTTAATGAATTATTTTTGTAAATAAACCCTAAATTCTATTAAGATTTATTAGTGCCCAGCCAAACTTTTGTGTTTACTTTTATGAATGTAAGTATGTATTTAAATAAATTATAGTGAAACTATCGAACTTTTGAAAATAATATTGGCTACGGCTATATAATTAAATACAATTAAAAAATTAAAATTCCTATAACTATTGCTTCGGTGTCAATAGCAGAAAGGTAAAAAAACATTGGTTCCCTTAGTCGATAATAAACATTTTGCTTTTTAGTGTATATAAAACAAAACATTAATAAAATATTCATGGAGTTTAAGTAATATCTTCGTTATGCTCACCAACCCTTACCGATATCGTCGGTGCAATCTTTTGTACAGTTGCCTCGTCATTAAGGTAGATATTGACCAACGACTAATGTCCTGTTAACTAGTTTGACCTGCGAATTGTTTTGATTTTAAGACCACTACGTAGTATTTAAGTATTAGTATCTTATTGAAAAATTTTAGTCTCATCAAAAAAATTAATGAAATTCACTATGGGTAAAGCAAAAGACATCAGTGCTGTAACCAGAGTCAAAATTTCGACATATTTGGAAGTAGGCTAGTTGAAGCTAGTATAAGTATACGCAAATAGCCCAGAAAGTAGGAGTGAGCCGTTCATTCGTCAGCAAGTTTTCGAAAAAATTAACATCTTAATTTTCAATAAGTCTCAGAAGAAGAAGAAAATGTGGTCGCAATCGTAAAACAACATCCAGCCAGGACAGATTTTTTGCTGCGGTAAGCTAAAGAAGACCGAACGTTATCCAGTAAGCCTTGTAAGGGTACAATGCGTAACTTTGATGCGGATATATCGGTGAGAACCGTGGGACGTAGAATTTTTCAATCTAGACTATGTGTAAGACAACCTCGCAATAAGAAAATGTAAAATGCTACCTAGTATGATACAACAAAGAAAAACATGAACAAATAGACATTTTACGTGGAGTGGACTGAAAAAAAGGCACAAACAGAAAAAAGTCCTTCTTTTAATAATATTTTAGAGTTTTACTTTTCAATAAATGTCTCTTTCAACTTTATCTTTTTGTATATCTTGATTAGGATGTATTCAGTGACGAGACTATGACGACTTTCACACTACGAGAAAATATTTACCTTCCTGTGTCCAATAGCAGATCAAACAACTAGTTAGAGTGGTGATTTGGTCAGCAACATCATCAAAAGAACTCTTCTCACTTTATTTAGTAAACGGGATAATGAACACAGATCAATATTTAATTGTTCTAAACTGTAAGCGTTAGTTGTTTGCAATCGTGTTTACATCAACAAAATAAAATATTAACTGTGTCATACCTGTCGAATTGTTGCTGACCTTGCGATAGATCATTTTATTGACAAATACAAATTAGATATTTCCAGTTTAGTGACGATTTACACATTGTGCGTAGTGATAAAGATTATTGCGGAAAAATGAAAATTAAAGTGGAATGGCCGGGAAGAGTAGTGTCCTTGCAGCGGTGTCTGTAAATCAAATTTTTCACCTTAAATGCGCGGGAATAAATACTACAGTATACAACCAATTAATGAAGACAAAACAACCACGTTGGTTCTGTGCTGCGTGTTGTGAAATTACCATATTTTCTGTTATTCAAAAGATTTATTAGTTTACTTGTAATACGGTTAAAATGATTGAATCATTCTCCGTGATGAATGATTTTATGAATGCATGAATTGTCTGCTCAGTCATTGCAAATGCAGATTCCTGTCAACTCATCGACTAATCTACAATACTCTCAAACCGAATATAACAATTTCACACCCGACGTCATTGAAATAGGTGGCGTGACCTATTCGTTACAATCCGTTGACTTGCCTGATAACGATGTCTTATATGTGAGTGGACTAAACCCACACACGGAAGAGGCTGCATTTGTTGATTATTTAAAGACCAAACTAACTAATCTAGACGGGGTTGATTGTCACCTACTGTTCCCTAAGGGGCGAGATAGGACTAGGCTCTCATTCGTCTCATTTAATCTTACTTTGGATAGAAGTTTCTTAACCCATGTGTTATCACCTACTTTTTGGCCACAGAGGGTTTTAATTCGACGTTTTTTACGTAAAACTGGAAGTCCAAAAAACGGCAGTGGAGTTGTCCTATCACGAGTGATCAATCATCATTGATTCATTGAATAATTTTATCGTTTCAACATGCCAATAAAGGTTCTTGCTACAGAATCATTGCCATCACAGGAATAACAACAACGATAATCCTAATTCATTAACTTCTCCGTGCCATTGTCATAACAGTTATGTATTTAATTGTAATTTTTATAATATTTATGTATTACTTTCAAATGTTTTTTTTATATTTTAGGTATTTCACTAATTCTATTCTCAATCTGGACTCATCGCAGAAATGCTTATCCACAACTAAATACGCTACGATTAAGAACCGGAATGATAATTGTGTAAATTGCCATATTGATAAATTGAGAATATTTATCGATACCAAGGATCTCGATATATTTGGTGTCGTGGAAACATGGCTTACTAGTAAGGTCAATAATGAATCTGTTGCACTGAATGGTTACAACATCTTGAGATTTGACAGAACTCGTAAAACGGAAGTTTTGATGGCTGAAATGGTATTACCATCTATGATTTAGTAAGTAGAGTGTGGTTTGCCATATTCCGTCAACTCCAACGCCATTAGATTTAGACGATTTTCAGGAATTTCACAGGAATTGCACATTTTAAACTATAATCATTTCATAATTGGATGCAATATAAATATTCGAGTTATCAATCCAATAAGTTCTATAATCTTTTAAAAGCGAACAATTTAATATCGGTTCCATTTTCACCTACCCCGATAGTACTTGGCTCGATCAATTTATAGACCATGATTTACTGGCGATCTCTTATAAAGCTAAATCAAAGCGCATTAAAATAGACTACAGGCTTACCTACGACTATAGTCAGTTGGATGCTGAAATTATCATGAATGTTTTTTTTCTTCTAACGTTAGCTAGAGCTTTTTGCACTCGTCCAATAATATCATTTTCACCTTCAAGTGTTTTTATGATTGCCTATATAATTTTCATGATATCTGTGCACCAACGAAAAAAATTGTTTATAGCCAATCTGTTGCTCCATGGTTTAATAGTAGTATTGCTAAAACTATGCTAGCGTGGGATCATGCTTATATTAGGTATAGGAGAACAGCCGATGTCAAGGACTTAGAAATATGTCATAATGAACGCAATCAGCTTAATAAGAATCTCAAAACAGAAATACTATTTTGGAAATAGTAAATTAATGTTGGATTAGGGGCTGGAAAATCTAGTACTTCGACTGATTTAGACCCTTCAATCATCAATTCTTATTTCAATCATCAATTCTTCTTCTTTTTGTTATTTCTTTAAAACTGAGTTTTAGTGCACAGGTAATCACACGTCTGCCTCATTTAGCTGCATAAGTGAATTTGACATTTCCAAAACCGTTTTACTGAAATCTTCGTGACCAAATCATCCAGCATTTAGCTAAATTTAATTATCTAAATCAGTTTCAATCCGGATTTCGTAATGACCATATTACAACAACACTCTTTCTTCATATGTTGTTGTTTTGTCGATGATCTGGCTTGTCACCTCGACAAGATCAACTCATTTGTTGTTCTTATACTTTTGGACTATTGGAAAGCATTTGACTCTCTAAACCATGTTTTGTTATTACAGAAGTTAATGCTTTTCTTTAATTTTGATAATAAAGCACTTAAACTTATGTTTAATTATTTAACAGATAGATATCAAAATGTCATTATAAACGGAATGGAATCGGAACCTCGGAGGTCGGTCGTTGACACTCGAAGAAGAAAGACGTGTTTTTGTCGTCCTCTTCGAGAATATAATTTTATTTATTTATTTTGATTTTGTGTGGAGTAGTAAATCAATATTTTATATATGTCGTTATATATTTTAATTTAATTTAATTTATTCAAAATAATAATAATAAAAGTGAGTGATTTTGGTTTAGTGCGTCACTTTGTGTTGTAAGCGCGGTAGAAGTTTGCCTTATGAGCGGTAGGAGGTTCCCTTTTATCGTCCCACCTTTTTCGGTATAAACCACCTGCACATTGCATTCCTTCATGCCAACCTATAGTGCTGACATGAAAGGTGGGTCGGCCGATCGTAATCAGATGATTGTAGTTATATCACTAAGTTCGGTCGTATCACTAAAGCACCAGATTTTTATAAAGCATACGCTTTTGAGCTAACAGGGGGGATGAGGCATATTCAAAGTAGTATATTGAAGAGCATAACTCTTTTATATTTATGAACATAATATAGTACATGGCATGAGCGCAGTTAATTTAATCAAAGTGTACATAATTACATTTATGAAAGTATACTAAGAGATGTCAAAAGAAGAGGAATAAAACAAGACACAAGATGTCTGAAAGTTGAGGAATACGCTACTAAAATTTTTATAATTGGTTAACAATAAATGTATTTAAAGTTGTAGGTGTTTAATTGTATTTCTAATTAGTTTTGTAAATTGTTTTTCATATTCGTGCTCATAAAAACCGCAAGCCGGTAGGATTATAATTAATTCATTATTTATTATCAGGTTAGAACATAATACCACATGGCGCAGCCAACGGGTCGATTCAATACACCCAAGCCACTGTGTCTTGATGGTAATCTATAGGAGAATTGGAAAAAATTGTATATGCATTTTTCTATATATGCAAACGCCACCAAATTAACGGAAGAAAGTGAAGAGGTTCAAGTCGCACAATTGTTGCAGATCGCAGGTGAGGAGGCTATTGATGTATTCTTAACATTTAAAGTAACCGAGACAGATAAAAAATATTGAAAAAAGTTGTGACTAAATTCGAAAAATATTGCAACCCTCGTAAAAATGTAGTCTACGAGCGGTATTTGTTTTATACAAGAAGTCAAAAGGATGATGCGCCATTCGACCATTTCTTGACTGATATTACAAAATTAGCTAAAAGTTGTGACTTTGGTACCACAGAGGATGACATGTTGCGGGACCGTATAGTGCTTGGTGTAGCAAATAATGACTTACAAGCCAAGTTATTGTTGCGAATAGATGATCTAACGCTTGATAAAACAAAAGAGATAAGCCATATAGCCGAATTAACTAATGTCCAAGCAAAGGAAATCCAACAAGGTGCTAGGTTAGCAACACCACGTAGCATTGATAAAATAACCTCAAAACCGGGTTCGTCCAAATTCAATGCGTATCAAGAAAACTCATATCATTCAAAATTTGCAAATAATGGTAGTAAAATGCAACCAAATCAATTCCAAAGATATTCGAATACACCAAATTCATGCCATCATTCTAAAAACAGTCAAACTGGTACTGCTAGTGCAAATAGAACAACGTTCAACTGCAACAATTGTTCTTACAAGCACTTATATGGACAATGCCCAGCGATTTGAAAGCGATGAAAGAAATGCAACAAATTTAACCACCTTGCTGATGCACGTCGTTCGGTGATGCAAATTCAAGCCAAAATAGATGATCTTGCAAATGAGGACAATAACGGTCATTCATTAGATACATTCTTTGTGGATTCGGTTAGTGCGGTGAGCTGCAAAGTAGATGTCATAAAAGATTTACATGATAAATCATGGTATGAAAATTTAAAAATTGGAAATATGATGATAAAATTCAAATTGGATAGTGGTGCGGATATCAACGTTTTACCTGAAAGCCTATATGAAGCAATTTCACCTAAACCAATTATTCGAAATTCTTCATTGTCATTGGAAGCTTTTGGTGGTTTCAAGCTCAATTTAATTGGTGAAATTACTGTCAACATTCAGTATAAGGACAAAAAATATTTTACAAAATTTGAGATTCTGTCTAATTTGGAGGCAAAAACAATTCTTGGTCTTCAGTCATGCGTTGAAATAGGTTTGATTAAGCGAATTCACAATATTAATTCGCTGCAACTGCAAAAAGTAAAATCTTTCATTCAAGTAAATAAAGATGTGTTTGAAGGTATGGGTTGTTTTCCTGACAAATGCTCATTGAAAATAAAAGATGATACAACACCGATCTGCAAAGCTCCTCGTCGCATATGATTAGTAATTCGTGATAAAGTGTTAAAAAAGCTTCAGAAAATGGAGAATGCCAATATAATAACAAAAGTTAACGGTCCATCTGAATGGACACATAATGTGGTACTAATTGAGAAACCGGACAAATCCATTCGAATTTGTCTAGATCCACGAAAATTAAACAACTATTTAGAATTTGAACATTATTTAATACCATCTTTGGATGATCTGTTATGGCGCCTGAAAGGCATGAAATATTTGACAGTCTTAGATTTACGTGAAGGATTTTGGCAAATAAGGTTAGACGACAAATCAAAAAAATATACTACGTTCTCCACACCATTTGGTTGTTACCAATTTAATTTTATTCCATTTGGCTTGAAAATAGCACCAGAGGTTTTTCAAAAAATAAATTCAAAACATTTCGGTAATTTGCCGGGATGTTTTTTATACATTGATGATATCCTAGTATGTGGCAGTACTAAAGAAGAACATAGTAACAACTTAACAAATGTACTGAACAAAGCACGTGAAATTAATATAAAATTTAATCCAAATAAAATTCAGTATTGTGTTGAAAGCGTAAAATATCTGGGACATATATTTTCAGCAAATGATATGCAAGCAGATCCTGAACGAATCCGGGCGGTTTAAAATATCAAGGAACCTTAAAATTACAACGAATTAGAAAAAATTCTATGTATAATCAATTATCTTCGTAATTTTATTCCAAATTATTCACAATTAAATCTATCATTACGTCTCTTATTAGAAAAGGATAGTTTGTTCTTATGGACGGATAAACAAACTGAAGCACTCAACAAAATTAAAGACAAAATAGCTGAAAATACGCTGCTACAAATTTTTAATCCAAAGTTTCCTATTACCTTTCAAACTGATGCATCAAAAGATGGTCTAGGTAGTTGTTTGATGCAACAAGGTAAGCCAGTTTGTTTTGCATCAAAAAGTTTAAACTCAGCTGAATTCAATTATGCACAAATTGAAAAAGAGATGCTTGCTATAGTGTTTGGATGTAAAAAATTCCACAATTTCATTTATGCGCGGTTGGTCAAAGTGGAAACAGATCATAAACCGTTAATATTGATTATGAGAAAGTAAATATCTGAAATTCCCCCTAATAGATTACAGCGTATGAGAATAAAATTGATGATTTGTGATTTAGATGTTCAGCTGTACCGGGTAAATATTTACATGTTGCTGATTTGTTATCTAGAAATTCTAATTTTGATTCAAGGGATATTGAAACATCAATGAAAGACGTCGTACATACTATTAATATTAGCGAGGAAAAACAAAAAATTATCAATGCAGAACTGATTCAAGACAACATTACGCATTCATTAATGAACTACTACAAGGAAGGTTGGCCAAAAACAAAAGCCAAAGTTCCAGATGCATTCAAATTTTATTGGCCTATGAAAGACAAATTATATGTTGAAGACGAATTGCTGTTTTATGAAAATCGAGTGTTTATTCCAATTAAATTATAAGATGAAATCTTAAATACTTTGCACGAACCACATTTTGGAATGTCCAAAACAAAAGCAAGGGCCTAACATTAACGCCGACATTGAAAAAATCATATCGAAGTGCCGCATTTGTGAAAAATATCAATCGTCTAATTATTCTCAACCAATGAAAAGCCACACAATCCCAAATTTGCCTTTTGAAAAAGTAGGTTATGATCTAATGGAGTGTTTGGAATCAATTATTTTGTTATGATGGATTATTATTCCAAATGGTTAGAAATCCATAAGGTACCTGATAAAACGGCTAACAGTATAATTATGGCGATGAAAATTTTTTTTTGTAATCATGGAATTCCAAAATATATTGTTACAGACAACAATCCTTTTAATTAATATAAAATGAATGATTTTGCAAAATCGTAGAATTTCAAGTTTATGTTTTCAAGTCCTCGGTATCCACGATCGAACGGCCTAGCTCAGAAGGCGGTGCATATTGCAAAAAAGTATGATCAAAAAAGTGACAGAAAGTCAAGCTGATGTATCAAATGCCTTACTTGAATATCGAACAATTCCAGTGCAAAGACAGAGTTATCACCCTCACAAATGTTGATGAATAGACTATTAAGAACTAAAATTCCAGTTCATGATAATCTATTACAGCCTATCACGAAAATTTGATGCGTCAGCCAGATTCAAACAATGCACTAGCAGCAGGATCGAGTGGTTATATCACTAAGTTCGGTCGTATCACTAAAGCACCAGATTTTTATAAAGCATAAGCTTTTGAGTTAACAGGGGGGATAAGGCATATTCAAAGTAGTATATTGAAGAGCATAACTCTTTTATATTTATGAACATAATATAGTACATGGCATGAGTGCAGTTAATTTAATCAAAATGTACATAATTACATTTATGAAAGTATACTAAGAGATGTCAAAAGAAGAGGAATAAAACAAAGACACAAGATGTCTGAAAGTTGAGGAATACGCTACTAAAATTATTATAATTGGTTAACAATAAATGTATGTATTTAAAAGTTGTAGTGTGTTTAATTCTATTTCTAATTTGTGTTGTAAATTGTTTTTCATATTCGTGCTCATAAAAACCGCAAGCCGGTAGGATTATAATTAATTCATTATTTATTATCAGGTGAGAACATAATACCACAAGCCGATCATTCGTCAGCAAATTTCCGAAAAACTTAACATCTTAGCTTTCAACAAGTCTCAGAAGAAGAGGAAAATGTGGTCGCAATCGTAAAACAACATCCAGCTAGGACAGATTTTAATTGCGGAATCTAAATAAGACCGAACGTTATCCAGTAAGTCTTTAAGGGGTACAATGCGCAACGTTGGTGCGGAAATGTCGGTAAGAGCAGTGAGACGTAGACTTTTTCAATCTGGGCTATGTGCAAGACAACCTCGCATTAAACAAAGGCTACAAATGCTAGTATGATACAACAAAGAAAAACATGGGCAAATGGAGTGGACTGGAGAAGGATACAAACAAAAAAATTCCTCCTTTTAATAATATTTTAAAGGTTTACTTTTCAATAAATGTCTCTTTCAACTTTACCTTTTTCTATTTTTTGATTAGGATGCATTCAGTAACGAGACTAGTAGTTTGTAGATCAAAAGGAGAAAATATTTACCTTCTTGTGTTCAATAGCGAGTCAAGCAACCAGTTACAGTCATAGTTTTATCAGCAACATCATCAAAAGAACTCTTCTCACTTTATGTAGTAAACGGGATATTGAACACGGATCAATATTTAACTGTTCTGCAATCACACCTGGTATCGATTATGATTGAAAAATTCAATGGGGACGGAGTTTTTATGCATGACAAGGCTCCGTGCCATACGGCGAAAAGTCACCGAATATTTAATTAAGAAGCAACGGCATCCCAATGCCATCGAATAACCCAGATATGAATCCTATCGAAAATAACTGGGCTATTATTAAACAAAAAGAAGCAGAAAAGTACTTGCACACTAACTCAGAATTGATCGAAGCGATGAAGGAATTCTGTGCTGCGCAGGATGCATTAATTAAAAAATGTAAAAGGAATGTTCTTTTGTAAAAGGAATTTACTTTTAAAGCAATAATCTTCCAAATATCTATTGGCCTATTGGAGAATAGGCTTTGACTTTCACTTCAACCAGACGTATTTATTTTCTTGTATATTTTAAATTTTCTAATTTCATTTTCGAAATATTTACCCAAAATGTGTACAATGGTGAAATGCTAAAAACATGTAGACCGGTGGTTATGCCAAAAGAACCAGAAAGGAACTCGATTTAATAGCTAGAAAAGTTCTAAGATCATGGTGCCAAGATAGCAAAGGTGCCTTATTACAGGATGGATTTAAATGACAGTGCTGATATTTTGACTGATTCACTATCGCCTAGTATTAGTATTTTGTTAAATAACCTCTGTGCTATTGCACAACCTAATGTGAACGAGCATTCTTGCTCAAATTAAGTTTTTTATAGAATCGAGGAATAGTTCACGGAATGTTATAGATGATTGTTCTCAATGTAAATTTATTGTAATAATAAATATATCAATATCTAAATATGATAATAATTTGGCCACATCTGTATAGATGATTAATTAACTCTTCCAACACTCAGAATCATCAATAATTAAAGATTTTTAAAACGAAACGCGGTAAAACTGTTTTGATTCTGATTTTTATTTTATTTTAGTATATCAATTTCAATTACTAAGTAAGTGATCATTGCCAGTAACTTACCTACATATTTCGTACTAAAACGCTTAAACATGAGTTCTTCAAGGTGTTTCTACGCCAAACGAGAGAAATTTTGAATCATAAACTTAAATTTAAAAACAAATTTAATCAAAAATTCCAAAAATTAAAAATAGAAAATAAACCTAACGCAAGACCATACGTCACAGCACAGTTAAACCAATCGTAAACTTTGTACAAAATTTTTCATTCAAGCCATTAACTATGGAACAAAATCGGTTTCTTAATAATGCATTAAATTATGCTCATTCGGGAGAAAATTTTCTAATAAAAGATATTGTGACAGACATACATTCAGAAATAAAAACAGTATCAATCGGTACCGTTACCTAAAAAGCAACAATCATAAATCTGCTGAAAAGAAAATCCTGAAAAACGAACAAAAACAACGCTATAATAACAATGGGCCGAATGGATTAGCGGAAAAGAGTATTGAAATGCTTACTAAGGCAGATATTTGGAAACTTTGAAAGTAAAAAGTCACCATTAAATATTATGTGCAAACAAGTGTTAGATGCAACCAGGATGCCTCTATAATTTTTAACGATACCAATAGCATCAAATATTAATGCACCCACTTCAAAAACGAATATCTCGATATATCTCGACGGCTGGCTCCTCAGTGAAAAAGTCCACAGACACGAAACCGACATTTATTTGCAATAACAAAATTGTACATTCACAAGGAATTTATGAAATTTAGGGACAAATTTTAACTCACAAAGTCATGATGTTGTCATGGGAAATCCCATCTCGAGTTTTGTAACAAATTTGTTTATGTGCTATTTTGAGGTTTGGTATCGGTATGTTGATGACGTCACATATGTTGTTAACCGCAGGAAAGTTAAAAATGCTCTTTATTTCTTAACTCAAAACATAAATCAATCCAATGTTAAGTAGAAGAAGATTCGGAGAGTGAGTTACATTTATTGAAACTTAATTATTAACTTTATTGCACGGTGCCACCACATACATATAATTCAAAATTTTAAATGTATAATTAAATTTTTATACACACAAATTGGTAAACAAAAAAAAGTTAGTTACTTTCGAAATCTTGAAACTTATAAAAATTATAAAGTCGAGTTTTATTTTTTTATCAGAAGTGATTTGTAACTGGCCACTGCAATGGTTTTTGTAGTGTTTAATTAAAATAGTTGTGTGATATCTCAAAAATATGGAGTCTAGTGACGACAAATGGTGATCCCGAGCCAGGAGTTTGTCATTTACCAGCAACAGAAAATTCATACAAATTTGGCATAAAAACCGGCCATCCCTTTATTGAGATCTACAACGTCATTTCTATACAGCCAAAAGATACATATATTCCGGTTACAAGTCTTTAAAAGAACCTTTCAATGAATTTGCTAATTAAATCTTTTAATTCACATTGCGATCAGTGCATTCGATTGATTTTTAAACCGTGTTCATTGGAAACCTGGTACATGGACTAAATTTTCATGTACCAGGTAAGAGGTGAAAGACGAAAATTCACATCAAATAAATTTACAAAAAATTTAAAATAACAATTATATATACAATACTAGCCGGTTTATTATTGGAATGTAGAAAAATATCTTCTTTGTTGGTATCATTTTAGGTATGGAATGGAAGCATTTTCGATTCGGCAGTTACAACACCTTATTAGGTTCATTCGAAACGTCGCACCATTACATTCTCAATTGTCTTCTATGTTAAGCCTAAAGAATAACGCACGTATTTTCTCATGGCGAGACGCACGCGGGCATTATTTCAATAAATCCAAACAAGCTCTAGCTACACCAACGAGATTAATTCAACCTAAGGATCATGCGTATCTCAGCATCACCACTAATGCATCGAGTTGAGTCGTCGGAGCAGTATTGGAGCAGTTAAATGGTGGAGTCTGGGAACCGAAACCATTTTTTTCACAGTATTCAGCTTTCGGCAGAGAACTTCTAGGAGTTGACCTAGCGCTGAAGCATTTCCGCTGTTTCATCGAAGGCAGAAGTTTCGAGATTTACACATACCACAAACCTCTCATCCGAGCCATTACTTCAAAAACCGAACGACCTAACTCGAGCAATATTATGCATATTAGTGGTAAATAAAATTTGGTTGTGGAGCGCAATTCGAAAAATGTAAAACCTGGGTCACGGATGATACTTTATGCTGTCAAATATCAACAGGACGCTATCGACCATTTGTACTGAAGAAATTAAGAAAATCAGTTTTTGATACTCTTCACTTGTTGGTACACCCTGGCATGCGAGCTTCCCGAAAACTGGTTTCCGCTCGGTATTTCTGGTGTAGTTTAAACAGGAATTGCAATGATTGGGACAGAGTTTGTTTACATTATCAAAGATCAAAGATTACTAGGCATATCGAATCGGGGCAAGGAATTTTTAGCATACCACTTTTACGATTTGAGCACACCCATATGGATTTGGTAGGACCTATACTACAACCCAACGGATTGGCCTATTTCCTCCCAATCGTTGACAGATTTACGAGGCGGCCCGATGCGTACCCAATTTCTGATATTACAGCATCAACGGTAGTAAAGTCTTTAGTTTCACAATATGTTTCACGTTTTCGCTGTCCCAGGAAAATCTCAACGTTTCAAGGCTCACCACAATTTGAGTCGAGGTTGTTTACGTATTTGACGAAGTTATTGGGATCATATCGCACACGTACTAGCGCCTATTAGCCTCAATCTAATGGTATGGCAGAATAATTTCACCGAGATATTAAGGCATCATTAATGGCCCGATGCAATACAACTAATTGGAGCGATAAAATACCGTTTGGCTTACTCAGAATTCGTATGACCGTGAAAGAAGGCAATAAATTCTCGTAAGCCAAAATGGTGTGTGGGCAGACTTTGATTGTATTTGACTAGGGGAATTTCTCATTCAGGAGGAATCACCAATTTCCACTGACTCAAGCAACTTCGCTGACATCGCTAAACAAGGATGCGTAATATAAAATCATACGACACGAGACAACCAGAACATGCTGTGTTCTGAGATGATTAAGTCAAGTTTACGGTGGTTTGGCGTATATTGGAGGGGGAAGAGGCCAATGTTGAGTATATTAATCTACCAGCTCCGTATAACCTTCTAGTACGGTGTGCATCATGAGAGCTGTTCTGGTCATGTATTAGGCAGCTGCTTGACGAAAAATCCTTGACAAAAAACCCTAATCTAATATGGATCAGCACATGCCAAAGTAAGAATGGCTGATAGGTTAATCAATTCAAAGTATGCGAATTCTGGATACCAGGTACCCTCCAGTTTTATTTAGCCTTCCTGTAGTAAAGCTGGGTTATCTACAGGCGACCTTCCATTCCCAGCAACTCGTAAGAATAAAATCAAACGGGAGGCGGGGCAGGAGTAAGAATATACGGGAGTGGGATAGCCCTATCGAAGTCCTTGGGTACCAATGCTACCGCATTTTTCTAGCAGAATCACATGCTGTAGTAAACATCTAGGAGGAAGAACAATAAGCCCAGATAGTATGTATCACGTACTGGCCGGCAGTATTATCAGGTTCATTAAGAGCCTGAATATTGACTGGACGGATAATTAAGGAGGATCCAAGGACAAAAGATCCTTTAGGTCGCAGTGCGAGGTGCGTGAACACCCACATGCCCTTCATTAATAGTAATAATAAGCTTGCTTATGGCATATTGAGTGTGTCTTCAGGTTACGTTAAACCAGATTCTAAGTTACGCTTCGCTGGAGAGGAAGTTAAGGTCGCATTTTAAACCTAATGTAATATTTTTGTACATACTCGTAATTTAAAAATCAGCAAATATATTTTAAATCTCTGCCTTGTTATTATTTTCTTAGAAATAATTTAAAATTAAATCTCCCGCCCAAATTATCACTTTATAGATGGATGAAAATTAAGCATCTCAAGCCTGGAACTAACCAATCTATATGGTCTAATTTTAAGCTAACCAAAAACGTGGTACTCATTTTCGATGAAATTTCACTTCGACGTGGGTTGGAGTATGGCCGAACTTGTGACATAATTGATGGGTATTCCCGCAGTTTAAATAAGTTTAAACGTATTTATGATCAAGATCTTGGTAAACCTTACAAATATATGGCTTCATACAATACAACGGAAAAAAATATGGATTGTTCAATATTACCGGAAATGTTACATCAAAAATATGCATAATGTTGGATTAACAGCGATGCGTAACCCTGCGACCAGGGTCTAAACAATCGTAAATGTTTTCCTATTTATAACAAATCCAAAATTTTCACATTGTTGACATCTAATTAAATCAATACGGAATAACTTGATGAAAGCCAATTTTTACACACCTGCTAAAGTTGCCTGAAATTCATGAAAACCCACAATAAAGTATCATAGAAAATTTCATCAGTAGAAATAGAACTGAAGATTGACGAAGGTCCGAAACCGGTCTTAGATTAGCATAAATTTGTATCACAAAAAGAAAGTTTTTACTTGTTTTAATTCATTTATTTATTTATTTGTGTATAATTAAAATCCGTGAGATAAGCCACAGACCAAAATTTATTAATGATAGAACACCAATTTTTCAAAAATTTTGGCAAGTGCATTTAAAATACATATGGGGCTGTAGTTTTCAATATTCGCTAAGACTCCACTCTTGTGAACGGGCACCAAAAACGTAATGTAATTGTATGAGAGGTCGAATCTTGTTCATAAACTGATTTGAAATGTTCTATGAAAAGCTCACAAATTTCGCATTGTTTTTGAGATGACTCATTTTGCAGAAACATCTTGCTACGATAAATGATTTAGTGCGAAGGGACCTATGATAGTTTAAAAATAAGTTAGGGTTATTTTTTATGTCACTCTCGATACACGCAACACGTAATTTCCTGCATTTTCCAATCTCACATTTGACTTTCCTTCTATATTGTGAGAACCTAGAATAATCGACCTAATTTTTGTACGACCTGAAACATCTTAAAGTACCAAATTTATGTTTCATGAGAAACACGAGATAGTGTTCGAATACCAATTAGGAAACTTTCTTTAATTTATGAAAATTAATAATCGATCTCAAATAAGATGATGGGGACGGTCGACTGTAGGCCTTGTGGAGACTATCGTCAAGTGAATGCTGTTACATAACCCACTCGATATCCGACCTACAAACTTACCTCAACATTATTAAAAATGATACGAAATAATAAGTTTGAATCATAAATCGATATACCTAGTCAAAATTTTATGACGTAAAATTTATTTTTGTAAACATCAGATGTTCACTAATTTGAATTTGTAAAATAAGATCAAGGCTAGCTAAATTGAAAAATTGTTTTTTTCACATATTAGTTTGTATATGTAACTACAACACTATACTGTGATTTCTCTTAATTTAAGTTTTTTCTTGTAATGCGTCTCGTTGTTCAATGTTGCATACTTAATGTGACCGCTGGTGGTAAACGAAATTGACATGTCTGAATTATGGCAAAACGATTATAAACGGCTTTAGAGATTTCAGCGTACAATCGAAATAAAATCAGCTATTCAATATTGATGAACTCAGACACCGCTGAAACTATTATATTTAATCTATAGCTGTCTGATATATTTTTTTAACTCGTTATATCCTAAAATCTGTCCTTCTAGTTTAAACCAACTTGATTAACAGGCTGGTGCGTCTAGTGCGACCACGCGTTTTAGATAATTTAAAGAATGTTGTTTAGCCAAAATTTCAGGCATACTGTGACTACTATAGTTAGATAAATGTAATAAATATAAATGCAAGTTTGAGCATGTTAGTAATTCCTATAAACTCAATCAGATATTTCATAGTTTGTTTTATAAAATTTTAAAATATCTGATTGAAAAAGTGAACTTTTCATAACAGTTGCTAATGTTTAGCAAGCTATATTTAAATCTATTTATTTACTAAGCAATATTTATAAATTACAGCCAACATTTTCTTCACACTAGCTTAATTCTATATCGTACGCTTGTAATAAGCAAGCGCTGCTAAATTTACGCATGCGTATTATTTTATCTCTTCGACATCGTAAAACAAAACCAAAAGCGAAAATGTTTTTTTCATATTCAGTCATTCGTGTTATGTTGAGTTGAGAACGTAGGTACTTTGTGCTAGTGTCTAGTTTCATTTTTGTGTTTTAATACATAGGGTAGAAGTGTTACATACCGATAATATCTATCTACCGATAATTTTACTTCTTACAGGTTTCAAAACCCTGAAATTGTTAATTAGTTGTGTTTTTAATAACTGTATAATATTCAATTCTTTTTTTTTTTCATTCTGGTTTTTTCCATAGAATACATTTCTTGGTTTTGTTTTACGCGAACAAAAATCATTTCCAACCAATTTCGTAGTGAATAAATTATTAATAGTGTGTTACCTAATTATTATACTAAAGTTGCTTTTTCGAAAATTTTGGTATATTTATAGCGACATTTTTAAGTTGTGGAAAAAAAATAAGTTCTTTCATTAGCTTTTAATAACGATATCGGTAAGTAAAGTTAAATTCTAACAAAAATGTCACTTACCGATAAGTACGTTAATTTATTTATTTAGCAAAAGATGACTCGACCGCGAAGAGATTCTCTAACAAAATGTAACAAATTTCAAAAAATCCATAAACTACGGTATACTGACAAGGATTTAGAACGTGCGTTGGCTGATATTGGGAAAGGTGTGCCTATTTTAAGCGCTAATAAGACCTATAAAATTCCTTACGCTACACTGCACGACAAAATTAACAGAAAGAGTGCTCGTAAAAAACAGCATAGAGGATTCAAATCCTATATTGACGAAGAAGCAGGAAGCATTTTCAGTCAATGCCACAGGTGAATTTGCACCTCCGTTAACTATTTGTAAATATATGCGGATACCAACTGCTGTTAGTCAAGCTGTTCCTACAGGCTGGGGAATTGATCGAGCAGAAAGAGGATGGATGACAAGCGAGGCTTTTTATGAATATATCGCTAATGTTTTTCTTCCGTTTTTAAGAAAATACAGCATTCAGTTTCCTATCATAGTATTTATGGATGGCCATTTTTTCTCATTTATCTTTTGAGCTGAGTAAATTTTGCAAAGGGAAACAAATTATTTTAATTGCTCTTTACCCTAACTCAACTCATATTTAGAAACCTCTAGATGTTGCAGTCTTTGGTACCATGAAGACAATGTGGAGAACAATAAAACGACAGTTTCGGATTAATAATGATGGACGAGAAATGAAAAAACAGATATTCCAAACTGTTTAAATAAATTTATCGCGGAAAATTCAATGCGCGAAAATATAAAATCAGGCTTGAAATATACCGGTTTATATCCATTTAATGTAGATGAAGTAGATTATTCCAAAATTGTGCTAAGAGATCTTCCTGTAGTTTCAATTGCTACCAACACGCAAAATCATTTGCCTGATCACCAAAATATAGCAAATTTTACGGATATGGATGTAATAAAATTTGTGTATTGATCCAAACAATCTACAAGAATTTAAAATGGAGGTATTTAATTTTTGAGTAAACATTTCTGGTTCACGCAAGTCGAATACTATTGAAAATATTGTCGAACCTTCATTAATTATAATGAATGAAAATATTATGCCGAACCTACAACATGCTATGCAAGATATAATCCGTTGGCCACCACAACAGCCATTATCTACATCAAAAAGGACTAGATCTAAAATGCCAAGCGTCATCACCTCAGATAAATGGCTGGAAATCTATTTGACAAAGGAAAATGAGAAAAAAGCAAAAGAAGCCGCTTAGAAACAAAAGCAAGCTTCTAAATCAAAAAACTATCTTCAAACAAAAACTAAATGATTGTATGAGTTCTTCAGTTTAACCTGTTGAAATAAAGAAATATCTGGGAACTATTAAATTTTAATACTTATTTTTGTGGAAAAAAATAAAAATTAACGGTAGGTAGAATTTCGATAATCGGTAAGTGAAATTTCTTATTGGTAAGAAGCGACTCCACAGCTCATTACAGACCTCTGTTAAATTTGTTCCCAATGGTTCTTTTTATTCCTCGGTTATTCAATTTCGATTGTTAATAAATAAGTAAAATTTTTCTTAAATAAATCTTAGTTTTATAACTTTTCTCTAATTCGATATAATTTCTATAAAATTAAAAATAGTTAAGCTATCGGTAGGTAACACTTCTACCCTATTTTAAAATTAGTTATTGTGGAAAAGTGAATATACGTATGTATACTCGTACATATGTACGTATTAATTTTGTAATAAATTGTGCTAGCTCTTTAAAATTCTCGGAGTTCCTGTTTTTTTTATCCAACCGGATTATTTTCAATGTAAATTTGCAACATCAACCATATTGTAGAAAAATGTCTTCTTTTGATTGAGTAGTGCATACTATTTACGTTTATTTAGATTTTATATTAGCTATGTTTTTTTAGAGCATGATCGTGCAAAATGTCCTATGTGAAGTTAAATGGAATTAGTGGGTGTTTCCCAAAAGCGATTTTAAATGCACATTTTGTGAATGCGCATTTTTGGGACAAATTATGTTTCATTATGATCATAAAACTGTTTAAATTTGAACCACTCCAGGTTAATATATCGACAAATAGTGTACATCACACCAGAAATCCTATTTTAGAAAACCCAAGATTTCTATATATAATTCGAACCACTGGGATTGTGCAATTTTGTGCCTGTAATTAGAAAATTTGTGCGTAGCGTACTTTAGGAATTAGGATGGGATTTCTCACGTGATTATCACACCAGAAATCCCATATATTCCGTTTATATAATAAAACATATTTTTCGGAGTATGATGATTGTGCAAAATTGTGCGTTACTAAACTGACCTTGAAAATAGTTTATATTGGCCAGAATCGACCATAGAACATCCACAATTTGTCAAAATCGTGATTTTTCGAAGAGGTTATATGGGCGATTTCCAGAAATGTGAGCTGATTATAATAATTTTATGAAATTGAAAGCGTTTACGGTAAAATCTTAATTTGTGAGCTGAATATAATAATTTTATGAAATTGGAAGCAGTTTACGGTAAAATATTGATTTTAGGAGCTAATGTTTATTAAATTAGAAGCAGTTTACGAAATTGAAAGCAGTTTACCGGTAAAATATTGATTGTGAGCGGTTTATAGTAAAAACTCGAGTTGAGAGCGGTTAACGGAAAAAGGAACGGATTGATTTGGGAGAGGGAGCTGTAGTTGTGAAGGTACGATTACGATACCGATTTATTGTTAAATTATTATTAGCTTTAATATTATTCTGTTTTGTACATTCTTTATAATTTTGTCCTATTAACATTTATATAAACATTTCTTTCAGCAAACGTTGTCCCAGGTCGAACACATTCTTTCTGGTTTACATTTTTTTTTGGTCTCCCTCCCTTGTAATAAATTTTTTTTCCTCTCTCATCGTTTACTCATCTCTTTTGTCGCTTTGCTACATCTGTTATTTCCCTGTGAGAAATGGCGGGGTGCGTGTGAGTTGGGCAATCGGATTCTAGTTTTGTTTTTATTATTATGGTCGATCCAACATCTGAGGTGATGGAGGAGTAGTGTATGGTTCAGTCGAAGGTAAGAGAGGATTCATTCGTCATGTCGGAAGTCCCAATCCATAATATTCTGGTCGTGTCGGTCTCTCATGGCAGGCTGTCGGAGGGATCGACACGGCACATGTATTGACCGTTTGTGTAGGGGTGACTGCGTTCAACACACGGCGTCACTGCATGATTTGTTGCAGAGGCGTCCTTCCCTCTGTTATCGGCACCGGTACCAGTCGCGACCGGAAAGGCATTTCCGGTAGACTGGCCGATGATATGGGGGCCTCTGCAGCAGACTGTGTGGGGATTCCTTTGGGTGGAGTGGCCATCCCGGACGGTCACACCCGGCTTATAATTCGATTTTTTCTTGTCCTTGCAGTTACTTGGTGAGTTCGGATGTTTTATCTTCTTTTGCTAATGCGGTTATTCAAGCACGGTTTCCTGTCCGGAAACCCCCACGCCATATTCTGAGTCTAATCAGCTACCCATACCGCACCGGACCTCTGAAATCGTGTCTGTTAACGAGGTCTTCGGACTTCCGTTACAGTGTTTTAACCAGATAAAAGATGCAGCCATTTTTATGAGAAGAAAAACTAAATTAACAGATGGCTTTAATTTATATAACAGCTAAATAGTATAATAGATAACCATTTTAACTATTTGTCCTAAATTAAATATTATTACAGCTAAAGTGTCTACGAAAAAGTAACCAAAATATATTAAATGTGTAACTTATTAGCTTTTGAATGAGAAAATCACTGATCAAAAAACATTATTGTTTTGTGTTAAGCGTTTTAGCTGTTGGACTTTGCATAGAATATTATTTACTTTAACCCTCTAGCTGACAATTTTTTCTGACTGGGAAAATTATGGTAGAGTAATTTTAATGTGAAAAAATCGAAAACTAAGTCTAAAATTGTATCAGGTTAAAATTACTAACATATTACTACATTAACAAACATTATATAATATAAAAACATCACTAATTAAAATTCTAATTCCCAGTTAAACTGTAAAAGAACCAACCGCCAATCAAATCATATTTGGTATCACGAATGCATACTAATATTTCAGAAATACAACGGTCCGTTGCACCTTTCGGCAATGCTAAACTATTCGATACGAGATAATTTTGTTTATACATATCTCTCAATTGCAAACGAAGCCTTTTAGAACTTACTAGCACACTTGCGTTAAATTAAGCGAGATACGTTTTCCTGTTTTGATCAATGCAAAATATTTTGCTATTGCCTCGCTATGTCAGCTAACATCGCTCACACGACGTATCGATCTTTCCTACATTTTACATTATTAGCTCTTTCCACTCGAAGTACTCCTCCCAAGTACTGTCAATATTTGGCGTTGTACTCGACGGGTGCTTCTCAAGCACAGTCTCTGATTTCTACGACAAGAAAAACAAGACACTAATAATATTTCTTGTACACTTGGACATTGTGACGCGACAATTAAACATTTGTCTGCCCAATTTTGTTGAAATAAATATTTAACGAAGGTGTTTGAATTACACAAATAATAACCGTTAACGCACATAGATAATATTATAATAGAAAGAGAAAGTTTGTCTGTATTAAATCAATAAGATTCTTTCGGCTTTTTATAGACAAAATATATTAAAAATAATGGCATTCACAACAATTTCGACTTGTTAATCAGAAAAAATGAAGAGGCCAATCATTTATAAATATGTGTATCTATCAGAAAAAGTAGAAATATCAAAATCCCACCCGTACTTTAACCCGAGAATGCCATTATTTTTAATATATTTTGTCTATAAAAAGCCGAAAAAATCTTAATCGTGTGAAATAAAAAATTACACGTACCCTACATTTTTAACTTTCGCTTACCAAAAAAAGTTCAATGAATTTTGCTTTACGGATACTTAAAAACGATGGGTTTGTTTCGGATGCTTGATGAGTTTAAACAATTTCTCCAGATTGTTGCCATAATAAGATTTTCGTCAGCTGTATCGCTTGAATTTAAAGGAACTGTTTACAAAAACAATTTCTATTTCTTTAATAAACATAAAACGATGTTGCAAAAAGGAACTTGTTACTCAAGGAGTAAACATAACTCGATATGATGATCATTATTAAACGCCCTACACACGACCTGATTTGGTCAGGCGGTCGGGCCGATTTGGTCAGGTCAGATGTAAAATCGGGTCGTGTGTAGGTTTGTCGTATGACAAAATTTCTGTCGGGTATGTCAGTTGGTAAAAACCATCCAACCATCACCCGACTACCCGACCGCCTGACCAAATCAGGTTGTGTGTAGCCTTGTCGGATGGTTGGTTGAAAAATATTGTTTGTTGGGTATGTAATTGTGTCAAAATTAAACAAAATGTGTGATCCGTGCCTAGCGTATTTTTAATAAATAAAATAATTAATAAATTAATAAACTTATTTTAATAATAAATAAACAATAAAACGAATATTATCGATAAAGTGATATTTAATATTAATTTTGATTAATAGAGAGAGATAAATTGCAAATATGAATTCGCAAATAAATGAACGTGAAGTGATTATCGAATTTCTTCAATTGTATCGCCAATTTAGGTGTTTGTGGGATTCAGCCTGCCAGCAATATAGCAATCGAGATGCCCGAAACCAAGCATTGCAAATTTTACAAGAAAAATTAGCTACAATAGATAGTACCACCACCGTAGCTATTGTAAAAAAAAAATTGAAAATATGAGGGCTTCGTATAAAAGAGAACGAAAAAAAGTAAGTACAAAAATTAATAAATAATATATACATATATGTACTTACATTTACATATATTTATGTATATCGAAAGTTCAATTATTTAATTATAATTTAACATTACCTAACTATTTTTCTCATCAAATTTAGTTGTTAGATAGTAAGAGCACGGGGGCCGGAGGCGATAAAGTTTATGTACCTACACTATGGTATTATGAATACCTCACATTTCTGCATGAAAATGATTCCTTAAATAGAAGCGGTGTTGATACATTAACATGCGATGATGACGAAGAAGAAGTAAGTTTGCACACATATACGTTTTTATATGCATTATAATTGTGTGAATATATCACCCGCATTTTTAATGTTAACCTTATGATGCAGGTAACGGAAATTCCAAGTAAACCCCAAGCACGTCCAATTAAAAGAAACCTTACGGTAAGCAAAAAACAAGAAATGCTGATAGACGCGGCGCATAAGTTGATTTCTCAACAAGATAACCCGTTGGAGGCATACGGAATATCGACAGGACACCAATTACAAGAAATGACAAAAACCCAGAGGATTATTGCTGAAAAATTAATTTCAGAAATAATTTTCTATGGAAAAATGGATAAATTAACCATAAACACAAGCATACATTTGAATGAAACTACAAATGCAACTTGGACTCCATCACCTTCATCATCATCACCTGGTTTCTTCTACAGCAGTTCGTCAGGAATTAATTCACCAGCTGCATCAACACCGGTACCAACTGTACAAATTTGCGCACCACAAAATGACAACGCCATAGATTTTGATAATCAATTGCAATTAGAAACCTTTGGAAGTAGCAAATACACGTTAGAGGACTACGTTATAATAAAAAAATTCTAAGTTAATAGTTTAAATAATTTCTTAACATTATTGTTTCTAAGAAGAAAGGAGCCGGGATCAACAAACAAGTAGAGAAAGCGGGCTGAATTTTTCCACATGGTCCATTTGAACTGAATTAACAGTATTTATTAAAAATTGCGTTGAATTAAAATAAAACATTGAATAAAACATTTACTAGAAAAAAATCTTTATTATTTCTATTTTTGAACAAAAAATGTATCAACTCTTTCGCTAATTAATTCTGGCTCCCAGCACATTTATCATTTTGTCTTGAAATGGCACGCTACCTTCATTATTAAAATAATTAAGGAATATATTCCGCACATTTTTACCATCGTCCGTTAGTCTATTTTGGGAATTTTGAGTTAACTGCAACATATTATTCTGCTGTCGCCAGGCACCATCTTGGAATGTATCATTTATTATGTCTTCAGCGTCTACACAATTATTGGATATGTAGTTTTTCGAACTTTTCCTTAAAAAATTATGTAGAACGCAGGTTGCTAGCACGACCCAATCAATGTTTTCTACATTAATTAATATTGGCTTCTGGAAAATACGAAAACGTGCCGATAGTATCCCAAAAACATTTTCAACTATTCTTCTTGCCCTAGATAAGCGATAATTAAATATACGCCTCTCTTTATTGAGATTTTTTTGGGGGAACGGTTTCATTACATTTTTTTCTAATGCAAAGGCACTATCACTTACGAAAACGTAAGGTGCTAATGTGGTTGTATCGGGTAGAAATGATGGCGCTGGCAGGTTTAATGCCTCTGATGTCAACATTTTGTAAAATTCTGTATGTTTTAGAATTCCTCCATCAGAAACATTTCCATTTACCCCGGTATGGACATACAAAAATTCATAATTAGCATTGACAATCGCAAATAAAACAACGCTAAAAGTACCCTTATAGTTGTAATATAAAGAACCTGTTCCTGGTGGCTTATTTATTATAATGTGTTTGCCATCCATTGCACCCACACAATTGTTAAACTGCCATAAGTTTTGAAATTGATTAGCAGTATCTATCCACTCTGATTCTATTGTGGGCATCTATAAGACAAACAAATTATGTATACATATTTATAATATACACAAAAAAAAGTGGCGGTATATATTACTTGTATATATTTTTTTAAAACTTTATATATAGCTTTGCACGTCTCCGGAATTATCTTTGAAAGTAATTGTGGAGAAATTGCGCTACTAAACCGTAAATCGGCATACTCCCGTCCAGTAGCAAGATATCGCAGCGTTACTATTAACCTTTCCTCTGCAGTGACAGCATTCCTCATATTAGTGTTTTGTTTAGTAATTATTGGCGATACTAAATTCAATAATATATTGAAGCATTTATGGTCCATCCGTAAGTAATTTCGGAAGTCATCACTATCCAACTGTTTTAATAGCAGAATATCACTAAATTTTTTACGGTCTAATAACCATTTTTTAGACCATATTTTGCGTTTTTTACAATTAATATTTAAAGACGCTACGAGCGCGATAGCAATCTTTTTATTTTTTGTTAATCGATGCATTAAATACTTCGCTGTACAAATTTTCACGTTCAAAAAGTAAAACACAAAAATCACTAATGTCAAAATTTTATCGTTTGTATTCATCAGAAACAAAAGTGAAAATTAATATCAGTTGCTTTGTTGGGTCGTGTGGATGCAAGACCTGATTTGGTCGGGCCGACGGTCGGCCCGACAAGTCAGGTCGTGTGTAGGGCGTTTTAAGTTATTGGAAAAATTCCTGGTTGGTTTTTTTCCAAAGAGTGGATAGCAAGTAGCATAAGGATCGGCGAACCAAAACACAAGGAGGTTTGGAAAATTTTTGAAAAAGCGAAGAAAAAAAAATAAAGGAAGACAGTCAAGTCAGAACGAAAATAAATAAAAGTTGTGTATTGAACGTTGTGAAAAAAAAAAAAAATAGTAAAAAAAGGGCTAAATAAACTTGTTCCCGATTAGCGGAGAATAGTCCATTAGAAATGAACAATAGTGTCAAGAACCTAAAGGTTAACCTAAGTGCTGACAAATAAAACGGAAAAACTAATACGTGGTGTTAATAGCGTCGTAAATTTAAATGTGATACATTATTGATATAAAAAAAGTTTCAATAAAAAAAAATTACCCACAAAAAAAAGAGGACATTACGGTACCTGAACCGTATGTTAAATAAAAGACAATAGGCCAGTATAAGGGGGTCCAAGATCCACCGTAATAGGATACGGCAAAAAAAATCGTCTCAACAAGAAGGAGTGACGAAGCACCCCAAAGGCCTGACGAAGCACGCCAACAAGGACGTCCATGTTGTGCGAGGAATTGACTGAGTGTCCCTGCAACAAAAAAAACAAAAAAAAACACAATTTTTTTATCGTTTATGGAACCATCGTTGTAAGGGAACCCCAACAACAAAATTCCAGCCACCACCTTAAGGGGACATTCAAATATTTTTTTTTTGTCCATACAGGTGCCGGTTTCCAACAAAGCGCTTTGGAGAGGATCCGGAACCAAAACGAAAGTTTGAACAGTTTTTTTTGTTGGGTTTTTCCATGTCCTTGCTATTATTATATATATTTCTTTGTTTGTATTTTTTTTGTTTTCATTTATTTTTTTATTGTTGTTAATACCCTTCAAAATATTAGGGAGGTGTTTCATTCCGTCCCGCAAGACATACTCTGCCAGTGTTGTTTTTTTTTGGTTTTTTTTGTTTTGTATATGGAATTGTAAATAAAATTAATTATGTTTATCTTAAAAATGGTGTTGAAATTTAATTAAGAAAGTTTTATTTACTGAGGGATAAGCTGAGGAATAAGGTATGGTCTACTGGTTTGGTGATACGTATGGAGCGGGGCGGAGGTAGGGGAACAGGCCATTCCGCCGTTGTGCGTTCGATATGATTCCCTGGCCTCCCTTTCTGATATTTTTGTTAAATTTATATTGTATTCTTTTTTTCTAGTTTTTTTTTCGCTTCGTTCTCGTGGCTTCGGCCAAAAATGTGTCTCTTATAATTTGTTGTTCGGCTACATCAGGGAGGAGTGCTCCAGCGGATTCCGGCGCTAGCGTTGTGACTGTGCTGGACCATTCCTCCTCGTTGTCCCTTACACGCTGAGCGGGGGGACGAAGATACCAGTCATTTCCACCCGGTGCTGTTGATTGTGGCGGTTCCTCGCCTTGGCGCTCGGTGGGGCATCCCTTAGCCTGTTCATTCTACTTCCGTTTTCTTCTGTCGAGGGCCCCCATTGTTGGCAGAAAATTTAATATTACAGTTTTTTTCTGTCAATACCTGGGCGGTACACTCTTTGTCCTTTTCTAGTCCTTGTCATCTATGCGGTCAATCTTATCACGAGTTTATGTCCGGAAACTCCACGCCCCACCCTGAGCTTAGCCCGCCAGTGATACCGCACCAGACCTCTAAATTCATGTTCTGATAACGGAATCATGGTCCCTTATCCTCGGAGGATCAGTCAATACCTTGACCAACAATAAATTTTCGTTACAAAGTATATATTATGAATGGTTCAATTATATCTAATTTATATATTTTTATTGTTCTGAACTCCTCTTTTATAAAGGCAATGTTTTAAAAAATAATATTATGAATTTGTATTACTACACAATTCTCATTCTATAAAATAAATATTTATAAAATACAAATTTTAAATTAATTTTGATAAAATTGAATACGTCTTAGTCCACATCCCAATTTCTATGCAATAATAGAAAATTCTTATCAAAAGCTAATTATGGTATTACTTAATTCAATTAAAATTGAATTAAGAAATAATTTGCTTTTTATAATAATTTTCTATTAAATTTAAATCGTTGTACTTGGTTTATTTGGGAAAAGGTAACTTTTATTTGATATCATTCTTGCTTGAATATAGAATATGAATTATCTGTATTCAAGCAAAAATGACATCAAATAAATCCTACTTTTTCTCAAATTTAATACATCTTCATCTAAGAATTTTCGATTAAATTTAAAGCAGGAAAATATAATGAAACTTGGAAGAATGTATTAAAATTTGTAGCTTTAGTATTCCATTTCAATCATTAAATTAGTCTGGAATTAGCCAGACAGACAAATATTTTACGAAGGAAATTCTAGATTGAAAAAAAATTTCTGATTTTTTGAATAGTTCCACTTTATCATGAGAATTTTTAACTCCTCTCTTTCACGTAGATGCAGTTGTTGTCTCACGAAATTTAAACATTGCTGCAAAATTGCGGTCTTTAAACAACTTTAAATTATAATTATTTTTTCACAGGATATGTACTCGTACCTGTTGACCAAATAACCTTCTCCAAGCAACTACAAAATTGGCAAAGTTAACGAGATATTAGCAATTTCATGTGCCATGAAGTAATAAGTTAAAAACTTTCAAATATTTGTTTTTTATTTTAAACCCGTCGGCCGTTCTTTTTTGGAAAACCCTATTTAGAAAAATGGAATTTATTTGTTCTTAACCCAAAAAAAAAAAAAAAAAAATACAAAAATTCAATAGTTAGACCAAAAAATTTGCGCTAATTGCAAATTTTAGGTGGCGCCTCATAAAATAAATATTGGCATATTATTCATCTATGTAAATTTATTTTGCGTAATTTATATATACATCTGTATTTATCGTTATTAAATAGCCAGTATTATAAATATTTAAAATATCGAAATAAAAAAGAAAATTCGACCCAAAACGTGAAAGAAACAAAATAAATTTTCGTTTACCTAATCTGTGTTTAATTATGCAAAGTAAACATCTATAAAACACAGGCAATATGGGAAAAGCGGAAGAAAACGTCTACTCAAACGCATAATGATAATCAGTAATTTTATTTTATGTTCAAGATTTCAAAAAATAATGAAAAATAAGCAAAACCGTCTATTAAACACAAAAAAAAAGTAAAAATTAAGGATTCATTCGTTGAATAAAAATGAGATTTTGTAATTAAATATGTATGGCTGTATATGCATGTATACGTATTATACATATATATAAGAGGAGGGGAGCTATAAAATAACAGCAAAAAAAGTCAATCTACTTATTATCGTTATGTTTTGTCTTAATTTTTGGTGTTTTCTTAATACAACACGAAAACGGATTTTTTTTTCTCGTTTTTTCGGGAAATTATGGAAAATTGACTCGTATAATAATAACCTGATATGAGTTCTTTTTTAATAGAACACGCGGAAATTTTATTTTTTTTTTTGCTTTTATTCCCGGAAAAATTATGAATCAATGACTCGTGTAATACCTAAAATGTGTTCTTGTTAATTTAATTTGTTGGGTTTAGAAAAAATCCTAAAGCGTTTGTGGTGTTAAGGAGGCGCGTTTTAATTTAAATTAAGTGGATTTTATGTGGTAAACTTATTACTTAAAACGATTGATTGGCTGCAATTGTTTTTGATACTTTACTCCATTTATTTCATAATCTGTGTGTTTAGTAAACTAAAATTATTTACGAGGAAAATTTAGTTTCCACCAAAAATAATTGTTTATACATAACGTCAATCAAATTTATAATTCTATTTTTCTCAAAATTAAATTTTTTAAAAGTTTAAATTCAAGTTTGTTTCGTGGAATAACTTTCATATTTCTTAAAACATGAGCTTGACAGTATATAAAGACAACGATTTAAATTATTTCAACTCAATTGAAAATGAAGATGATTTTTTCTTAGTAAATTAAGTTAATCATGTTGAATCGTAAATTTAAAGATATTTGATATTAAGTATGTACATACGAGTAGGTAGTTGGAAACTTTTCTAATTTTATCTTTTTTGAAGAAAAACTGTTACCATGGTAAATATATTTTAGTAAGTACCTATACGTCACTTGCTATCAATTTTGTATAATTTTATGTACATATGTCTGTCATTTTGATATTCTGCTGGAAAATTATGTTTCGTACGTGGTTTTCGATTTCTTGTAATTTTGTTTTGTGTTTCAGTAGGTTTTTATTTTGGATTATCAAAATCGTGATTGTTGTAATGCCTCATATTCACGCTTTTCGAAAAAAAAACCAAAAATATAAGCCCCTGTTAATGTATTTCTGTATGGTTAAGAAACAGTATCTATTTAACTAGTCACCTTATTTTCGTCTTTACATATAGGTCTTCTTGAACTCATATCTGATTTCATGTGCTGAGTTCTAGACCAACTAGAAAGGAACTCAGCTATTCATTAACTGATTATGATTGTAATAATATTGGTTGCCACTAGATGTCATTGTTAGTTCTATAATGTATTTTAACCATGTATATTGAGTAGTTTTAGTCGTACGTCAAACAGCATCAGGGCAATAAGAATAAAATAAACTACGCATGAGATTAACTGTTAAATGAAAGTCTTTTAATTTATAATAATTGCCACTATTATTACATGGTGTCAGAAGGAAAATCGGAATTATAATTGGAAACGATGTTTAATCAGCGGATTATTGAAAATTAGTGAATTTTTGTGGATTGTTTGGAAAACGAATTGTGTTCGAGATCGAGCAAAGGAAGCGGTGACGTCTCGTTGTGGAATAGCGGACCATATTGCAATTTGTGGTAAAACGAGTCATCGTTGTAAAATATTTATCGTAAATATTTTGGATTAGTTTTGGAAAAATCGAACAATAACACAAAATAATGGCGAACGAGCGGTTACATTGGATTGCGCGAATTTGGAAAAGGGGTGGTCAATGTGGAAACGTACATTTTTAATGTATATGATGGCAACGGGAAAAAATGTTAAAACTGAATATGCAACATTTATGTTGTTAATTGGTTCCCAGGCGATGGAGATATATAACACATTGTTCTCGAACGATGGAACAACGGATGGGATTCTTGCAAATCAGAATGCTGTCATTGAGCCAGTTGCTGTTCAAATGGTAAATGCAAACGAAAATAGGCAAGAGAATAAAGATGCTACGGCTGTGGTACCAAATGCCAATATCCAAGAACTTTGGATGAGGTGTTGAAAGCGTTTGATGGGTATTGTATACCAAAGAAGAACATACTAATGGAATCGTTCAAATTTCACAACATTGTGCAAAAAGAAAAACAACCATTTGTAGAGTTCGAAACAGAACTTCGCAAACAAATTGAATTTTGTGAGTACAAATTGGAAGGAAAATCGTACAACGGGCGCTTGTTGAAGGAGCGAATCGTCTTTGGGGTGAATGATAAAAAATTGCAATTAAAATTGTTGGAAGGAAAGGATGAATCATTGCAAAAAGTCATGGAAACGTGCAAAATGTACGAAGCTGCTAATGCACATAAGGCGTTGTTGAACACAAACAGTCAACCATGTGTTAATAGTGTAGCTGAATATCGGCTAAAGGAAACAATCGATGCTGTAATACGTCTTTGTTACAATTGTGGTTATGATTTCACAGCAAATCATTTAGAATCTTGCAAAGCCAAGGATATCAATTGCCGGTCATGTGGACGTAAGGGCCATTTCTAGCTTTTTTGTAAATCGAAGGGTAATCAAACAGACAGCAATGGAACCAAATCCGGAAACACGTTTGGAAACCGTAAGCCGGATAATAACAGTAATCCAAAACAACAACAACAATCAATTAACTGGGATAGCTCAAGTAATTGTGTACAAATTAGTGATGGAAGTGCGAATAGGGCTATGAAAGTAGATCTTATTTATAGAAGTAGGAAATCAATTGACTGCATTCCGAAAAAAAATTTTTGGAACATTGTAAATAACAAAATTAGAAAATAAGAATGGAAATTATTCGGTTTATGATTATAATGGAAATAAAGTAAATGTTTTTGAAACGGTCAAATTAAGATGTTTCGATTAGAAAGCCAAAATGGAATGGTCTTCTCACTTTATTGTTGTCGATGACGTGTGTGAACCAATACTCGGTCTCAAATCAAAATGTGAAAGATTTGGATTAGTCAAATGAACTGATATAGGTTCTGTTGCGTGTTTGTCACAAACACAAGGGGAATTTTTGAAAAACAATCGTGATGTCTTTGAAGGTTTGGGTAAATTTCCGGGAACGTTTTCGATAAATATGAAAGAAAATTCAAAGCCGGTTCTTCACTATAAGAAAAGGATACCAAACTCTTTGTGGGATAAATTGAGGTCGCAGCTTGATAGAATGGTACAGGATGGAATCATTTCAACTGTTGATTACCCGACTGACTGGGTTAATAATTTACAAATAGTCGAAAAGCCTAACTCAAGTAAACTGCGAAATTGTTTGGATCCGAAATCACTCAATGAGTGCATCAGGCGTGAACATTTTTTGATTCCAACGATTGATGATTTGACGTCTGGTTTGGCAGATAAACGCGTTTTTCTGTTTTGGACTTGAAGAGTGGCTATTGGTAAATGGAATTGGATGTAGTGAGCTCCGATTTAACAACATTCATGACTCCGTTTGGGAGATATAAATTCAATCACGTGCCATTAGGGCTTAATTTTGTACCGGAATTATTTCAACGTGAAATGTTTAAAATGTTGGGAGACATTGAGGGAGTGATAATTTATTTTGATGATGTGGGTATTTGCGAGAAAACGGAAGAAGAACACGATCGGATAATGGAAAAGGTCATGGAAAGGGTGCGTAAATACAACATTAAATTTAACCCGGATAAAATTCAATATCGAAAGCGTGAGGTTAAATTTATGGGTCATATCTTGTTTGAAGGAAAGTTTAAGGCGAATTTAAAGTATCGTGACGCAATTTTCAAGATGAAGAAGCCGGGGGATAAAGCGGCTGTTTCAAGATTTTTGGGTATTCTTAAATATTTAGCTAAATTCATTCCAAATTTGTCAAAGCAATCGGCACATTTACGTAGCCTCACGCAAAACGATGTTACAATGGACGGAAAATCATGATCGGGAATTCAGGGCAAGTATCGTAGCATCGGAACCGGTGTTGGCGATGTATGATCCAAAGTTGCCAGTCATTGTGCAAACGGATGCATCTATTGGGTTGATGAATTGGGTTGTGTAATTGTTCCCAGTAGCATATGCGTCTCGGACGTTAAGTATTGTAAAAGTGAACAAAAGTGGGCTCAGATCGAAAAGGAGTTGTTGGCAATTGTGTTTGCATGTCAGCGGTTTCATAATTTTTTGTATGGACGTGAATTTACGGTGGAAAGTGATCACAAACCTTTGGAAACATTGGTCAGGCGGGATATTGATGATGTGACAATGCGGCTTCAGCGTATGCTCATGTTTCTTTTGAAATAACCAAAGAAGACTGTTGTTTACAAGCCGGGCAAAGAAATTCTTGTGGCTGACAGCCTGTCACGGGCCCAACTATCGGAATGTCAAGAAGACACGGATTTATCGGGAATCATTCATTCAGTAACTAAATCGGCGTGTTTAACGAAAAAAATTATGATTTGTACCGTTCAACCATTGAACGAGATGAAATTTTTTTGCGAGTTTGTCGATATGTAGAGAACGGTTGGCCGAATTATCATCTGCTGGACGATCTGAGCCGTATGTTTCACAAATTCAAGAATGAACTTTATTGTGAGAATGGCTTACTCTTTCGAGATCATCGACTCGTGATTCCAAAAGAATTACAAAGTAAACTTAGCAAGTGGTTACATGCACCACATTTGGGAGACGAAAAAACTCTTGCACGTGCAAGAATGCTTTATTACTGGCCTAATATGAACGGTCAGATAAGGGAAATGGTTGCATCTTGTGCCATTTGTGAAAAGTTTACGCGTAGCAGCAAAAAAGAAGAACTAGTTCAAGAAGGGCTACCAAAGTATCCGTTTCCGGTAGGACTTCTTGTCTATTATCGATGCATATTTGGGATATTTAATTGTTGAACATTTGAAGAACAAAACAGCGCGTCATATCATTGAACGATTGAAAAGTGGGTTTGATAGAATCGGATATCCAACTGTAGTAAAATCGGATAATGTACCATTTAACTCACGGGAATTTGAGGAATTTGCAAATGATTACAATATGATAATGAAGTTCTCGAGTTCTCGGTATCCAAAAAGCAATGGATTAGCTGAGAAAGGTGTTGCGATTGCTAAAAACATTTTGAAACGTTGTGTTGAAGATATAGACACCGTCTAGATTCACCGTTACAAACCACTATAACTTGTGAAAAATAGTTTTAGTTTATATGTACATATTGCAGTTTAATGAAGTGCAATTTATATTTAGTAGTAGGTGAAATTCGTTGCGTAATAAGATTAACAGTTTTAATTTTTAATTATTAACGGTAAGAGGATTTATTACACTTAATTGTATACAGAAGATTAAAACGTTGGATATAAATTTGTATCTGTAGAAAACTGTTCTCATTTAGGTAACACTATGCTTCCATCAACATCAGCTTCATCTAAACGATCAAGAAAGGTTTTATCTATTAAGGAAAAATTAGACATTATAAACCAACTCCAAAAAGGTGTAGCTGCAAAAAATTTACCGGTGAAATACGGAGTGGGCCAACAAACTGTTAACGATATAAAAAAAAGGAAAACCGAAATTTTAAAATTCTTTTGTGCATCCGATTCCAAAAAAGGATTAAACGTTCGGAAAACTTTAAAAGACGCCGAACATGAACAAGTAGATCTAGCAACGTACGAATGGTTTCGCCAACAAAGATTTCGAGGTTTACTGATTTCGGGAGCAATGGTTATCGCAAAAGCAAAACATTTTCACGCAGCATTCAAAATAGAAACGAGATGCCATTACTTGCTGGGCTGGTTGGGAAATTTTAAAAGTCTTCATGAAATTCATAGTCTGAAAGCGTCCGGTGAAAAAATGGCAGCCGATTATGAAAGCGCAACACTATTCGTCGAAGAGTTAGACGATTTAATAAAATCGGAAAAACTAACATTACACCAAATTTATAATGCTGACGAGACGGGGATTTTTTGGAAGGCGTTACCCCGAAGAACTTTAGTCAGCAGTATGGAATCGAGTGTAGAAGGGGTCAAAGAATCGGAAGAACGACTGACAGCCTTTATGTGCGCTAACGCTTCTGGAACTCATAAATGCAACCTATTAGTAATTGGGAAAAGTGCGCGTCCAAGAGCTTTCAAAAATATAAAGCAGGTTTGCCAGTTCTCTATATGGTAAATAAAAAAGCTTGGGTAACCCAAGAATTATTTTTGAAATGGTTTGATAACCATTTTGTGTCTGAAGCCAGGAAAAGTTGTAAAGATTTGGGGTTGGGAAAGGATTGTAAAATTTTATTGCTATTTGATAAGGAAACTAATAAACTTGCAGACAGAAGGCGACGTGACCTCCTTCATTAAAAATTTTAATTTAAAACACGCAATATGGTGCCTTACCCGAGCTTGGAGTGACATAACAGAAGCTGTCTTAAAATCATCTTGGGGCAGTATTTTGTATGAAAATGATTATGAAACGTCGGAATATTTGAATTATGAAGCGGGCGACATTGAAGACACTCCAATTGATGAATTAAATCAGGGCATAATGAGTCAAATGAATAGAAATGAATTTGTTAACTGGGTAGATTCGGACATTGAAGCGCCCACATTCGCAACGTTAACTGATGCTGAAATAGTGGAAGTGGTATTAAATTCTAAGGAAAATCAAGAGGAGCTCAGCAGTGATGACGATATTGATGAAGAACTTCTCCTAAACGTAAAGACGAACGATGCTATAACTGCTTGTGAAACTCTCTTAAATTGGTTAGAGAATCATGACATCGACAAAATAAGTGTGCAAGATAAATTGCACGTTCATAGGATACAGGCCAACTTAATTGAGCATCGGCGAAAAACCACGACAGACCAAAGTGAACGAATTTTTCAGTAAAATTTAAATTTGTTAATGCCGAAGCTGCTGAAAGCTATTTTTTTGTGATACACATTTTTATTTTATTTTTTTTTATGGTTTCAATCAGGATTTATATATGAAATGGTACAATTTACATAGTACATATGTATGTATAATGACTTCGTAATTACATACATACATATTTACATATTTTTGTTTTATGTTACATATTTTTTTATTATAATTTAATTTACATTCAAGATTGAGTGATTTTATTCACGTTCGCAGACATGACTGCTATAGCAGTCCAATTATTTTTGTTGTATACGGTCATGACTGCTATAGCATTCATAAACATAATGTACTGTAGCGTTAAAAAGAACACACCTATTACAATTTACTCTCTTTCAGATTTAAAACAAATTGTTTTGCCTTGTGGGTAACGTTTTGTATTAAACACCATATATAAATAGGGATTTCACCGTCTTTTAGTACATTTTTCTTTAGGATATTTTCGTATAACTAAAAATGGCATGAATGCAATAGCATTCATTGTTTCATACATTTTTCATTAATCGTTAATAAAGTGTGTTTCTGAGTGGTCGTTTTTTTTATTTTGTGAGATACAAATAAATTATTTTTTTATTTTATAATAATTGGTTTTGTGAACGGTTTTTGGTAAGCTTAGATAATATTTAAATATTTTATATGCAATTTAATTTTCTATAATGTATTTATAGAACAAGGAAAAATTTAATTATTATTTCTATGGCTTCATACGAAGAGAAATGCGAAAGGCTGAGACAGCTATTTGATGAAGTTGATAGCTTAGATGATGATTGCAGCGAGCATAGATCTGAACTCGATCCATTCTCAGATGATGGAGAATTTAATGGTGATCCTGATTATGAACCAATTGAAACTGAATCAGAGACAGAGAACAGATGAGTTGCAAACTAATATGGTACCAGGAATTGATCATTTAGATAATGACCTAGATGAAAGCGAGGAGCATGAAGAATTTTGGCACGATGATGTTAAATGCATTCCGGAGTTTCAATTTAATATTGCAGATGCCGGTATCAAAATAAATTTGAACGAAAATTCAACGCCACGCGACGTTTTTGACCAATTATTCACCAAAAATATTATAACGAAACTAGTGAATGCAACGAATGAATATGGGAAGCAATTGACTAACAACAACAAACCAAATACACGAAATAGCCGCATAGCATCATTTTCCGATACAAATGGTTCAGAAATGTGTAAATTTTTGGGCCTTTGTCTTCTTCAGGGCCAAAGATCTAGCCCAAGCATTCGACATTTGTTTTCGAGAGACTCGATCTATTTTGCCCCAATATTTCCGTTTACAATGTCTGGAAGACGATTCGAGCAGATTTTACGTTGTTTTAACTGTCATATAACTGAAGATGGTTTTGACAATAAAACTGAAAAGTTAAGGAAAGTGTTACCTTTAGTAAGTCCTCTTTTGGCAAATTTAAAGTCAGCGTTTTCACCTTTCAAAGAATTGTCTTTAGACGAATCGCTCCTTTTGTTTCGGGGCAGGTTAAGTTTCCGACAATACATTAAAGGTAAAAAGGCCAAATATGGCATAACATTTTACACACTAACATCAAGTGATGGGTATGTATTATCTGTCGAAATTTACGAAGGAAAAGATGAAACAACGAGATCGTCTAAAACAGAAGCGCTGGTATTAAGGTTGATGCAGCCATACCTAAATCAAGGCCATCACATATTTATGGACAATTTTTATAATAGCGTAAGTTTGTCGAAAAAACTATTGCTATATCAAACTCATAGTTCTGGAACACTTCGATCCAATCGGCGAGGACTTCCCAAAGATGTAGTTCAGAAAAAATTGAGGAGAGGTGAGATTGTATGGAAAAGACGAGGCCAATTATACGTGTCGAAATGGTAAGACAAGAGGGATGTGCTTTCTATAACCACTGCACACCATCCGAAACTAATTGAGACGACAAACAGATATTGATTGATTTTTGATTGATTGATTGATTGCGATGTACGATCAAGCATTAAGCAAGTCTCCCGTATTATAAATGCGAATACCACACCACTATACCCATGTTGCAACACGACACCATAACTCTCCCTCACCAAGGAAATATGTACCATCACAATCAGTTTTTCATGAAGCCAAACATAGCAATATTTCACCCCGTAAAGAAAGGCGCCACATCGATAACCACATAAGTCTAATAGTTGTGATATCCGCCCCTGGCCAGGCAGCCGTCGTACACCTTTTTACATATAACAAAATCGAGGGATGGGAAAGGAATGTTAGCAACAAAGACTCAACCCGGTTCCAGACACCTAAGTAGTTGATAGTTAGTAAATTTGTTAGTAATATATTTTTTTTTTTTTAGTAATTTATGTAGCACAAGACAATACAATTTGAAGTTCATCTACTGCTCCAACTCCTGTAAGGTTGTTTCAGGTTCTTCAAAAAATTCCTAAATTTAAAATATGCATTAATTCTTTATAATAACTATTTTAAAATTAATTAAGTATAAATTTGATTCTCTGAAATAAATTATACATTAATCCCTATGTACCACAAATAAATAACCATTAATAGTTTGACAATCATTCAACCAACTACCATCGGGCCATCGTGCTGTCATCTCAGCCATTGTCATCTTGGTCGAGTTTCTCAGGAGTGTTCTAAACTAAAACCATTTTAACTAACCAATATAAATACTAATACCAAAACTATCATCAACAATTATACCAATAAGTATGAACATTAACATCAATACGAACACCAATACCAACACACACTTCAATACCAATACCAACCTCAACCATAATATTAAGACATATGAATAATTCAACATCAACAATAAAAATTCTAAGGGAATGTTTAACAAATTTGAAATTGCTAAGTTATAATTCAAATTCACAGCACTTGTTTCATTAGCTACCGTTCTCCTGTAGATAGTTAATTAATGGTTTACTTACTGCAACTAGATTCAAAAATAAAAGCTGAAAAAATGTATATTTTATATATTTAACCATACTATTAAATTAAACTAATCGACAATTTCTTAAAGATCTTGCAAAAGGATATTAATAATGCTTAAATTACTTATTTACTTACTAAGTTAATAATGTTTAAATTAATTATTATATACTACGCAAAAGGTTTAGAATATTAATCGTTTAGTTAAGTTCTACATATACCTATATTCACTAATAAAACTCAAATAAAGTTTCCCAGGTTAGTCTGAAAACTAAACTGCTTTACTACTTAATTAATAGAAATTAACTTATATAAATTAGTTAGTACTAAATAAAATAACAGAGATATCACAAGACAATACAATTTCTACGCTACATAGCTACTGGATGCTTGGAGTTTCTGGGTGTTGAGCGAGACTTCACCAATATTTCTGTAGCTTGGAGGCGATCTAACAATTATATATAATTAAGTATAATTTATAACAACCCCACCATCAGACAAAAATACTTAAACAACTATGACACTTTGATATAATTAAATTCAGCAACCAAAAAGTGCTGAAACGTTTTCATCACTACCTCAAATATTCTTGCAATATAATGTAGTATACAATATGAAGTACCTCTTGCACTTACTGCATCCAAGGCTAAAAACTGTGACGCACAATTAAAGAAAAATATCCGTCAGACTATAAAACAATTATCGGACCGACACAACAGGGCATCATGGCGTCATTGATCCATCGTCCGGCAAAAAATATCCGTATGTCAATACCGGACTCGGTGATGTATCGTGAAACGGAAAAACGTTGCATACACATCTACGCAATTTGCGATCCGACGACATCGTCACAGACACATCATTACAGTGTCGTGCAGTGGAAAAGCGGTCAAACAATCAAAACATTGTGAACCCCATCGTCGAATTTCGAACTTGACGTATTAAAGACTGGTACCTAGGAAACTCTGATACCAATTCAATGATCCTCGAATAAACTTTACCAAGTCTATTCAAATTACCTTTCCCGTTAACAAAACCTCCCTGATGCCCAATTACAGGGGCCATTTCCAAAAAAGAAACGATAATTGAACTGAAATTGGTGTAACAAAGGAAAGCTGACACAACACGCAGTGGCATGAGCACTCCTATCGGTGGTTTCACAGCAATTATTTCACCGCAGTTATTACACTGTTATAGATTGGTTTAATTTCTGGTCTGTTTGAAGTGGCTGTTGAATATGCTGAAATAGCCTGAATTTAAACAAAATTTCAAAAAATCTAAAAAATGTTCATTAAAAATATTTTATAGGGTTCTATATCATTGACCGTCTATCCGCAATTATTCCCTCCGCCACATTTATTTTAATACTTATTTGTAAAAAATGAAACTACGAACAAACTTATCAGTACATATCTTTGTGAGATATTCTGCCATTTAATAAAATTAATTAGATCATAATATTCCAAATTTTAATAAATCAGCCAAAAAATTTTAAAGTTCTGTAAGTTGGACTATTATCTTAGTACAATTAGCTTTGTGAAGTATAGGAAGTAAATAGAATGTAGGTATCACGAGGTGTAGGTCGTTAGTTTCCTTTCTGCTTCATTATCAATATAAATTAGAAGTGTTTGCATGTGGTGGCGTGATGTATGAAAATACCAACTAAAATGTATGTTAGTTCAAAAGTTGTTGGTCCTAAAAGTTGTTGGCAAAGAGATAAGAACAATGACGTTGGCAAAAACTCTGAATTTCTTCGGACCAGCCGCCTCTTTTTATTGTACTATTAATATCCAATTATAGAATCATGATCAGTGTATTACAAATATGTTGATCTAATAAATCCATACATATTTTTACGAATCTTACATTACATGTTATTTTTACAATACAGCGGTTTACAGCTGTGGTCCTTTACATCGTGTCAAGTTTTGTAAAATAGTTCGATAAAACCCTATATTTATAAGTTTGACCTCCAAATCCAAAGCTTTCAAATTGTTTTACAATTTGTTATACAAAGTCGCCCATTCCATGTAATTATTTACTTAATTAATTCACGAAATCAATAAATTTTAATCAATGCTGAACCGAAAATGATAATAACGTTTAGATTTACCCTTTTTTCAAAATTATAATCTTCCTTAAATAATTGTTGTAAGAACGTATTCATTTGAGAGGATCATTAATCATTATGCATAATATGAATACAAATCTTACACAAACACAATTCATCCATTTCCGCTGCTTTATTAGGAAGTGTACAGGAAACAAAATAAAAATAAAAATAAAACAGGTGGCGCAACGAAACTATTTGGATATCCTTTTTTTCTAAAAGGGTGGGTGTATGCAGCCCAGTGCACTGCTACCATTGAGGCCTATTATGCATTGCGTGGATATCCTTAGTAAAGTTTCAGTCAATTATGTTACAAAACTGTAATACCTCTCGCTGTAATGTAATTTGTCATCGAATAAACTTTAAAAAAATCATAAAACCTAAACTCCAGCACTACATAACCTCAAAACAAAACAAAAAATCAAAAAAATCACTTACCTTATATTTAACCTCTTTGCCATCTTTCAGACAGGCCATACGCTAATTCAACACCATAAAATTCATATCGCTTGAATTCCACCCGAATATCATATCATCCTTGCATTCGATTAAATTCCGGTCGCACATAAATTAAATGTATTGGTAATTTTATCGAATCGAGACATTTTCATACAATTTTCACACTGACAACTTTTCTCACTAAACACTAATCCACTAAAATAATCACTTCGACACGAATTTTATAATTTTATATCGAATTTAGTTAATTCGCGGCTTTTTTTTACGACAATTTTGTGTAAAACAAGAAAAAAGAAAATTGTAGGTTATGTTTTATTTATTTTGATTCAGAAAACGCTTACCAAAATACATATCGAAATTATTTTATTTATTTCGCTAGCGATATAAGCGTAAAAGTCGTTAAATGATCTGCACTTTTGTGAAAATTAACACTAGCACATTAACAATTTATTATTTGTTCAATTGAGACGACAAACAGATATGGAACAAAATTAATAAAACCAAATGATATTGCGCATTATAAATTACATATGTCTGGAGTTGATCGAGCTGACCAAATGTGCTCATATTATTCCTCTCCGAGAAAAACCATACGATGGTACAAAAAGGTGTTATTCCATATGTTGGACGTTGCTGTTTGGAATAGCTATTTTCTTTATAAAAAACAACACAACCAGATGACATTTTTAAAGTTTAGAGATTTATTAATTAAATCGTTAATAAGTCTTCCATCGGCTAAAGAAGATGGCGGGAGTTTGATCAACACATTGCGAGGTCGACCCAAGAGGAAACATTTCTCACCAAGCACTTCACGTACAGGATCTCCACTTGCCAGTAGACCTGGCAGTTCATCTACTAGCCTACATTGTGATTCACCAGTTTCCAGTTCAATCAGTTGTGATCATAATTACCATATTATGGAAAAAATTCCACATCCAGTTGGTTATAAACGTAAAACGTATTTTTTACGATGCACAAGATGCTATGCTAATAAGAGGAAAAAACAAACTTCTTTTAGATGCCAATCTTGCCCGGCAAAATCAGTGTTATGTCCAGAATATTTTGGACCCTACCATACAGCAAATATATAACTGTTTGTATAAATAGTTCTGAAATGTCCCTTATTTTATTTTATAATAATTATGCATCAGTTCCTGATTTTTCTAGTTTGCATTTGAAATGTACAAAATATTTATTTTACTTGTTGAACTATAAATGAATAAAACATGAAATATAGATAATTGGTTATTATTTGTTTAGTAATTTTTATAACATGTCTAAATTTATGCCACATTTTACATTTGAAAAAATAATTTACATATATTAGATTCATGTGTGCTATGGCAGTCATAAGCAAGTAAATAAACAAATAAACGTATGAAGTCAAAATGACTGCTATAACAGTGAAGACTGCTAGAGCACTCATTTGTAAAATAATAAGAAAAAAAGTTATACTTAGCAAATGAATGTTATAGCAGTCATACCATGTTTCTTTCAAAATGGTCTTAATATTACTTATTATTCAATTCTAAGAATTTCCCTACTTTCCGAGATGAAATATCTTCATATTCCTTAAAGTTATTAAATGTGTGTTTCTGAGTGGCTCATGTAAAAAAAAAGTGTCCGCGAACGTGTTAAAAATAAAAATAAGCTGAAGACTACGAGGTATTCCATTATGTTTTAGTCTATAATAACGAAAAACTCGATTAACCGGGTTTTTTTGATTATCCGGGAGGCCTCCGGTCCCACTCATCCCGGATAATCGAGATTCAAGTGTATTAAGCTTTAAAATTATATTACGCAGTTGGGGATTCAAGTCGGGACGATATTTAGTTAAGAAAAAAAAATGATTGAAATATTAAACTTAGTTGTGCTTGTGTTGTATGTTGCCTGATGTGTGTGTTGTTCCATCCTTCGTCATTGTACGTTGCTGTTTTTTTTAAGTTCAACGGAAAATTTGTACATATGTATGTATATGGTTGCATTTAATTTTACGGTTTGTACATACTGAAGCATATAATTGTATTCAGTTGCATACAAAGTAAATTTGTATGTTACACGCAATGAAATTGTTCAGTAGAAATTAGTAACAAACGGACACTTTTGTGACATATCGATAAACTGCATGCACAATTATAGAATGAAAAGAATGAATAATAGTTAGGTTAATTATGAGGCTGTGATATGTTAGGGCCTGGATTCAGATTTTAATAGTGCATGTATGTATAACGTAATTTTGTAATGTTTTTAATCAATAGCTGTAAATTCAACACTCATTCATTTATTTACCATAACAATTCACCATTAAACATTTAAATTAATTCATCTATTATTTACAGCTTTTATTTATTTTTTTAACACTGGTTTCTATTAAGAACTTTAATCACTTTTAGCACTATTATTAATTACGTTTTGTTTTTGATTAATTATTTTGATTAAATTCACATACAAACTAACTTCCTTGAATAAAAAGCAGAAATAATTCGAACCAGTTTGATACATAATGCAAAATTGCGTTATAGATGTAAGTCACCCAACTAACATTTTGCCTTATAAATTGTCTTTTAAGAATATTTTTCACTTAAAAGAGCCCTAGAATAACATTCTCCAAGAATGTTTAAAACTGAATACTTATTAGCTTCTTGTCAAAGAAATGTCGATTTATAAACGATATTATATTCTTACATGGCATTTTTACACCTTGACAGATTCTGTTGTAAGGCTGTTTCTTACACAACACTTAGTATACTCATTGTTTTTAGTGGAAAAGTTTTCTTAGCCAAGACATATTTAGTCTTACAGTTCTCTTAATTTCTTTCTTTATGAGTGTTCTGTAGGATTTCTCTTGACCAAGAGTTTTGTAAGATTAAAACATAAACAAATCTTTATAGAGAACGCTATAAGATTACATATTGTTTAAATTCTTTTGCAAGAGCCTTTAAAGTGTGTTTCTTTTAGAAAATATGACATTTGTTTGAGTACCGCAGAAAACAAAACTTAGTGATTGACGTAACTCTAAAACTAATTAATGTTAAAAATCGACTGTTAGATATATTACCGTTTTATTCAGTTTTTTTATTTAAAATAATATAGTAAATATGTCTCTAAATATGTATTCGCAAAATATTGTATTAATACTCTTGGATAAATTCTCTTTAAGAAAAACTCATACCTCTCCCTTATTAGATACTTAGTATATTCTTACATAGGCAAATAATTAAAAATGTGATTTTAGGAGACATTTCTATCAGTGGCGGGCTCAGAGTAAATCTGATTTAACTATTTGACGACAAAGTAGACAAATACACATCAGGCCAAGTCCAGGAAATGGTGTAAAATTCTTTGCATGTATATTTTATATTTTATACAGGTCAAAATTAACCCTATACTGAGATTTTTTTTACAAGCTCTTTCAGACCATATGTTACATTTATTGGTAATCGTTGTAGATGGTCAGCACAACGAACGATATTACACACAATTGGACGCGGCGTTGTGCTTAGCGCCGGGAATCGAACTCGAGACCGCGGTGTGTCTAAGCCGTCACCTTAACCATCACTATATGACCGGTTAATAAACGTGAAACAAAATTGATTGATCTGCATGAGATGACGTTCGCTGGCATCATAAGGTCGAAAGGAGCGAAAGAGATCAAGATATTATATTTATATTCAAAACCAACACTTTGTACAAGCCATAAAACCGCAATACATACATAACAAAATGAATATGAAAGATGAAACAAATTGTAGTTAAATTATTTAATAATATACGTGTATCAGCAAGCCTTCACGGCTGGTAATATACATAAGTTTTGGTTTTGATATTTAATATTAACAAAGCAAAATATAGCCATACGTGCTTCTGGTGGTGTCAGAGGAAGTTCGTTGTAAGATCACAAAAACAGACTTCTTTCGCTTAATATTAACCTCTCACAGGTTTCTATAATATTACGTTATATTGAAATTGATATTGCGTATAGCTGATCGATTATTGGCCTGTTTGGAGGTTTCGCTCGGTAGCACCAGCACAGCTCAATCATTATATAGTTTTATAATTTTAATGGTAAAAAAAGAAAATATTATCAATACCTTAGTATGCCAAAACTATTACGGTGCCACGGTAATGCCGAGAACTTATTTAAAATGCTTATAACATACACTGCTCTGAGGTCATTAGAGCTGGCACGTAATGATTCGAATTTAAAATCAGTTGTGCTTCCGTTTCTAAAAATGTCACTCTTCGTCTCTGATTTATATATATATATATATATATATATATATATATATATATATATATATATATATATATACATATATATATATATATATATATATATATATATATATATATATATATATATATATATATATATATATATATATATATATATGTATATATATATAATATATAATATACAAAACAGTCATACAAACTTATTATTATAATAAATTGTTTGATAATATTTAGTATCAACAAATTTATATGACTTTAATTTTGTTGGTTAATTTATATTTATTTCTTCAGTTTTACCGAAGTATATAAACTCAATCCGACCCTGGAAACTAATTTAAACGTTTTCTTATAAGACACTTATAAGATATTTCACGTAGAACTTCATTTCGGCCATTGGCTTAGGAATTTCCATTATGAAAAAAAGCATCCATTTTGTAATTTTTTAGATACATTTTTTTCAAATGGAATATTTTGATATATTTTGGCAATTTTAGGAACTTAGCAAGTACTTTTATAAAGTTTCCTTTCATAACAAGTACTATGTAGTATTTTAATTAGTCCATTTTATGATATTTCTTTTTTTTGATAATTTTTATTTTTTTAAATAATAATAATTCTTTATTTTATTATTCGAATTTTTAAGAGCGCAAAAAAATTAGATCAGGTAGCTATTATTTTTTATTGAAAAATTTGAATTCGCAGCTAAATTCTATGCTAATTTCAATGTAAATTTTAATTATATAAAAAGTAATTAGTTTTTCAAGCATTATCTGTTTTAATTTAATTTATCTGTTTTATTTGTCAAAGGATAATACCAAGTTTGTTATAAAACTGAATTAAGAATCATTAAAGTTGTATAATCCTATAACATAATTTTCTAAGATTATAACGATGAAATATATGTATAGGAATACAACGTATGTCTTAAAACGCTCTTACATAAGAATGTATATTCTGATAACAACCTTAAGAAAGACTACTCTACGACTATTCTTATAACTTATATCATTCTTTCTCAAGAAAGTTTAGCCTTATATGACACTTATATACACCTTACAAGGCGCTTATTTTAACCTTATATGCCCAAATAGTTCGCCAGAAGACTCTTAAAAGCTTAATATAAGACGAATTTTAACTCTTATATCACGCTCATAAATTTCAAAATTGTTAGTTGGGCAGCGCTGTACAAACTAGTAACGGCAAAGACAAGCCGTTACAACTTATCTAAACAAATATAATCTGCCTAATATTGAAATACTATTCTACTATCTGCTATTCTACAAAATCTTACCTTTAAAAAAGTTAACCAAACTATAAATGAAATACTACAACTATCTTAATAATCTACCGGAAATACTATTTATGTTGAATTATATTAACGACTCATATTAATTACTACAATTATTATGTAAAAAATACAAAAAATAACCTAAAAAAATGATCACCAATATAAAATGCTAGAATTATATTATACAACGAAACTAATCAATTAAAATAATACTATTAAATACTATATTCTAAAACTAATTGAAATAATTCACCAAAAATATAATACAAATTATTAATTTTTATACTACAGTATATTCAAATTTCAGCGCACAAAAAACGCTGTCATTCACTAAAGATTCTTACGGAAAGAATGGCTGGAACGTCAAAAAAAATTAGTTTCGTAAAATTTTTTAATTTTTTTAAGTTTTTAAGTTATCTATAGTTACCGCTTAAGGCGATTTATTTATTTTTCATTGTTATGTTGTTTTATTTCTTGAAACATAGCATGTTATGAAGTTTATGACAGGAAAACAATTTTTTACCCAAAATTTCTCATGGCTTACAACAACTCATAATATAGTATTTTGATCGCATACATTTAGGCACATCATAAACGCGTCCCACGTATTTTTTGTGTAATCACTGTAATAACTATAAAGCGTAATATTTAATTTAAAGTAAAAAAATTTGGTCATTACATGAATAGAAAACACTTTTCGTTTTTCGATGTGTAAAACAAATAAAATAAACAAACGCCGAATTTTCAATGCATACTCAATGGCTACTATAAATAATTAAGCGATTTGTTTTGAATAAATTTTGTTATTCTGAATCATGATTGCTAAGATCATTTTTAATTTGGCCGTTCTTCGTTCAAATGTTTTTTTTATTTTTTATTTTAAAATCATATTATTGAGCGTTACAGAATCAGTGAGTGAGTGAGCTGGGATCTATTAAAAAAATAAATTCGAGATATTAGCAAATAAATAATCGGGAATTATTTGTAAAATCAAACGTAATAAATTTAACTAATAATAATACCAGAAGATTGTTATATGGTTTGGAGCTTTGGGCCAAATTTTAGTTTTCCAATTAGATATAATAAAATTCCAATTATTGATATGTTGGCTGATATAGAAAATATTTTATCACTAGATGGATAAAATCTTATTGACGAAAAAAGAGCCAAAATTACAAATGAAATAACCCAAGCTTTAAAGAAAAAGCCCACAATTTCGAAAACAAATAAAATTTTTAATTAATGTTCAAAATGTATCAAAATAATTTAAAAAAAAAAATCAGAATGTATGTTTAACCAAATCTGACAAAGGCAACAAGGCAGTTTTAATGTAGTTAACAGATTACAAAAATAAAATGACTAAACTTTCGAATGACCTAGACACGTATGAAATTTTAGGGGAGAGGCCTAAAATCCCGTATGACAAAATCCCGTAAGTACAAAATCCCGTAAATACATTTAATCCCGTATTCCAAAATCCCGTATTTCAAAATCCCGCATTCCAAAATCCCGTATTCCAAAATCCCATAGTTATAAAATCCCGTATTCTAAAATCCCGTATTCTATAAAATCCCGTAATTAGAAAATCGTGTAATAAAAACTCTGTTTTATGATTTAAAAAAAAGTCATTTCGTAAGGCTAATCATTCAAATTTATTTATTTTAATAATTATTATTTAAAAACTCAGTTAAGCATTACGCTATGCGCAATACGCTTAAGGTATTCTAATTTTCCAAGGGTATTTCTTTTTTTGATCACTCTTTTTATTTGTTTATTCCTTTGAATTCTTTTTTTATTTTTCGGTAATTTTTCCCCAGATTTTACTTTTTCAATAAGAGTCTTTGCCAAAATCAATTCTTTTGACAAATCTTGTATAATTTTATACAGTCCAGCATGCCGCTTACCAACAACAATTTTAAGGCGACGATGCCAAGCTTCAACGCAGTTTTGAGTGCGTGGGAAGCACTCGGCGCCATTTCCGTAGTCAACAACAGACCAAAATTCAGGCTTATATTGGGACCCTCTTTTCGATTTGGATGACTCACAAATGTAATTTTGTTTGAACCATGTTGCAATATTTCTCGCATTATCATCGTCTAACGCTTCGTATAATATTGAGTAATAACTATGCACGTCTTTTGGTGGTACGAATGCCAAGCTTTTAAGCATTCGAATTTGTATGGCAAACGATTCCGAATTTCCATATTTCTTCGCCAATCTCTCTTTTTGTATCTTGCGCCAGATGATTTGGCCAAAATGAAACAAGCATCCGGAAAACGTAGCTTGAGGGAAGAATGCTTTGGCTGACGAAAATATAGCTTTCTCAAAGTCGGAGATGATTTTTTTTGGATTCAAATTAATGTTGTACTCTAAACCAATCTTTCGAAGGATGAAGAATAATTGGTCATACGCTTTCACAGATTTTTTGCTCATCAAGCAAAAAACTAAGGGCACTATTTCTCCTTCAATATTGCCATGAATTGAAAATAGTTGCCTCATTATCTATGGCACCACTTCAAATGTGCCATCCATAATCCAGCAAGTGGCTTGTGAAAGGAGCTTCAATGAGGAAGATGTTCCAAGTATAATAATTTTATCTCCTTCAAATTCAGCTTCACATAAAACAAATAATTCACCTTCTAAGTAGCGCAAATTTTCCGGAATATTAATATTGTTAAGGTCATCTGGCTCCTTTATGTTACTCGAACGTACACGATGAATTTTTTTTTTGTGCCAGTTTATTTGGCAAATATACTCGTGAGGTGCTCAAAGTTTCCATAATAGATTCTCTGATTATAAGTGATGGCGGAAGTTCCGAATCTTTAGCTCGACATTTAACGGCAGTGTTAGCTCCGCATACATCTCTCTCATATGCCGATGGCTCATGTGAGTGCAATGAAGGGGGTTTCGAAATTGTATGATTTCCTTCTAGTAATTGAGTCACTACCCGACCTTTGCAATGATGACTTTTTCTTTTGCTGCATTCCCAATTGTAGGTGCTTTCGGTCTTTCTATTCACATTGTAAGAATACCCATCAATAATCAACTTATGTTTTCCTTTATTGGTTGAGGTAAGTGAAATGTTCATATTCTACCCATATAAAAGCAATATTAAAAGATAAAAACTAAAATTATTATTATCATACATACCTTCAAGAAAATTTGAATCTTATTCGGACAAATGCAATTTTACAAATAAAACGAGAACAGTTGATATCCATTTCCAAACATTTGCAACAACTTGAACCTACTTAGATTTCATAAAAAAAAATTTAACACTGTAACTAAAAAACAAATAATCAAATTATATAATTCTCAAATCTCAATGTACAGGGTGGGCCAACTTGGACTGACTGATTTGAAATATGTACTTATAATTTTTGTATTTTTAAATTTTTTTATTTTATTTTTTTTGCAGATAATACAAAATTTTATAAAATTTTATAATGTCATCATACTCAGTGCAAGAACCATGCCAATAGATTGATTTTGCTAGCGACAGAAAATGCCAATTTTTTGAATAATCTGATTACGAGCGAGCCATTTAAATGGATATTCTACCCATATTGACACACACAACACACACACACACACACACACACACACACACACACACACACACACACACACACACACACACACACACACACACACACACACACACACACACACACACACACACACACACACACACACACACACACACACACGCAGACACAGCCACACAAACACACACACACACACACACACACACACACACACACACACGCAGACACAGCCACACAAACACACACACACACAAACACACACATACACACACACACACACACACACACACAGCCACAGCCACACACAGCCACACACACATACATACACATACACACACACACACACACCATAAAATGGAGTGTATTCATAAAATATTATTATTTTATTCGTATTTATTATCCCGTAATCCAAAATCCCGTATTAACCATGAGACATAGGCTTAGATTAGGTTAAAAATCGCGGCGATTTTTAACCTAATCTAAGCCTATGTCTCATGGTTAATACGGGATTTTGGATTACGGGATTTTAGGAACGGGATTTTAGAAACGGGATTTTGGCATACGGGATTTTGGAATACGGGATTTTAGAAACGGGATTTTAGAAACGGGATTTTAGATACGGGATTTTGGAATACGGGATTTTGGAATACGGGTTTACGTACCCAACCCAAATTTTAGATTATGACTCGACTAAAAAAATTAACAGAAAAAGTTTCACAGTTATAGATAACCTCCCAGTAGTACATAAAAATAATATTCCATTACAACCAATAGTTGCAACCATAAATTCTCCGGCTTACAAGGTATTCGCTTCTGAATCAAACTAAATATGAAACATAATGCTGATAATTCTACATATTTAATCAGTCATGTTAAATATTTGTTTCGACAAAGCAGTAATAGGTTCACCAATCCGTTTCAAAAATATGTACCTCGCACATGCATTGAAAGTATCATTTAATAGTTTGAAGGATTTTTTTGAAACAATATAACGTTTTACATCACTTGAAATAAATATTATTGTGCTCTAAAGTTTACTTAAAATCCTGTATATTTTACTGCACAGATTATTTACATGCCCAGACCAGTTCAATTTATTATCTATGAACAAACCCAAGATAGAAATCGATCGACCTTGCTTATTTCATTTATGTAAAGAGCGAACAATATTGGCCCAAAATCGAACCTTGAGGAACTCCAGAAGTAATACAGATAGTTTTACTAAAATTTTCTTAATATTTTACTGAATGCTGTCTTAAATGTAAATAAGAAAAAACTAATTGACAAGCACATTTAGAAAAGTTATACTCTTTACATAGCTTGATTACTAAGGTTGTATACGTTCATAGTAACTTGGAGACATGTTTTAGGAATAGGTGTAACTATGGCTATTTTCCACATATCTGGAAAGACAGATTTAGTATGTGCTGAATTTATTTGATAGGTTAAATGGGGCAAAATTATTGGCATTAAAAGTTTAATAAAAATAAGTGGTATGACATCAGCACCAGCCGTGCCGGATTTAATTCTATCTAAATGTAGGGAAGCTTCATCATTAGAAACATTACAAAAAATAGAAAGCATTTTCAGAACTATATTGCAACGTATCTAAATTTAACTTATTATTATTTGCAAGGAAAACCAAACCAAACTATTCATTAAACTCTTCTGGAGTTATAATAGATTTCGAGTCAGCACAAGGAGAATGAATGTAAGCCCTAAAATTTTTCCAGAATAATTCACATGGGATGTTTTTGTTAAAACGATCATTGAAAAATTGGTGTTTTGTGGACTTAATCAAATTATTTACTTTATTTCTAACTCTGATATGTTCTGACCGATTGAACTCAGTTTTATTTCGTTTCCAGTTCTCGTAAAGAAAATCGTGAATATTTCGGTACCTGAAATTTCATTACCAAAGTTAATCTTATTTAATAGAGGTTTCATTAATTTTCATTAAAAATTGATAGTTGCCCGTTTACAACACATAATGAATAAAGACTATTCCAGTCTAAAGAGCTAGCAGCCATAAATAAAGCATCCCTGTCAATATTACGAAAGTTTCTTACAAAATTAAATTGTGTGTTTACCTTAAAATTCCCAGTATAAAAGGCATAGGAACCATACATCAGATCGTGAGTGGTAGCAATTTCGGGGAACGAGATTTGTCTTAAAGTATCAAAATTGGCAGGATAATTAGCAAACCCTATACTAATTAAGATAGCTTTGCCCATGAAATTAGTGGCATCTTTTGAAATTAAAATAGTTCTGAATGAAAGCTCTTTTGAGAAGTCGCGCATAACGCCTTTGAGTAATTTTTAAAGTAGCTTCCTGGACACGGCTACGTAACTCTTGTAAATTTCTGATCGGCTTGGAGTAGACCTCCAATTTTGTCCATTTGTTTTTTAATATTATTACTACTAAATGAAATATTAATAATTAAGTGACCAGCCCAAGTTGTAACTTTTGCAGAATACATAATACAAGTTTTGCGTGACACAAATAATTTTAACAACGACTGTACATATACACATTGTTCCTAATTCATTTGGTTCCATTTTAATTTCGATCAATTAAAAAATCTACGTAGTTTTTTCAAGAGTGTTCGCTATTGTGACGGTTTGTTTACTTTAATCAGCTGTTCATATAAAATAATAAATAAAGTAGACAGGTCAAAGATATTTGAAAAATAAAATGTTTTCCGTTATTGTCATTTGAAACAATTTCTTGAATGATTTTTTTTTTTTTTTTGTAAAGGAGAAAATTTAGTGTCTTGTATATAAAAATTAGCAATAAAATTAAGTTTTACGAGCTTTTACGATTGTTTACACAAAAACAAAAGGATGATCATCCCAAATTCATCAATTTTCGAACAAATTCCTTGATTTTGATGAAACACGTGTTTTATGACTTAATCCGTACGGTACTTTCTTGTATGCAATGGTGTGATTTTATTGAAAGTATTTGGCCGTTTCAACTATTGTGGACCCTGTTTAGTCGCACTTGAGCATCGGCACGCGAAGGTTGTGTTATTAATATTGTCTGTATTCGAAAGATTTCGACTACTGCTTTGACCGTATTATTTCTTCTAAAAATGGCAAAACGCAAGCAAATCACGCTTGAACAGCGAAGCGCTATTTGTACTCTACGTGAGGAAGGATACAGTGAACGTCAAATCGCAGAAAGGCTCGAAATTTCTTATAAACGTGTCCACTACATCCTTGTTAGAAAACAACAAACTGGGAAAAATGAAGATAGAAAAAGATGTGGTAGGCCCAAATCTACAACAAATTGAGAGGATAATTTCATCACAGTTCTCTTTAAACAGAATCAATGCTTAACTGTACCACGAGTTACCGCAGCTCTGAATGATACGCGAGAAACAATAATTTCAATAACAACTGTTAAAAGACGTCTACTGTCTGCTGGACTTAGAGGATGTGTTGCTGCTAAAAAACAAAACTAACCATTCGACCTAAGAAAAATAGACTAGAATGAGCAAAGGCGCATAAAACTGTGCAATAAACCATTGGGAAAGTGTCCTTTGGAGTGATGAATCAAAGTTTGAAATTTGGTGGTAATGTCATGGTTTGGGGGTATTTTGGCAACAGTAAACCCAAAAATCTTGTGAGGATAACCGAAAAACTAAACAACAGGATAATAATCCTAAGCATTCAACAAAACAGTGCCAGATCTTTTTGAACAAGAAAAAAGATGAAAAGATTTTAAAAATCATGCAATGACCATCTCTCAATCAGCTGACCTTGCTCCCATTGAACTTATTTGTAATGAACTCAATAGAAGGGTGAAAAATCGATCTGCTACGAGCTCAGAACATTTATGGTAACTACAGAGAACGAATGCAACAAGTTAAACGAAGATTATTTCAGGAAATTAATTAATAGAATGCCTGGCATATGCAAGAAGATAATAAAAGAAAAAGGTGGACACTTCGATGAAGCTGTACGTTAAATTTTTATTTTGTTTAAATTAGTTTTTATTTAATTTTTAATTTTATATCAATACACATAAATTTAGATGGCTTTGTTTTGTTTTACTTGGTTTTACCTTTGTTGTATATTTTGTACCCCTGACTTGTTAAATATAAGTTTAATTTATGTAAACCATATTTTTATATGATAATGCTATAAAAAATTAATAAATAAAACGAGTACGGTGCGTACCATTGATTTGAAGTGACAGATCAAGACCGGGGACTCAAAGCTGAATAGATACCATGAACGGATGGTAAATTTATAAATAATTTTAGTTTCTGTTAAAAAACTTAATGTATAGAAAATAATTAAATAATAACATTATAATAAAGTGTGATCTGAAATGTGATAGTGACGATGGTGTTGTTTTCAATTACTAAAACATATCGAGGACCAAACCTATAACATGGCGACCGTGAAAATTCAAAATTAGCTGCATACATAATGTATTATGTGTTTTAAAATTGAAGGTGGTTTGGCGTCTATTGGAGGGGGGACCAAAGTTGAGTAGATTAATCTACCAGCTCCGTAACCTTCCAGTAGGGTGCGCATCATGTCTGCTGTTCTGGTCATGTCATGAGACAGCTGCGTGATGGGTACAATTGTGTAAGGGGTAACCTGTTCACAATTCGCAGGTGTAGGTGCTGCCTCCTCGTGGCAACCACTGGTAACTAAGGCCATTTGGCCCAGTAAAGCGCTAAAGGAGAAAACCTTGACAAAAAAACCTAATCTAAGGTGGAACAGCATATGCCGATTGATGAATGGCTGATAGGTTAATCAGTTCAAAATATGCGGACTTTGGATACCAGGCACCCTCCAGTTTTATTTAACCTTCCTGTAGTAACGCTGGGTAACCTACAGGTGATTTGCAATTCTCAGCAACTCGTAAGAGTAAAATCAAACGGAATACGGGGTAGGAGTATCGGCTCCAATGCTACCTTCTTTCTAGTGGAACTACATGCTGTAGTAAACATCTAGGAGGGAGAACAATAAGCCCAGATAGTATGTATCACGTACCGGGAGGCAGTATGGTCAGGTCCATTAAGAACCTGAATATTGACTAGACGGATAATAAGCAGGGTCCAGTACAATAGATCTTTTAGGTCGCAGTGCAAGGTGGCTGATCGCCCGCATGGCCCTCCAATAATAATAATAATAATAATTTTAAAATTGAAAGTTCATAATTTGTTTAAAAAAAAATAAAAATAAAAATCATGATTTAAAAATAATACTTAAGTGATAACAATTATTTGCATAATAGTACATTGTGATAATATTTTTATAAAACAACGGTTCATATACGAAGAACGTATCATGAAATTTACATGCAGCTATAATACTTCGATAATGGTATGCAATTTAATGGAATTTAATATTTAATAATAATACCTAGTTAGTGATATAAATTATCAAAGCAAAAAAAGGGAGTTATTTCATGCATATTTCTTAGCAAATCAAACTCTGTTATTTTTCTGATCATTGAAGAAACAAATAATATTAATTTGTATTTACGCTATCATTGCCTCTAAGTCTTTGAAATATTTCTATTGACAATTTTTTTTTTTATCAAACAATGTACCATAAAAATAACATTTCCAATTTTTTCTCGAATGACTACAATATATGAGCAAATACTAAATAATTATTTTTGTGAAATTACTGAATTTATTGCTAAAATAAAATTAATTCAACAAAATGATGAAACTAACTACGAATCCATTAAAGTTTTAAGAGATCATTTTGATTTGTATTCTGAATATTTTGAACAAAATATCGAAAAATTATCTAGTAAAAAATAAACCATTTGCAAACGTCAAAACGGACTTCTTAAACTAAAATGTAAAAAATATATGGAATCGCTTGGGTTCGATTATGATGCCGATTTTATATTTGCTTTAACATTGGATGAGGTTAGGAACAAAGCAAATATTGACACTAACTCAGATTCAATAAATAATTTAATAATTGGTGGTGTAAATAATATTTAAAATTCAGACTCAAAACATAAAATGGAATCATTTGAATCTTAATCCCAGATTTCGATGGTAATGCTGCAAGTGTCGAGGACTTTATCGATAAACGCGAATTTTACAATAGTCCACTAAAGCCAAGCCCAAAGTCTTTTGAGGAATTAAAAATGTTATTAAAAATCGCTGTTCAAGTAAAATCTCAAAACATAAAAAAATGGAGGAAATACAAAGTTTGAATCAATATAAAAGTTGTGCTAAGTGTATGTGCTGATTTAATCAAACTCAAAATGCAAGACAAGAAAGAAGAGGAACTTAAAACAATCAAATCAGAAGTCGAAGAATCAGCACTCCACGTTTTTACTAGAGGATTACAACGAATTAAAATACGTCAAGCCCTAATCTATAAAGAGCCTAAATCATTATCAGATGCAATTCAATTTACTTTAGAAGCGGAGTCAAAATTAGAAACTTCACATGAAGCAACAATTAATCGTTATTCTAATCGTAACACATATTATAATCGAAATACAAACTTTCATCAAAACCGTGGTAATTTTCACCGTAATCAAAATCGTTCAATTCCGCGATGTTTAATAATGAAAATTATCGTCAACAAAATTACAATTTCATCGAAATATTAGAAATGCTAATTCGAATAATCAAAATTTTCGTAATTATGAAAATCAGAAGCAAGGTTATAACAACAGTAATTGCAATCAAATATGTGCAAAAAATTGAACGACAAGTAAATGAAATGCTTGCAGATGACATTATTGAAAATTCGTATTCCCCATATAATTCACCTCTCCTATTAGTACCCAAGAAAAACTGTAAAGACATTAAGGACTGAAGAGTGGTTGTGAACTTTAGGAAAATTAATAAAAAAGTAATTTACGATACATTCCCATTACCAAGAATCGACGAAATGTTAGATCAGCTGGGTTGTGCTAATTTTTTTTCAATTTTGGATTTAAAAGCCGGTTTTTACCAAATCGAAATTGAACCTGGATCACGTGAACTAACTGCATTTTCTACTAATTCAGGTCATTACCATTTCAAATGCTTACCGTTTGGTTTAAAAATGTCACCCAATAGTTTTCAACCTATGATGACAATTGCAACGAGCGGATTATCACCAGAAGCTTCATTTTTGTATGTTGACGATTTAGTTGTTTTTGGATGTTCATTAAGACACCACACAATTCGAATTTAGTAAAAGTATTTGAACGTTTACGAAATTTTAACCTAAAATTAAACCCCAAAAAATGTAAGCTTCTTCAAATAATAGTAACTTACCTGGGACATCAAATTTCAGATCGTGGCATTTTACCACATTTTGCAACTACTATAGACGATTTGTGAAAAACTTTGCAAGAATTGCGGAACCATTGAATAAATTGCTACGTAAAAACGTTAAATTTGAATGGACAGTAAAATGTTAAGAATCATTTGACATATTAAAGACAATGTTAATGGAACCCCCTTTGTTACAATATCCTGATTTTGGTCAACCATTTCGTTTAACAACCGACGCATCAGATACCGCATGTGGTGCTATATATTATCACAACTGAAAGATGGTCATGATTTACCCATGGCATATGCATCAAAAACATTCACCAAAGGTGAAAAACATAAACATCCAGCACTAAAACAACTGACAGCTATTCATTGGGCAATTAAATATTTCAGGCCATATTTACTAGGTCGAAAATTTAAAATTTTCACTGATCATCGTTCATTAATTTATTTACATTATAGGAAAGTCAAATGTATTTGGAGATGCAATATCCCGAATTGTTATTGACAGTGATGAACTAAAACAATTTACAGTCATTGCTATCACGAGAAGTAAGGCTAGACAAACAACTCAAAATAATCAATGCCTCCAAGAGCCTGGTCAACTTGCGGAGTCTGGAAATTTGAAAGTATACTCGGCTATACTTGCAAGCGAAACAAAAGGTTTTCGTAAACTGGAATTTTATATTCAAAAAGATTTTCACAAAAATGTAGCTACAATAGAAAATCAGAAACATAAAAGCATCGTTAATTTGAATGTTAAAACATTAGGTGAATAATGATCTTCACACTAGAGCGGGCACTTCCAGAAATTGAAAATTTATTAATTCAAAGTGGGTACTCACATTTAAAAATAAACTATAATGATAACATTTCTAAGTTCGAGGAAATTAGTAAGTTTAAAAAAATTGGTAATCGTATTCTTGAAATTGCTATTAACCCAATACGTATTGAAGTTAATGATGAAAAAGTTATACAACAAATCATACAAAATAATCATAAAAGTTTAATCGGAGGACATGCAGGAGTTACAAGACTTTATCATAAACTGAGCGAGAAATATATCCTAAATTAAAACGAAAAATTCAGAATTTTGTATCAAATTGCAAAACATGTAAATTAAATAAGTACCAAAAATACCATAAGGAATAACAACAGATTACAGATACTCCATGTAGTAGCTTTGACGTAATATCTATTGATACAGTTGGTCTATTAATTATGTCAAATCAAGGTAATCGTTACGTATTAACTATTCAAGACGAATTAAGTAAATATGTTGTATTATACTGTTATATGTTATACTCTTATACTGTTATACTAATGTCACTAGGGTAGTTAGATGTAGAACGCCATACTGATGAGTTATGCTCTAATAAATAAATATATATTCTAACTAGTGTTTGTTATTATTAAATTAGCAACCAAACATAACATGGTGTCAGATGTGATGATTTAAGAAAATATTTTCATAATACATAAATTAATTCTTAAATTATCGATAAATATAATAAAAAAAAAAAATCACATAGTGAACAAAAAAACAAAATGGCTGACGAGTTGAAGAACGTGTTTAAGGATTTTTCGGAAAATTTTAAACTCATATCGGACAATTTACAAATGCTAAATGTAAATATGATAGAAATGCAAAAGAATTTAAAACATAATCTGAAAGGTGGAAATTCGATTAGCCGATCTCAAAATGTTCCATTTCCAAAACACTTAGACGTCGAAAACGGCGATATCAGCGAGAAATTCGAACTATTTAAAAATAATTGGAACGAGTATGTAATCGCAGCTGGTATAGACAAATGGCCGGAAGAAGCTGAAAAGAAAAAGATTAATCTATTACTAACGTTGATGGGGGACGAGGCAAAAATAAAATATAGTAGCATTTTTCATTGACAGAGGATGAAAAAACAACATCTGTAAATGTATTGAAGCTTATAGGCGAGCGTCTTGTTTCTAAAAGAAATGTATTATACGACCGATATTTATTCCATACTTCCAATCAACTAAGTGATGAAACATTTGATACTTGTTTAGTCAGGTTACGTCGTATAGTGGATGTATGTAAATACGATCAAGCGGTTACAGCCGACGATAGGCTAAGAGACAGGATTACGTTCGGTATAAAAGATCAATATTTAAAGAAAAAATTCTTAGCTGAGGATCCGGAAATCTTAACGCTGGAAAAAATTATACAGGAATATAAAATAAATGAAGTCACGGAGGATAGATTTAATAAAATAATTGTGGACGAAAATAAATTTGACAATAAACTAAAACAAAAAAAGATTCAAGATAAGAAGAAAAACAATGATCGTAAGTGTAAATTCTGTGGTACATATCACGTTTTCGATAAAAGTTTATGCCCAGCCTATGGAAAAAAGTGTACAGCATGTAATGGGAAAAATCATTTTGATACAGTGTGTAAAAAGAAAAGTAAAAATATGAGAGAATTGAATTATGAAAGTAACAGTTCTAATAGCAGCGAATCATGTTCACAATATCCATTAAAAATTGATAAGATTATTGACAACTCTAAATACGGTGGTGGTGAAAAGCTGAATTAAAACTAAAATTTGATAAATGGGAAAAAATGCGGGAGTTACATTTCCCATGCACTAGCATGAACTCCGGAGAATACAGAACATTATTAAGAATCAATCTCCTTCCATATTTAGAGACGCACAGGACAGAAAATTTAACTTTTCAGCAAGATAACGCTTCCGTGCACAAGAGAAATGAGACTCGCTCATGGCTAGAAACGCATAATGTTCAGGTATTGCAATGGCCAGCCTGCTCACCAGACCAAAACCCAATTGGAAACATCTGGGGAATCTTGGTTCGAAAAATATTTGCTGAAAACAAGCAATATGAAAACGTTTCAGAGTTAAAAATGGCCGTGATTGAAGCTTGGTAGTCAATTGGTGAAGATGTTCGAGTAAGCTTAGTTGAGAGTATGCCGAACAGGATATTTGAGCTTATTCAGACTCATTATTAATTTTCGTTTATTTTTAATTAAAGTGATTTTATTTTTTGTTAATTATTAAAGTGAGTCTATAGTTGTGCATCACTAGAAAACAAAACATTGAATTATAACGGTGAATAAAATGAATAAATTGTCTAATTTTCTTTGTAAATTTTGTTGTTTTTCTATGCCCTTTTATACTGCACCATTGGCTTCATCTCAAACTTTCTTGGAAACCAAGAGTATGCTGAAAAGAAGATGAGTATATAGTTCTGCACCACAGTGTATTATAACTTTCCAAGTAGTTGATGTTAACCATGGACCATTGTTGTCAAACAGTGCGTGTATATATAAAGAGTAGTATAATAAATAGGAATGCAGAAACAATTATAGAAAAATATAGTGATGTGTTTACTGGCTACGGTTTATTGCGCGGTGAAGTAGAACTGGCGATAGATCAATCTGTACAATCAGTTATCCAATCAGCTCGGCTGGTTCCGAGGGCCTTAAGAAAACGATTAAAAACGGAACTGGATACATTAGAGAAGGATGAAATTATAACAAAAGAAGAAAATAATACCCATTGGGTGAGTAACATTTTGTTAGTAAAAAAGAACAACTCATTTAGAATCTGCTTAGATCCGATTCCTTTAAATGTTGCTAGAGGTCTTTTATTACGATTAAGAAAAAATAATTGTAAGCTAAGCAAATCCAAATTAAAATTATGTCAAAGAAGTGTAAAATTTTATGGACATATTTTAACCGATCAAGGTCTGCCATCTCCCAAGGACAAGCAGGACTTACAACGCTTTATGGGTATGCTTAATTACCTAAGTAAATATATCAAGAATTTGAGTACGGAATGTGCTGAACTTAGGAAATTTACATTAGAAAAAGCTGAGTGGAAATGGGCTGCGAGTGAAGATCATCAATACCAAAGACTAAAAGTTCTAGTCTCTGACATAAAAAATTTAAAATATTTTGGAGTTGGAAAACAAATTACGATAGAATGTGATGCTAGTAGCACAGGACTTGCTTGGTGTAGCTGTTTTTCAAGATGATAAGTTTATTGGCTATGCATCGCGAACTTTGACATTAGCCAAAAAAAATTATGCGATGATCGAAAAAGAACTATTAGAAATAGTTTTTCCTGCGTTCATTTTGATCAGATGATAGTGGGAAATGTGACTACAATAATCAAAACAGATCACAAACCATTGGTTTCGATCTTCAAGAAGCCTCTACTGAAAGCTCCAAAGAGACTACAGCTAATGTTAATGATTTTGCAGAGATATAACATTAATATTCAATATGTTGAAGGTAAAGCAAACATTATCGCAGATGCTTTGTCAAGAGTTTCTTACGACACATGCGAAAATAATTCATTTATTAGGGAAATCAATCGTGCAAATATTTTCAAAATACCTACGGAAGAACAAGTAATCGGAATTGAAAATACACTAAAGTTTGCAAAGGAAAACATATTTTGGCCTAACATGTCTTCGGAAATAAAAGAGAAAGTGCAAATGTGCGATATATGTATGAAGTTTTCTAAATTGCAACCGAATCCACCGATGCAGTCACATGCAATTCCAACATATGCTTTTCAATTTGTTTCCATGGATGTGTTTTCAATTATATATAAAAGAAAACCATTTACTATGTTGATTACAATAGATAAATATTCTGATTTTTTCGAACTGGATATACTAAACAGCTTATCGGCAACAGTACTTATTGAAATTTTAGCCGCCACGGAATACCTCAACGTGTTTGTTCTGACAATGGAACAAATTTTGTTAACAAGCAGTTTGAGGAATTTCCTCGAAAATGGGGTTTCGAACATGATACTTCATCTCCTCATCATCAAAGGGGAAATGGTAAAGCGGAATCAGGAGTTCAAATTGCTAAAGATTTAATACGGAAAGCTGAAGAATCTAACGAAGATTTATGGTTTAGTCTATTACATCTAAGTAATTCTCCGATGAATTCGAGTCCAGTACAAAGAATTTTCTCTAGAAAAACTCGAACCTTCTACAGCTGTACAGGAGTACAGTCCAAAAATTGTGGAATGTGTACCGGAACAAATGGTACAATTACGTCGTGATAGTAAATTCTATTTTGATAAAAAAACAAAGCAGTTACCTGAATTAGAAATTGGACAACATGTGGCTGTTCAAAAACATCCACAATCCAACAAACTATGGTGAAAAGGAATTATACAACAAAAGCTTAAAGATATATCCTATTTGGTGAATGTTAAAGGAAATTTATATCGACGAAATATTATACATGTCAAACCTCGTACTTCGGAAGACGAAATAATCGAACATAATTTAATTCTCAGTTTAATTCTCAGGATACTGCTAACGATTCTGCTGGTAAAACTCAAATGTTGACTCAAAATATCAACACAAACGATGTCTTAGAAGCGAATCAACCATTAGCATGTCGTCCGAAACGCAATATAAAACTTCCAAAAAAATTTGATGACTTTGAATTATATAAGTAGTTTAAATAAAATAGATATCTGTAAAATTTTGAATTATATAACTATATTATTTTTAAATAAAATTAAAACAGGGAAGATGTTATACTCTTATACTGTTATACGTATGTCACTATAGGGTAGTTAGATATAGAACGCCATACTGATGAGTAGTGCTCTAATAAATAAATATATATTAATCTAACTAGTGTTTGTTAATCTTAAATTAGCAACCCAACATAACATGTTGTATTAAGCGTCTTGCCAAATAAAGAAGGTAATACAATTGCAAAAGCGTTTATTGAAAATTTAATTTTGGTGTTTGGTGCACGGTACGGAATATCTGAATAAGATTTTTGATAGTATAATAAAAACTTTGAAAATTGAACATAAACATTCAATACCGTATCATCCACAAACTATAGGAGGACTAGAAAGAAATCATAGGAATCTAAACGAGTTTTTAAGATCATTAGTAAATAATGAGCTTATGGATTGGGATGACTATATCAAATACTACGAATTTTGTTATAATACCACACCGCACAGCGTGCTTGGCTATACACCATTTGAGTTAGTATTTGGAAAAAAAGTTAATTTCCCATCTGATATTTTTCAAGCTGGAATAGAACCATTATATAATATGGATGACTATTGCAAAGAATTTAAACACCGTTTAACATTAGCACATTCGCGCCAACATAACTTATTGTTGAAAGAAAAAGAGTCAAGGAAATTACTATTGGACGATAAAAATAAATCAAATTATATTGAATCAAAATAAATTAGATGCAATTAAAAATGGCCCATTTAGAATAATAAGTCTTAATGATAGTAATACCGTTATTGAAAATGTAAATAATAAAATTGTTACAGTGAAATTAGGAGCCATTACGCGGCTTTGATTCGGGTAGATCCCAGTGGAAAAAAAAGGAGGGTTCTCTTGCCCCTAATTACCTATCACTGTAGACATATCTACGTGTAATGATAATATTTTTTTTATAAACAGCATTTGTAAAAAATCTCATCACCAATAAAATTAAAAATGAGTTAAAGCATAGTGTTATATAATTATTAAGAAAATAAGATTGTATTCATTTAAAATATTAACAATTTCTTTTATAATAAACTATCCCTTTTCAGGGTTTTATAAATACTCAAATTATAAATTCGTACAGAAAATAGATAAAATAAGTCTAAAGGAATATACTTTAAATTATAGAGAAATAGAATGTTGACTGATGGTTTATTTTAAAGTGAAAATTCACGTTGTAATTGATGTTATTACACATCACAAGAAAATTAAATTAAACTTACCCACAATCTCCTCGAAGCGCTTCAATTGGATTGGTGTAGCTGAAAATCGGTTTTACCCGGATTAAGTATTATGGAATTTTCGCTTTGAATCTACCTATCAACAATTACATGCATTAACCGAATATTTTTGTAATAAAATAATTGCACTTTGCAATTTACAGAATTTACGGTAAATTGAAGAATAATATATGGATTAAATTGCACAAGAAATTAATATAAATATAAATTTGATTTTCCTCAGAGATGGATAAGCATAAAAGTTAGATAATGTTATAAATTTGTAGAACAATCACATGTGAATTGAGAAAAAAAAAATAGAGTTAGAAAGAAAAAATGGTATAAAAAAAAATAAAACACTTAAAACCGCCCGTGATCTTCTCGGTTTCCCGTTAGAAAAATAAATCCGTTTAGGTAGTTTGCATCTTTGGTTTAACTTGCTGTTTAAAAAAAAAATCAGAAAAACCGCAAGAAATTAGAACTTGCACTTAATTTATCCCAATCGTGTATAATTACCATTTATTTTTATATCGAATAATAAGATTCACATCCTGTTATACAGCGTGTTCTTAACGGGTTGTATTATATATCAGCCGCTAACATTTACTACGGGCACATCACTTTTATCATTTTAAATAGAAATAAGGAATGATCAATTTTATAAATATGTAAATTGATTGAAATTTATGGCAATAACATTACCTTATCACAATCAGGTGAAGATTTAATTAAATTTTCTCGAGATCACGGCACTTAGTATCTTAACTGTACTGGTATCAAGTTATAAATTGGTTTTAATGTTTGTTCTACGGATTTACTTTGCAAACTGATCTATGCAGTGTTAAATTATTTTATTTTCATACTTAAGAGTGAATGTATGCAAATTTGTGGTCAGCTACTACTCTACATACACACACGCACGATCGTTTCACTTGCCGATAATACCAATCGTATAAGTTACGATTTATGTACATGATCAATACAGATAAACCATACAAAACGCTACAACAGAGCATATAAGGATAGGTCAGTTGTCCAGAATTTAATTACATAGACAGCATTCCACCACTTATATTTCGAATTATAATTGCATATATGTAGCAGAAGAGAAGAAAAATTTGTCTATTGTACCAATACATCTGAATGTATAATTGCATCTCATACTCTCCTATTATTTTTACATGCAAATTTACTAATGCAATTATATTCAAATTAGTGTATGCCTTATCATCCCATGACGTCATTAACACTCAGGCTGTGTGTGCGTATAATTGCAACTACGCGAATATAAATTTTCATCAAAACATTTGTTACAAAATAAAAAAAGAAGTACATAAAAATATGCTAACAAAGTATTAAAAATTATATTTAGGAACTTATAAAATTTTATATTAATCATTATCATTAATAACATAACACCTTGCTGCTTCCAAACTTTTGGACGGTAGTGTATAGGTAAATTATTTTTTAAAAAAAATTTCAATAGTGCTCTTGAAAATGATGCAAACCTTCGAAAATTTGGGATAATAAAAACTTTTAATTTACAAAAAAGTAAAATTGGTCTATAACCAACAAACAAGATTACTAATCATATTATTTATGTACATATTCATACATATATATAAATAATATTTGGATTTAATATTTAATCATAATATAAAATTAATGGAAGGTGTTTCCGGCTTAACATTTTTATTTTGTATTTTTTTTATTTAATACGTACGAGTATTTGAATAATTAATAATAATAAAGGTAAAATTGTCATGGTTCGTTTATCCACCGGTAAAGCGACAACATCGTTTTTTTTTGGTTTATCAAAACGTGACAAAAAAACAAATTTTTGCATGAATTCATCCTACCAACCACCACCAACAATGACGATAGTGTATCATTGAGGCAGAGAAACAACCAACTAACCAACCACAAAAAAAATTTTTTTTATTCAATAAATCAAATAAATAACATTAAAAAATGGAAATATTGAAAAAAAATCGCGTGTTTAATTTCCTCCATTTTCACTATCAATTGTTAACGACGGTTGTGTTTGGTTAGCGGGCGGTGGTGATGGTATTAATTTAAAATAGAAAAATCAATATAAACTGTGATTAATGGTGTACTTAGCGACATACCTAAATCCGGATCATCATGCGTTAAAGTTTTTCCAAATATAACAAAATTAATAATCACAATAAAAATATTTTTATATTTTGCATTCATAATTTATTTATTTATTTTTATTTTCCACTTTTTTTTTGATAATTTTCACATAAAAACTGAACTGTATACAATTTCCACTTGTATTTTTATTTTTTATATTTTTTTATTTTATTTAACCAAAAATTTTCCACACTTTTTTTTTTTTTTTGCTTTTCTTTTATTTTTCCATCACACAATACACATTTTATTAATATTTATGCTGCCAAACAATAATAGAAGGGCGCAAAATAAAAAAAATCGTATGTAACACAATACAATAATAAACCCAACAACAACAAAAACACTTTAACTAAATTTAATTATTTTATCACGACACATAAAACTTAAAAGATTCTTCATTTTATTACAAAATACACTGATAAGGAAATTATTTGAAAATTTCTAATCATTTCAAAATTACCCGCAATAGTAATTATTATAATTTTTTTTTTTTATGAAATTTCCACAAATTTTCTTTAAAAACTTTATTGAAACCACCGAGTGCTTTGATATCGACACAACGCGCGACTTAACAATAAAACGTCTGTCCGTGAACTAAAAAAAAAAAAGAAAAAAGCACAAGGGAAAATCAACAAAATTTACCATCATCGAACGAAATATGTTTTATGTATTTTTAGTTTTTATTCTTCGTCTGTGTACGAGCTTTTTTCCTCGGTACATAAATTACATCATAATCCTGTATGTATTGGCTATACAAATGCGGGTAATTTTGAGGAAACAAAATTTTTTTTTGTTTTTGTGGGGAAAATAGTTTGTGCTGAAAATGAAATGTATTCATGCGCATTTTGTATGCCAATCTCCTACTCAGCACACATACATGTACGTGTATATTTACATACAAATAAAGGTAAACGAGCTTTTTTCTTTTCTAAATGTTATTCAATGCTCATTTAAACATGTTACTGGTAAATAAAGCACAACAAAGAAAATGTTATATCATTTCGGTACAGTATTCACATTATTAACATAATGGATAATGTGCATTGTGTATCTACCGATTCTCTCGTAAGATGAGGTAAATATTTTTTTTTGTTATTTTTATTTTCCTGTTTTATGTATGATAAGAAAAATTCGAGGCGACTCACTTTATGCTTTTTATCTTACTACGTTTATCTCAGGGCAATTTTACGAAGCCATAAACATTTCCCTTATTTGTTTGATCATCTTTTTACATTCTCGGAAATTTTCCGTTTATATCTAAAACAACTTCATGTTTGTTTATTTAGTAAAAAATGTTGAAAAAAAAAAAATCATACAATTTTATTGCCAACACCTTACTCGCTGATATTTCAGTACCAACAAAAAAAAGGTTCGTTTTATTTGGTATTTGATTATTCACTTGGCTCATTTAAAATTGTTTTCTGTCTTAACTCTACAACTCATGACTGCGGGGTCTAACCAGACCACATGCAAACTTTAAACTACGGTCCTGAGCTAGCGGTCAATATTATCCACTCCTTATCTGAACCAAAATTCAATTTAAATATCTATGAGTGCTGTCAGATCGGTTGCAGTTTCAGTTGATCGCTGGATGTCGCTCAAATTATAACTTGCAGTCATGGAATTTTAAAGAAACAAAACTCGTTACTTTATATTTTTAATTTTGTTATAATAAATTTATTTTTTTTTAATAATTTTAATTACTAGATTGATGAGGTTACAATAATTCTGATTCTTATATTTTATCATTTTTATTTATACAATGCAAGTATTCAAAATATAAAAAAGAAAGTAAGTAAAAAGTAAACTTCTGAGAATTAAAGTAAAACGCATTGAGAAAATGCAAGTACAGATATAATTATTGTTATTGAAATTAATTTTAGTCAAAACAAAATGCTGATTATTGTCACGACATATGCCCTAAAACCATGTAACGCATATTGTAAACGTAGCCACAACTACAATAAAGCGCTTAACAGCAGTCAATACCAACTCGCGTGTCTGATCTCACATGGTGTCAGAAGTGACCTAAAAAAAAAAAAAATATATAATAATAAAAAATTAATATAATTTATATAATAATACAATATAATATAATATAAAAATAAAAAATTAATAAGAGTAAGCAAACTAAAAATTACAAAAATTCCTATAAAAAAAAAAAAAAAAATCAAGATGACTCAAGAAAATAATAATGCGTCTCTAATAAAGCCACCAAAATCGCTAACAGTAAATGAACATGCGGCAAAAAATTGGGAAGAATGGCTTCAACAATATAAATGGTTTTAAATTGCAATTAACCTCATAAACCAACGTTGAGAAGTACAAGCAGCAACATTTATGTCAATTATTGGATTAGACGCAATAAGAATTTTCAACACATTCAAACTTGATGATAACCAAAAAGTAGAAGTTAAAACAAATTCGTAAAACACAAATTCGAAGAGTATTTTACTCCGAAATGAAATGAAACATATGAACGATATATGTTTAATAAACTTCATCAAGAAACGAGACAGTCATTCGAAGATTGTTTAACAAAAGTAAAAACGCAAGCATCAAAATGCAACTATGAAACACTCATGGATAGTTTAATCAAAGACAAAATAGTAGTAGGAATTGTATCAGACAACGTTAGAGAGAAATTTTTGACAGAAACCGAGTTAACGTTAGATAAGGCAGTCGAAATCTGTAAAATATCAGAACAGACAGTGAAACAATTGCAGTCATTCAAGAAATCATGAAAGAAGTGACAATTAAAACATCAACGCTATTGAAATTAAAAATAAGAAAGCATTTTATTGTAAGAGATGTGGATCAACACGTTTACGAAAAAACTACCCAGCTTACGGTAAAATATGCAATAAATGTAAAATAAAAGGACATTTCGAAAGTGTGTGTAAAACAAAAATACAAGAAAAGGAAAACAGAGATAAAAACAAAAAATCTCAGAAAAAAGTTCTTAACCTAGAAAACGGTGACAGTGACGGCAGAGAGCACTCCGAAGAAAGTAATAGTGAACAACTGGATATCGAAACAATAAAAGTAGATATAATTAAATACAATAATATTAAACAATCGAGTTTAAACTTGATTCGGGGGCACAGTGCAACGTGTTACTTCTAAAAATCGCATCGAAGTTAAACGCGAAAATTGATAAATCAAAAACCAAAAATGTATTATCATATAGTGGAGACCAGGGCCCTATTGCACCAACTACTTATCATTTATTACTTATCAACTTATCATAAGTTAGTTTTTTTGATAATGATAAGTGATAAGTGTTTCACCAAAAATAACAAAATCTCACTCACTTATCAATTTGAAAACTTATCAAATTTTGATAATGATAAGTGATAAGCGTTGCACATCAGATTGTTTATAACTTATCCATTGACGAATTATCAAATTTTTATGATAATTTGTAATCTATACAAAAATACTATAAATGTGATAGTGTTTGCAAAATAATATGCTTTCTGCACATTTTATATGTTAAACAATGGTTTTGTACCTATATAGCAAAACAATTAAAAAATTCTTGTTGTACTGTAATTTAATAACAACAACAATTTTGCGTGTATATAATAATTCATGAAGAGAAACCTTTCTCAATTGAGAGTTCTTATTTCAGTGTTTAGAATCAATTGTAAAACTTTTCTTTTGTTGCTTTTAAAATAAATTCGCTTTTCTAACTGTAAATAATTTTTCAGCAGTACTTCAACGTAAACAATTTGTTTTCATAACTAATGATTTAAGAGAATTCCTATTAACAAATAAATTGAATTTAACTACATTATACAAAAATTGTAATCGTCATATACAAACCAAAATGATTTTCCACTATTCGTCTCGTCCGCTTATGAAGACGATTAAATCTTTGCTCTATTGCATCATCCGGATTTCTTCGCATTGGTGGGATAAGCCAATCTTTAAGGGGAAGCACAATCACCCAAAATCACAGCACCGGGGAACCGGCGAAAACAAGACTCAAAATTGCTAAATAGCCTTGTATACGGCAATACTCTGGAGTCATGGACACTACCTGGAAAATTGGAATTTACTGCATAAAAGCTGCGGTCTGGGCCACATACCAACATTGCATTCAATGAATGTTTTCCATGTTGATTCGCAAAGTGTTGTTCATTGACCGTAGATGCATCTACATATATTAATCATTGTTTCATCGAAGCAACCAGCTACCTGAGGTAACCACCCGTCTCAAGAAACTTCTACCCTGGATATTCCTAACCAATGCAGTGTTGTTAGTAGCTGCTAGAGTGGACTCAATGCGCAGTTTCGGTCGCTTCCATGGTGCAAATTTGCTCCGATTTTTAATAAAACGTGCTCAATTTGTTCATGTGACGAACGAAATTGTTTTATCACTCGCGAGTCCATTGAATATTTGGTTCTGGTTTTCACTACACGATTTCTTTTTTCGTTTTCATTCTCGAATAATCTTTCGAACCGATGCATTTATTTATAAAAATTATTTTTTCGTTTAATAAATTCCAGTTTTTGTTCACTAAAGTTGATATAATACCTCTATTTGATAGTTTTATATTAATTTTAAAATATCGAAAAACAACTGTTTTACCTCTATGATAAATCGAATATAATGAAATTGTTCTTACTTTGACTTATTATTATAACTTATTAGAATGCAATAAAATAGCGGTATATATTTTGAAATTAAAGTTACATGTATTGTCATTATCATTTATAATCATTTGAATAATAAATAATTTTATTGAAAAATCTGTTTGTACTCTTTTAAAATTGAACAAAAGTTCTCATCTTACAATAGCAGTAAAAAAAAAAACGTTTTTTACAGACTACCGTCATACCACTACAATTTGTAGCTCTTATCAATTTTTTTGAGTAGTGAAATTTATCTTATTGATATTTTGGATAAGTTATCATTAAAGTAGTCGGTTATTGATAAGTTAAAACTTTTGGTGCACAGAACTACGAAAAAATTATCAAAAACCTCAAACTTATCGCTTATCAAAACATTACTTATCATTTATCATTTCGCAAATTGGTGCAACTTAATTTTGATAAGTGAGTGCTTATCACTTATTAAAACTCAATTAAATACTTATCAAATTTCAATTTGGTACAACAGAAAATTATCAAAAATTATGATAAGTTGATAAGTAATAAGTGATAAGTAGTTGGTGCAATAGGGCCCAGATTAATGTAATTGGAGAAAGTGACATCGAATGCAGAATACAAAATAAACTAGCAAAAATAAAGTTTTGAAATAATCGATCAAGATTCATCACCAATACTAGGATTAAAAACTTGCGAAAAATACAAGTTATTAATTCGTCCCGATTCAAAAACAATAGTTTGGATTGACGACGAAATATTTAATGGATTAGGCAGTTTGAAAACATTTTCAATATTATATCGATTTAATAGATAATCCGAAATTGGAAATAACACCAACAAGAAAAATTCCATTTGTGTTAAAAAGCGAAGTTAAAAGAGAACTCGATAAAATGGTGGATATTGGTGTAATTGAAAAAATGAAGGAAGCAACACCAGTAGTATCACCAATGGTAGTTGTGAAGCAAAAGGGCAAATTAAGGATTTGCATCGATCCAAGTAATCTGAACAAAAATATACTACGCAAACATGTTCCACTTCGCACTATAGAAGAAATTTCAACAAGAATCAAGAATTCCAAGAAGTTTACAAAATTAGATTGTACGAAAGGATTCTGGCAGGTTAAAGTAACGGATAGGACGAAAAAATATCTCACTTTTGCTACTCCATGGGAAAGGTATTGTTGTACTAGGCTACCATTCGGATTATGCTCAGCTCCAGAAATATTCCAAGAAGTAATGTCAAGTCTATTAGGCGGATTAGATAATGTGGAAGTACCGATGGATGACATCTTAATACACGACCCGGATGAAGCAAATTTAAAAGATACAACAAAACAAGTATTAAAAATTCTCAGCGACTCCGGCCTAAAGCTCAATAGAAGCAAGTGTATATTTAATAAAAGCACAATGAAATTTCTAGGGCATATATTGACAGAAAAAGGAATCAAACCAGACGAGGAAAAAATCGAAGCAAATAGCTACAAAGGCTACTAGAAATGGTCACGTATTTAGGCAAATTTATCCCTAATCTATCTAAAATAACAGAACCCTTGAAAAGATTGTTACACAAGGATATACAGTTTGGCTGGGAAATTGACCAAGAAAACCCATTCAAAGAACTTAAGGGTACATTAATAACAGCACTAGTACTAAAATATTATGACGTCAATAAAGAAGTTATATTATCAGTGGACGCCAGCTCGAAAGCATTCGGAGCAGTATTGATGCAAGACGGACATCCAATTGCATACGCAACAAAAGCAATGACAAAAGCACATTAAAACTATCCCCAAATCGAAAAGGAAGCAGCTGGAATACGATTCGCATGCTCGAAATTTCACCAATATATATGTATATGGAAAAAAAACTTACCATAGAATCCGACCATAAACCATTAGAGTCCATATTCAAAAAACCGTTGAACCCAGACTTCAAAGAATAATATTTGATGTTCAAAAATATGCGCCAATCGTAGTTTATAAAAAAGGGAACGAAATACCCATTTCAGATACACTAAGCAGAGAGTGTAATAATGAAGAAAATAACAACAAGGAAGACCACTTGGAAATACATCTAATACCGATGTCGCAAGAATTCAGCAACAATTTGAGACAAGAAATACAAACGGACGAAGGATTACAAAAAATCATATATTATCTATTTAATGGTTGGCCTAAAGATAACAAAAAAATTCCGGACAACATAAAACATTACACTAATTTCAAGGATGAAATCTCATACTATGATGGAATTCTGTTCAAAGGAAGCAAAATAATAATACCCAATTCATTAATCAACCATATACTAAAAGTAAACCATCAAGGTCACCTTGGTATACAAAGTTCAATAAGAAGAGCTCGTCAGCCGGTATACTGGAAAAACTTGGCCCAGGATATTATAAATCAAATTGAAAAATGCCAAGTTTGTCAATCAACACAGCGAAATCAGCCGAAAGAACCAACCATACATACTAAAGGAGATTCCACAATATCCATTCCAAATAGTTGGATCGGACTTATTCAAATTCAATGCAGATATGTACTTGTTAATAGCAGACAGCTATTCTGGATGGTACGATTTTGTCAAAATAGAACATCAGACGTCAGAAGAAATCATAAAACATCTGAAAAAATGGTTCATTATATTTGGAATACCGGAAATTCTCGAAACAGATAACGGGCCACAATATAGTTCAATGGAATTTAGAACGTTCTCGAAGTCGTGGAGTTTCACTCACCAGACATCAAGTCCACATTTTCCACGATCGAACGGACTATCAGAACGTTTTGTACAAACAGCAAAGATGCTTCTCAAAAAATGCAGCAATGACGATATAGATTTAAATTTAGCAATGCTGAATTAGAGAAACACACCAGGAAACGTAAGTTTGCAATCCCCAAATCAACGAATTATGAGCAGAATAACAAAATCTTTATCACCAACATCAAAAGAAGTACTTCAACCAAAGGTGATAAACAACGTATCAACAAACCTGCAGAACAGTCGATTAAAACAAAAATACTACGCCGATAATCAGACAAGAATTAAGGAAGAATTAAAAGAAGGTAAGCAAATAGCTATTCAAACAGGGCACAGAAATTGGGTTTCAGGAGAAGTTATAACGAATTTGGAAGCACCACGATCCCATATCGTTAAAACGAACGAAGAAAAAACGTACAGAAGAAATTTTTCACAATTGAATAGGACCAAGGCAAACATACCAGTACCAGTGAAATTATCATATCATCCTGATACTGATGGAACATCGAAAGTTCAGCCAACTAACGAAGATATAAACATTTCAAAAAATAGTTCATCACTTACTTCTTTACAGCTGTTATATTCTGGAAATTGAATCATTAATTAAATCGAAGCCAAATAATTTTTGGCATTTTGTTAACTACAAAAGTAAGTCTAATGGTTACCCTTCTACGATGTATTTGAACGACCGTTCCTGTGATAACATACAGGATACTTGTAATTTATTTGCTGATTTCTTTCAGAGTGTATATAGTTCGAAATCAAATCTTGGTAATTTCAGTAATGTTGCAAGTAATTCTAAGTTTTCAATGTTTCGTCTGGAAGTGGATACTATTTTATCCGAATTGTCTAATATTGATATTAACCAAAGTGCCGGTTTCGATTCTATTCCACCCATTTTTCTAAAATTAACCGGTAAGGTAATTTCTTCCCATATCTCCGTACTATTTAATAAAAGTCTCGCTGAGGGTTGCTTTCCTATTGCATGGAAACGCTCACTTATTAAGCCGATTTTCAAATCCGGATCTCGAAGCGATGTCGAGAACTATAGAGGTATTTGTATTCTTTCAGTTTTACCAAAGCTTTTTGAGAAACTAGTTAAAGATCAATTATTCTTTCATGTTAAGACTTTCATTTCTTCCAAACAGCATGGATTTTTCCCTGGTAGGTCAACTATTACTAATTTAGTTTTGTTTACTAATTGTATTTCAAGGGCTCTATTAAATGGTAATATTGTGCAGGTCGTTTACACTGATTTTTGTAAGGCTTTTGACAAGATCGATCATGACTTGCTGTTGCGGAAACTTATTTCATTGAATTGTAACTACTTGCCAGTTGATTGGATTAGATCTTATCTAAAATCCAGAACTCAATTTGTGAAAATTGGCAGCTTCACTTCAAGAGTGATTGATGTTTCTTCAGAAGTCCCTCAAGGCAGCCATTTGGGTCCCATGCTCTTCATTCTTTTCGTAAACGATGTGGTCAACTGTCTAAGTCATTCCGACATTCTCATTTATGCGGACGATATAAAAATCTTCAAAACTATTTCTTGCGCCAATGATGCACTTGACTTTCAGTCTGATCTGACAAACTTCAAGGCTTGGTGTACATCGCATAATTTGATTCTAAACATCTCCAAATGCAAAACAATGCGTTTCACCCGCGTAGTCTTACCCACTAGTTACGATTACTTCTTTGATGGTTGTAGTATTGAAACTGTTGATACTTTTAAAGATTTAGGTATAACCTTTACTTCGAATTTATCGTTCCATAAACATGTTGAAGGTTGCATTTCTAAAGCGAATTCTATGCTTGGATTTGTTAAAAGGTTTGCTAAGGATTTTCATGATCCTTACGTGATTAAAACTTTATATGTCTCTTTTGTTCGTTCATTGTTGGAATATGGTGTTGTAATATGGAATCCGTTTTATATTAACTATTCAGATCGCATAGAAAGGGTTCAGAAGCAATTTTTAATGTACGCACTACGAAGGTTGCCTAGAGATGCGAATGTACCTGCTTTCATACTCCCAGCGTATCGAGGTAGATGTAAATTAATAAATATGGAGCCGCTATTTATTCGTAGAATTGAAATTAGCGCAATGTTTGTTCGAGATTTATTGGTGTCTAAAATCGATTGTTCGGAAATTTTGAGTTTGCTTGATATATATACTCCATTACGTGTGCTGCGCGATAAAGATTTCCAAATTAAGTTGCCGTTTTATAGGCAAAACTACGGTAAATGTGAGCCGGTTTATCATTCTTCTGCTTCCTTTAATAAAGTACGGCCGGGTTTTGACTTTAATCTGTCTAGAAATGCATCTAAGGAATTGATGTCGAAGCTTCTTTTGAATTATTGGTAAATTATTTTTTATTAAATAAATAAATAAAAAAGTCGGCACTAAATCGTTGATTTCCTCTTTAATAAAATTAGGAGTTGCGATTGTTGCTTCTTTTATTTCTTCCATCATTCATTTCATTTGGGATTTATTGGATTTATAAGTTCGATTGATTCAAAATTGCTTGCTTATAATTTTGTAGACATAATTATTCGCGTTGCTGTATGATCTAACATATCCTGAAGTTTCATTGATGCTGACAGCTCTGTTATATCCAAAGGAGGAGGTATGCTTTCTTGCTTTGTTTTAGATAATTTTTCATAGGAAGGAAGTATGCTTACGTTTTGCTCTTGAAGGCGTTTCCGAAGTAGCCTATATTTATTCAATGTTAAGCCCAAATCAATAAATAAATCAAGGGCTTCTTCATTTGAAAAATTGTTCCCTTCAGTTGGCATTAGAATATTTTTCACTATTCTGTCGATTCTTTTTGGACTGACTTCAGGAATTTTCTTAACAATTTTTGCATGTTCTTTAAATTTTTCTTTTTTATATACATGCACGAGAACATTTGATGCTTCCTCGACTTCAGTAACAGAACTTTTTCTACAACTTTTCTTTTTTTGGATCGTTTATTTAAATCCAAAAATGGTTTAGAAGCTTTGCCCGTTGAGATTTGAGTCACTTGAATTTGTAACTTTTCTTTATGCACTTTTACTCACCTAAATTTATTACCTGGAAAAAGATATTATAATAGTCTTTCATTTGTCATATGTCCCATGTTGGAAAAAATGGAGAAAAAAGGTAATCGGTTTTTTTACACCTTAATAAAGTAAACTACATTCATAAAAATGAAAAAAGTTGCCTTTGATCAATTTCACAATAGTTCAATATTTTTTTTTTTTTTCAAAAAAGTCTAGCGTAAAACACACTGTAATGAGCCCTTATAGTGGAGGACCGTTAGGTAAACAAAGTGCTTTATCTCGGAACCAGTCAAGACAACTCCCATTTTGATGTTTTATTTAAATGTTATAATTAAAAATTAACTGTTTTCTGCAATGTCTTCCTCTTCTATTTCATCATCATCATGTATGGTTATTGATGGTGGGCAATTAGTGCAAGTATTGCCATTGCATTCTACATAAACTTCCGTGCAGAACAGCCAGGTTTTTCTCCACCCACAATTGGCCCCGGTGCTGACAGATTTACATCTACAGACTATTATTTTAGTATCTGCTACGGAGCAGGTGGCTAGTTCTTGGGGTTTGGTATTAAGAAATTTTGAAATTTTCATCCCCATTCAATTAGTGACAAATAATAACCTAGCCATGATTACACTTGTAAATAAACTTTTTTCAGATGTTCGATCGGAACAGATTTAAGAAGTCAGGAGCATTCTACATAAAAATACCACATTTTATACATGTTATTCAAAAATGTCATGTGAATGTTGGTTTTCTTTTGAAACAGATGTACACAATTTGTTATTCGGTAAACCAAACTTTCTATTTAAATAGATTATAAATAATAAATCTACAACTTCAGTGCAACTCTGAAATTAGAGGACCTTTTGGGCTGTGCAAATGGCACCATTATTAAATAACATTATAAAAAATATGTATAAAAATGAAAACAAAGCTCGGCGCAACACATTGGCTAATTTAATCATAAGTAAAGAATTAGCCACAAGTCACCAAATATCGAGTGACCGATTCCATTTTATTTGTGATGCAACATGCAACAACTAATTTATTTCCGAATGAACTAAAGGAAATTTATTGTATTCCTTATAATAAACATACAAAGAAACTCGCTTCCGGAAAATTATATGCGGTCTACAACTACTTAAAGAAAAAAATTTTATCAACTTCACTTCCAAATTCAGTGCCAACTCCGGCGGATCAAATACAACCTGATGAAATCGCGTTTATGCATTGGAAGGTCACAACGAAGTACCGCCACCACCTAATATTAAACAGCCTAACTATAGATTTGTATTACGATATATTCCCGTCATTGAAAGTACCACACAGCCATCTATTATTGTGCGAAGATTTTAATAACCTTTATCCGGACTCAAAAACTAATTCTACGAACGTGTTAAAGAGCGGACTGTATCTTCGTGTATATATTTGTTTGCCAAGATCGGTGCATAGACTATCTTCGAATTTTGCGTTACCTCAGAAATGAACCAGTTAAAAAATTGTCAAAGTTGAAGAACCATAGGTAATGTTATCACAAATAAATAATTCAATCAACATATAATTTATTCTTATTTAATTTCTAATACATATATGTATAATTTCTGATTTATATAATTAATATATATATATAAATTCTTCTGATATAATTACCCACTCACTACTATATCTTCTGTATTTGATGTTGTCTTGTCGAAGGTTGAATTGTAAGAGAGCGATATTATAACAATTTGCATCAACGTTTTATTATATTTGCAAACCGGTTTGGCGGCAGACACAAAAGATCGGCGGGGAAACATCTACTTAAAAAATATGCTGAATACGATTAATTATATCGCTCAACAATAGATGGTAGTAAGATTGGTAAGTATCATCTCAAATTACATCTAACTTCATTATTAACACGACAAATGTCATATGTATACAAACAATGTAATATGTCAACGGTAAGTTGATTTTATGTGTAACATAAAATTATACATATAATACATATATATACATACAATTTAATGCCAATTTCAGATATATAAATTGACCGAAGGAGTGTCGCGTTGCCGTAACATCAAATAGACAAGATAAGTACATATTTATTATACAATTATTACTTAATACTAAATTTACATTTTCGTTTCAGGTACTTTTAATTTGTAGATACTATGATGAGCTGCAACAGAACGTTTTGCCTACTTTGAATGAAAAAATTAAGAAACTTGCGCGCAGGAAAAAAATTAATGTGGTATTTGATTTTGAGTTAGGGGGCATTGTTTTATTACCACACTTATTGAATATAGCTTAAAGTCGGAAAAGGAAAACTAGAGCTAGAATCAAATATTCAAAACAGGAAATTTTGGATGCTTTTTTAAACTAAAAGCATAAACGTAAAGAAACAATTGAAACAATTAAGACAGATTTGTATTAGTTGGTAATAAAATTATGTATAAGTTGGTAATAAATAAATAAATAAATATTCCAATTTTTTGTGAGTTTTTAATTCACTTATAGTTCATTACATAAAATAAATAACAATTCATAAAATAATACCAAATAATAATATAATTATAAGTAAATCTAACATGTAAATTTAATACTTATCATAAGAAACTTAAACATATATTTATTTCATTAACCCTTATTGCCGTCGGAACTTGACGAAACACATTTAATAACATTTTAAGTGGAACACTTGTTTAATATTTCGCAAAATTTCATCAAATTTTGCGAAGTATTAAACAAGTGTTTTGTTTAAAATGTTATATTTATTTCATTTTTAAAATGCATACTTTAAAAAAATAATTAAAGCGAATTCTAATTTGTGTTCTAGTTAAACCCGCAATTGAAAAGACGCGTTCCGTCGCTGTTGACGTTGGTTTTTGTAAGCAAGGCATTAATAAAAATATTTAAATTTTCTGTCCTTGTCTTAGAGTTGCTTAAAAACAGGAAATCTTTTTTCAGCAATGTTGAGCTATTAATTTCATTCTGTTCTCCAAATTGTGTAATTGAAGAAATTGCCACTTCTACTCACACTCAAATGGATGAATTCTTTCAAAAAGTTTTACGGCCAATTCAATAGCGGCGTCTTTTTTAGAGTAGTCGAAAAATTTATTGGAACGAGGAATGTTACCAGTTTCTAAAAAGATTATTAAAGTCATTAAACTTTTATCGCGACGTTCATCCATCCGTTTTTTAATCTGTTTCGATAAATTTATACTAAGTTCCGTTCCAAATTCGTTTAACTGCTCGAATACGAATTTATAAACGCCTTCAGCGATCAAAAGCGTCGCTGAATTTTTACTTAGTTCCTATACAGCTGTTTCAAGTGGCGATAAAATATCAAGCAACTGTTTTAAAATGGATATGTTTCTCTCCGTAATTTTAGGTTGACCCAATTCATTCAAAGTTCTATTTACCGGTTCCTTTATTTGATGAAAACGTTTGATCATAGTTATCAAAGAATTCCATCCAATTTTTATATCTAACATCAACTACAATGTTTACGCTCTTGTTCATTAACATATCCTTGTAATATATTATTTTTTACCGAAAAGGATTTGATCATTTTTATAATTTTTCTGAGGTTTTTCACCATTTCATCCAATTCATCGGTCAAATCTAGAATTACATCATTTTCTGCTTGCTCGAAGATTATGTTAGCATCTTCAAAACCATTTACATTCCATTTCTTCTTCATCATAGTCTGTTATTTCCTCGTCTTCTTCGTAAACAGATGTTGCCTTTTTTTGTACAGTACATTAGTTATTGCTAAATGCAGACCATGGTTATGGCAAAGCTGAGATGTTACGCCGAGGATTCTTCCATATTTGACCATAACTGCGGCTGCATCATGTGTTGATGATATTATATTTGTTTTGATGTCAATTTTAAATTCTTTTAATTTATTTTCAAAGTAAAGTTTTGTTTGTTCCGCATTGCATGAACCTTTTATTGGAACTAATCCTAAAACATACACTTTAAATATTTTTTTTTTCATCTTCAGAGTATTCAGTAAATTTTGACTATGATTTCTATTGATTTCTAATTCCTGGTATGATTGTTAATGAATTCCCTAATGCCATTAAATCTTTCTATTATTTTAATATTAATGCCAGTTTGGTCGTTAATTTTTTTGTTGAAGTTTGTCCTCGTTATTTTTGAGTTCTTCTATAGCTTTACTAATTTGTATATAATCGTCATTGTCCATGTTTCTTGTTATACTCTTAACTATAGATCCTAGTCCGTTGACTAAGTCTCTTTTAGTTTTATATTTAGGTTTTAAGGATTTTATTATGGCTTCCAGTTCATCTAGCTGTATTATTAACAAGGTTATTTTGCGACCGTATAATATATTTAGTTCGCTATTATTTTTGACTATTTGTTGTGTGGAATAAAGGTTGTCGTCTATCTCTAGTATATTTTGATTATAGTTATTTAAATTGATTATATGCAAAAGTCTATTTGTTCCTGTGATAATTCTAGCTTTTCCTAATTTTATCGGAATTAACCCCTTGTTGTTGTCATCATAGTTGATAATTTCCATTGATTGTGTATTAATATCCTGGCCGCTGTAAAAGTTTTTTGATTTTAGCTTTATGAACTTTTCGTTTGTTAGTCTGTACCGTGATTTTGCTATCTTTTAGGAGTATGTGTTTTTGGAACCTGGGATCTAATTTATTCCTTATATTATTCTTTTCGTACACTACTTCATTTACATATAACATAGAGAGATTTTTCCTAGTTTTTTTGAGATTTTCAATAAGTTTTCCTTTGTTATGTTGTGCTGTATTAGGTGATCGTGTAGATTTGTCGGATTTTCCTTATGAGGAAATACTTCTTGCCTTTGATAATGCCCGTTTTTAATTCGATCGGAGTCATTTGAATACTAGAGTGTATTGAATTGTTGTACGTTATAATAGAATCGGACATTAACTCATCAGGACTATATTCGGGGTTTTTTGATTTTAATATGCGATAGATTTCGATGAGGGTTGAATGGAACCTTTCAACTGGTGAATTACCCGTGAAATAGCAATGAAGTCCTTCATAAGTTTACAAACTTCTATTCCTTCTGAGATTTGAAGTGGAATCGCTGATCCAAATTTTGTAAATTTATCAATTATTGTTAAATACTTTTTTTTATTTATGGCAAAAATGTCTATATGGATAATAGCCATAGGTTTACTAAGAGTTTCTGTTAGTTCTAATTTGATTGGTCTTTCGTTGCAATTGTATTTGAGAGTTTGACAAATCTCACATTTATTTATAATACTATTTATCAAGACTTTTAATTTCGGGAAATAGTATTTCAGTTTAATTCTTTGGGTATTTTCTATAATACTACGATGATAACTTTCTGTGTGTTGTTCTAGTATAAAGTTCTTTTGCTGTTCTTCATCCACAATATCTGTAGCTACGTATTTATTACGGACTATTCTGTAATTTGCTTGATTTAAATGATTTTTTATTATTGAATTTATAAGTCTGAAACTGTCTTGATCACAAACTAGTAGTTATTTAGTATTTGTTCACTGAATTGATGACTCCTGATAGTAAATCTTTTCTTTTTCATAAAGAGGATTTTAAAATCTACTTTAAAATTTTCTGTTATTGATTGATCCGGTTGAAAAATGATTTGGGTATTAAATTCATTTCTTCTGACCATACAGAACTTGAGCTGGTACTATGAGTATTGATTTCCATTAATTCAATATTTTCCGGCATCATACGGGATAAGGCATCGGCATTAATATTGCGGGTCCCTTTTTTATATACAATTTCTTATTCGAATTCTTCCAATTGTAATCTCCAACGGACTAGTTTGGAGTTGGGATTTTTTAATGACATTAGCCATGTGATGGCTTATGATCAGTTACGATTTGAAATTTCCTACCATAAAGGAATGGTCGGAAGTATTTCACTGACCATATTATGGCTAGCAACTCCTTCTCAATTGTGGAATAGTTCTGCTCAGTTTGTGTTAGCGTTCGGGTGGCATAGCGTATAGGTAAATCTTGTATGGGTATTTGTCGCCTTTAATTTACTCATTTAGCTTCGTATAGTCGACTACTAATCTCCATTTGGATTTCCCGCTGACAACTGCCTTTTTCGGTACTATCCATATGGGTGCACTCTAGAGTGAATAACTCTGCCGAATTATTCCGTCTTCAAGCATTTTTTTGATTTGGGAATTCACTTCCTCTTTATGTATATATAGGGATACCTATAACTTTTACTGAAAATGGGTTTCTCTTTGATGAGATTGATCTCATGTTTAACCTGGTTTGTGAATGTTAGGGGTTTATTTTCTTTTAGGGATTGGCAAAGTTTAGGGATTGCTTGAGATTCTTCACTATTTTAATGGTCAATTCGAATGAGATTTGATATGCCTTGACTGTCTTTTGTGTCAAGTGATGTGACAGAAGACTGATTTATTTCTGTTTTATAATCTGATAATGGTTCAACTTTTATAGGTTGTTCGAAAATAAAAGTTTTTTCTTGATTTAAAAGATTGATTACTTTCATTTGAGCATGCTAGTTATCTGCATTATAGATTCCTTCTGGTATCACTAATTGCTCATCTATTTGTATAGGTCTTATGTAAAAGTTTCCGTTTAAGAAATCTACTGGAATCATAACTATGAGTTGGTCTCGTGCAGAGATTTTATATACCGAAAACATGAAATACAGGCGCTAACAAACCGCACTGAAAGAAAAAACTGGGTAATTACAAACAAAAAAAATGGTTAAATTAACGATGCACTTTATTGATACTAAATTGGCTAGGTTATTTTTTAAATTATAGCTTAGCACTGGTAAATGCTACACTCATTGGCAGGTTATCCTAACCTTAGCTACCTATTTAAATTAACTAAGGTTTTAAGTAAACATTCCTAAATTATTTAAACACTATTAGGTTATACCAACCAGCAATCTTAATGTTCACAAAACTAAGCACAATGTTAATTTTAATCAAATTTTCAACAAACTGGTCAGTTAAGATAACTTTTGTGGACCATTAAAACAACTAAAGCACCAAGGTTAGTTTATCCAATTTTGGAACTAACCGCTCAGTTACGATAACTTTTGCCGTCCATCAAAATAACTATGCGCAAATGTTAAATTTAACGAAATTTTGAGCTTGTTGCTCAGTTATTATAACTTTTGCTCACTGTTAAAATAAATAAGCGTAAAGGGTAATTTAAATCAAATTTTGAACTAATCGCCCAGTTAAGGTATCTTTTGCTGACCACGAAAACATCTAAGCACAAAGGTTAGTTTTACCTTTTATTCAAATTTTAAAGTAATTGCTCAGTTCAGATAACTTTTACTTGCCATTGAATTAACTAAACACAAAGGTAAATATATATATATATATATATATATATATATATATATATATATATATATATATATGTCTATATATATATATATATATATATATATATATATATATATATATATATATATATATATATATATATATATATATATATATATATATATATATATATATATATATATATATATATATATATATATATATATATATATATATATATATATATATATATATATAATATTATATATATATATATATATATATATATATATATATATATATATATATATATATATATATATATATATATATATATATATATATATATATATATATATATATATATATATATATATATATATATATATATATATATATATATATATATATATATATATATATATATATATATATATATATATATATATATATATATATATATATATATATATATATATATATATATATATATATATATATATATATATATATATATATATATATATATATATATATATATATATATATATATATATATATATATATATATATATATATATATATATATATATATATATATATATATATATATATATATATATATATATATATATATATATATATATATATATATATATATATATATATATATATATATATATATATATATATATATATATATATATATATATATATATATATATATATATATATATATATATATATATATATATATATATATATATATATATATATATATATATATATATATATATATATATATATATATATATATATATATATATATATATATATATATATATATATATATATATATATATATATATATATATATATATATATATATATATATATATATATATATATATATATATATATATATATATATATATATATATATATATATATATATATATATATATATATATATATATATATATATATATATATATATATATATATATATATATATATATATATATATATATATATATATATATATATATATATATATAAGAGATAGGAAAAATTATGAAGTTGTATTTAATTTGAAATAAAAGATATCAGTGTTATTTAATTCATTTTTATTATTGTAAATTATTATAACAGTATTCTAGCATTTAGCGTGTAATTTAATAAATTAAGTTTATAAAAGGTATCTATATCAGTATAGAAGTATCTATATAAATGAAACATAAAAATTATATAAATCAAATTTTCTAGTGTAATATTATTTAGATTCATGATATTTCTGTTAATTAATTAATTTATTAAGTAATATTTTTACGAATAATAAAGGCAAATCAAATGATAAAAGTTAATATTAAAATTCATTGTCAATTTATATAAAATGATATAATTATTTTTTATGACCTGTTTCGGCATATAAACGTTTAACGAAAAGTAACATAAAAATTTGTTAACGTGTAATTAATTTGAAAATACATTTCTGTAAGAGTAGCAAAGTAAAATAAAAAATATATCAATATTATTTTTGATGACCTGTTTGATTGAAATGATTGAAAATTATTTACATATATAGATAAATATATTATATACTATTGTATATACATAGTATAATTAATATTAATTTATTTTAGTAATTGGGTACTTCAATTCAAAAATGTTGAATATTTTGAAGCAAGCATCAATTGCTTCTAAAACAACTACATTTTCATCAAATTTAAATTTACGATCGTCAAAAACTCACTAAAACTAGTGTCATCACCTATGGCACGCAGTGGCACGTGTTGCATGATCTATTCTAGTAGCGTTTAATTTTTTTTTTAAATCATTGTCATCTTCTGCTTTAATAATAAAACAAGCTTGTGCATCAGCAATGGTTAATTTTTTGTATGCCTTTTTATGCATTTTTTGTAGCACCGGTGGTATCAATACAGGTAAATTGTACATTAGTTGCAGGTTATATGTATCTTGAATATAAAAAAAAATACCCATTAATATTGAGATAAAATCGACAATGTTCAATAATTATTACCTTCAGTTAACTGCTGTCTTGACTTTTGTAGCGTCTCGAATAATAACTTATATGAGGCTCTTTAATATTTGATTTTTACAAATCTTCTATTTTTAAAAAAAATTCCCACTTCTCGTATATTGTACTGTGTCCTGGAGGAAATCGCATTTGAACATCATAAGATATCTGAAAACAAAGTATACATAGTTAGTTACTGGAGGAGTAAATAAAAAGTCAAACGACCAGCAAAGTACAGAGAAGAGATCAAACAGAGATTTAACATTTTTATTTTATTATTGTTATTTTTATTTAATGTAACCAATTCTTATCAGTATCTCCAGAACAGCTCCCGATCCTCATAAAGTTCCTCATCTATTTCTTCAAGGGTTGGCCTTCTGGTTTCATAAAACCATAATAAAGTTTCCCAAGTGACATTAGTTCCGTTTTTCAGTTCTGCTACAGCCTCCGGTAGCAAAAGATATTTCTGGAAAATCAATGGACAATCCCTCATGTCATTCAGATGATCTAGGATACCCCAGAGCGGTAGTAGGGTTAGAAGTACATTCATATTTTCGAGGCACCACTCCACAAAATCCTCTACAAGTTCCTTACATGCTGCCAGTGTGCAATGCTCAGGTTCCCGTCCAGCACTAATCTCCTTGAAAACTGGTATGGATCCACTCATATTCTAAAAGTATTGTTAAGTAGCGCACGTCAACTACTAAAAATTTGCGAAGTAAAGAATTATACTAAAAATTAGAAATTTATAAAGTGATTTGAAAAACAATAATATTGCGTATTTATATGTACATTCGCGGTCGTACCACGTTCACGCTTATTTTATAATTAAAAAGTCGCAGTTAGATATACACTACATCAAAAAAAAAAACATACAACGTAATTTTTTTTTTTTAAATTCATTTATTTTCTTTACACAACATCTTTAGTATTTGATTTTTTTCCATTTAATAATTAATAATATCACATTTGAAAAAATCAAAAAAAAGTATAAAAATAAATTCATTTAAACAACAAAAATATAACAAAACGTAGTCAAACAAAAAAACATACATAAAAAAAAACACATAGGTACAATGGAAAAATACAGCTGTAAAATAAAAACTAAGCTGCTTAAAACAGTGAATTCCATGATAATTTACTGTTTATCTATTCAACATTCAGGTCATAATTCAAATACTTTTAAAATATTTGTATTTAGTAAAGTTAAGGTTGTTATAAAAGAATAGTGGTTATATAATCAAAATTTGATGAATTATGGAATCACCTAAGCAAAAGATCAAAGTTTCACAAGGCAAAGTGCCAGTTGATATAAAAAAAAATAATTATAAAATTTAAAGAAGAGGGCAAAAGCTATGCAGAAATAGCTGGATCCGTTGGCAGATCCCGCTCAAAAATTCAAAGCGTAGTAAAAAATTATAAAAAAAACAAATCGTTTGATGGTGCGTCAGGTAGGGGTCGAAAAAAAGTGTTGTCTGCGCATACAGAGAGGAAAATAGAAAAATTAGTGAAAAATGACCCAAAAATAGGAGCTCCAAAAATAACAGTACAGTTAGAAAAAGAATTGAATTTAAAGGTTAGTCCACAAACAATACGAAATTTTTTGCACAGTAAGGGATACAAAGGTTGTGTCGCACGTAAGAAGCCTTATTTAACAAAAAAAAATATTGCCAAGACTAGATTATGCTTTACGATATGTAAATCAACCAGAAGGATTTTGGAACTCCGTTGTATTCGTTGATGAATCCAAATTCAACATTTTTGGATCAGATGGACATAGAACTGTATGGCGTCAAAAAGGTACTGCACTTAATAGTAAGAATATGATCCCTACTATCAAACACGGTGGAGGAAATGTCATGGTATGGGGTGCCATGGGTGAAGGGGGGTCGGAGATCTGGTGTTTGTAGAGACTACCATGAATAAAGAACAATATTTACAAATTTTACAGAATCATTTAAAAAGCAGTGCGACAAAAATTGGAATATCTGGGAATTTTAGCTTGGTTCAAGACAACGATCCCAAACATGCATCCAACTTGGTGAAAAACTGGTTGATCTACAATGTCAAATCCATTTTTCCGCACCCTCCACAATCGCCAGATCTCAACCCCATCGAACATCTTTGGGATAATTGAGAAAAACGGGTGCGACAACATGACATTAGAACAAAAGCCGATTTAAAATCTAAATTAATCGAAGAGTGGCACCAAATTACGGCGGAAGAAACAAGAAAACTTGTGCATTCAATGCAGAATCGCCTAAAACAGGTCATAGCTCAGAAAGGATGGCACACAAATTATTAATTATATTTATTATTAATAATACTATAAACTGTATGTTTTTTTTTTGATTACGTTTTGTTATATTTTTGTTGTATAGCAATGAATTTATTTTTATACTTTTTTTTGATTTTTTCAAATGTGATATTATTAGTTAATAAATGGAAAAAAATCAAATAATAAAGATGTTGTGTAAAGAAAATACTTGAATTTAATGAAAAACAAAGGTGTATGTTTTTTTTTTGATGTAGTGTACATATAATGGAAATTCTTACAGGTAAGAGAATAAATACAGTTATTTGGAAATCGCACTCAACACTCAATGCCCAATATCGGCCATTGCCAACAATGATGACAAAGATTTTGCTAGCACATAGAATAGGTCCCTTAATTACCTTTACCCTAGTTAAAAAACCCTAATCCATACGAATCGTTCGTTTAATAAAAGTTCTGCAGAATTATTTTTTGAAATCGCATCAATACTCAATCGCCAATATCGGCCATTGCCAACAATGATGACAAAGGTTGGGCTAGCACATGGAATAGGCTTCTTAATTACCTAGATAAAAACCCCTAATCCATACGAATCGTTCGTTTAAAAGTTCTACAAAATTATTATTTTTGAAATCGCACTCAACGCTCAAGCACTAAGGACCAATATCGGCCATTGCCAACAATGATGACAAAGGTTCGGCTAGCACACGGAATAGGCTCCTTAATTACCTAGATAAAAAACCCTAATCCATACGAATCGTTCGTTTAATAAAAGTTCTGCAAAATTATTTTTGAAATCGCACTCACACTCAATGCCCAATATCGGCCATTGCCAATAATGATCACAAAGATTTTAAATTAGAACCTAAGCAGGTTAAAGTTTTGTAACTATGGATTTATTAACATATTCAAAATATAAAACATTCTTCACACAATCCTTTTTTAGGCGGTGTTTTTTTGCACGATTTTTGGTTTTCAAATGAGCACAATTGTAAAGGAAATTAAGAAAGGATAAAAGTAATTCCGTTATTTTACATTGTTTTTAGATGCTTATAAATCAGTAAATCTAAACCTGTTTTTACATGATTTTTTTTTACACGATGCAACCGATTCAGCGTATAAAAAGAGGATTGGGTGAAGTTTCTGAAGTTTGTTCAAATACAAAGTACATAGATTAGTGAAAAAAAAAATAAAAAAATCGTTTTTGAGAAACAAGAAAGAAGGAAAGTGGATGACATAACTGCCGTACTAAACATGTTTTACATAATTCAAGAAAATGCATTTCGACAAAATCAATGTTAAAATTTTGATATTAATGAAGTTTGCAGCAAAATTGAGAACTATTTCTCTTAGTACCTACGTGTTTCTCAATTTAGAATTAAATTTTTAATTTTATTTTAATTATTAAAATTTTAGTTATCGATTCTCGTCAATAACTCAATTTTGTCAGAAATGAAGTTAAGAAAAAATTTGTTAGCACGAGAGTACAGGTGATTGCAAGTAAACGTTTTATCTCTATATATCTACTTCTTTATTTATTGTATATACCGATGGTGTTCAAGCAAAACAACACAACTAAAAATATAAAAATGTTTCTTTGCAATTGCCCATATGTCACCCACTATTCCACCCACTATTAGCATAAGTTATGTATTACTATAAAAATTTAAAATTTTACCTGTTTACTTAATTCACTAAAATAACATTTAAACTAATGTTTATTAATTTCACTTCAATCACAATTTCAACCACTTGGCCACAATCCCGATTTAAATAATTTAATCACCAATTAATTAACTAAATCTCTAATCAAATTTTCACTTAAAATGATTTAATCAAATGATGCAGTAATGACCAAAATGTTCACCTTTTATACAAATTGTTAAGGGAATTTATTATATTTAAGGGATACCATTGGTTAATGTGAACTATGTAAAAGTATATGCACACGTGTTAAAGGTACTTTGATAGATATAAGTATAACCTACCAATTGTTAAACTAAACTATGTAATAGTATAGGCAGCATATCTGCACATATTAGTATATAACCAAAATCATTGGTAAAACTAAAATTCTAAACAATGTAAAACTATAAACTGCATATATGCAGGTGTTACTTCCACTTTTGATTTCAAGTCAATTTTTTAACGCGGAAAACAAGTTTAGGTGTACCTAAAACTACTGGTTAATCTAAACTTTGTAATAGTAAAAGCTATGTATGCGTGTTAAATTCCCTTTGATGCATATTAGTATGTAACGTACCATTGTTTAATCTAAACAGTGTAATAGTATAATCTGCGTATGTGGATGTTTTACTTCCACTCTGATGCCAAGTACATTTTTAACATTTTTTTCGGTCCAAAGGTTATATTCACTGATTACATGAAAACCTGCACGTTGGCAAGTCAATTTTTAACGTATTTTTAGGATTAAAGAGAGTTTATCATAATTGAGAGATTCTCAAGTCAACCTATGTATATATCTTTTATCGATCCTATGAGGTTGCATATTAGTATTATGCATATAAGTAGATACCATAAGAAATTCCGCCAAATTCTCGTAGGATCGAAAAAAACGGTTAAAATTTATCAATCATCAAAATTTACATCGTTTTTATTACAATCGTTTGACACAGCAGTAGTTAATCTAGCTGTGGTAACTAAAGTAAAATCTACTTATGGGTGAAAAATACAAAACAGAGTAAATTAGATTTTTTGTCGGTTATTTAACGCCCTATATCAATCAAATGCTCTTTTCAAGGAAAATAATTGTAATTGATTTTCAGGTGCCAGTATTACTTCAGTACTTCGTACAGAAAAAACGTTAGAAACTGATTTTTGAAACCTGCATGGTTCAAATCAACCAATGCGCATAGGTGCCTATTTTACCTTACTGTCGTCTAAATTAATTACCACAACGTCATTCCATTGTAGTATTAACTTCGCACATAAGTCAATTTGATGTATAATTTAGTAAATGCCGAAGAAATAAATTAACCTAGCTAGATTTGTATTTTGAAACCTGCATGGTTCAAGTTAACCAATGCGCATAGGTGCCTACTTTACCCTACTGTCGTCTAAATTAACTATCGCAACATCATTCAATTGTAGCATTTACCTCGCCCATAAGTCAATTTGATGTATAATTTAGTAAATGCCTAAGAAATAAATTAACCTAGCTAGTTTTGTATTTTGAAACTGGCGTGATTTAAATCCACACAAGCGATTTCTTGCCAAATTAACCAAAACCTAGGTTATTATTACTAAAACCAATTAAACTAGCTAAAGTCGCTCAATTTTCAGTGTATTCCTTAACGTGAACGTTTCTTTTTTGTCAAATTCCTATTTCGATTTAAAAAACGTTCACGAACATCGAAAAAACATAGAAAACTGGAAAACAGAAAAAATGTTCTCTCAAATTATGCCATTTGATAACAATTTTATTAGTATATAGTACAAGTCTGTTTTTAAATATAGGATAGGTTAGGTTAGCTTTAGGTGGCCGTACCACGATTTAATTATTTATCCTCCAACTCATTGAAACCATTTTGAGCTGCTAAATAAATGCTGGATACGTCCAAAGGTCCTAAGGTCCAACTTTGGCCAGGCCCGCCGAGTTATTATTACGCATGAGGTGATACTTGACCATCTGTCGTTCGTCAACGTACTAGCTTCTTCCTGAAGCAGCAGTTTGCATGATGCAAGAGGCATTTCAATATTCTTTCTGCTTTTTGAAATGTGGTCCGTTGTACCACGTCGAGCCAGTTCACCGGCTTTAGTATTCCCTGTACTAATGAAATGTCCTGGTACCTATATTTTATTTTTTATTTATTCCAAAATAGGACAGCGAACAGACAAAAGTCCAATTACACGCTGCCTCTAAATAGTATACAAAAAAAAAATCCTAATTAAAAATACAATAGTACTACTAATAACAATAATAATAATAATAAAATTAAGAAATTCAAATTCAAAATATAGATAGCAAGTAATTCAATACTTAAATAACCACTATGAAAGAGTGTTCAATAATAAACAAATAAAATTAAAAACTAAATAGACAACACAATGTTGAGTAAATATCAGCTTAAACATAAGATTAGAATGGCTGGGTATACAATAGCAAAAAAAAAACCAATACTGCGATTCTTGCATATGTATACACACCCACAAATACATATAGGATATCAACTACCAAATTCAATCAAGCAATAAACGATTGAATAGAACAAAGCACCATATATCTAAAACTTTTAAAAGAACATAGGAATAAATCACATTCAAGAAAAAAAACATTATGATTTGACTGCAACCTAGATAATGGGTTTGCAAAGCCAAGATTAGTCCTTGAGAAGGAAGGATGAAACAACATTGCATTTCTAAATCTGCGAAATGGTGCATAAAAATTAAAGCAAGATAATGAAGATGCCTCACACAGGTTATTAACTAGTTTATAAAGAAATATTTCATCAAACAGCAATCTTCTGGAATCAAGCGACTGTAATTCAAATATTTTAAGCCTGACTTTGTACCTAATACGACTACTAAACGATATACACTTGTACATTAAAAAAATGGTAAATTTCTTCTGCACCCTCTCAATTTGGGGTTTGTAAGTTTCATAATAGGGACACCAAATCTGATTATAGTATTCCAAAGATCTACGAACTAAACTTTTATATAGTGTGATAAAAACATAAGGATCACGAAACTCTTTCCCACGTCGAAAGATAAAGCCAAGCAACTTAAGTGCTTTAGCACAAGTGACAGATATATGCATATCACACTTAAGATTTGAATCAAATAAAACTCCTAAATCAGAGACCTTGTTACGATGCAAGGCATCGTCCTGATTTAATAAAACACCCACATTTTCCATTTCATATTTATTGTTTTTTTGTTACCATTTTTTTTTTGTTTTTTTTCACGCACCGTACAAAAATTTCCTCGACTGTAGCATCTGTAAATGAAAAAAAAAAAAAAAAAATCACATTCTAATTAAAGTAAACTCATGAAATATACCTTATTCTAAATTATTTAATCCGTTCTGGGGTGACATCACGTATCCATTCGCACACGGGAAATAATAACAAGTTGACCTTACATAATTTTATACATCCAGCTGGATGTCTAACCTAAAACACAAGAATACACAAAGTTACACAAAGCAATTGTTATTTAATTTTTTTATACTTATCTGATTCATTTTCTATTTTTCAATTTACTCTCGATTGAATTTCCTTTTTTTTCTTTGTTTTTCATTACTTTCTGAAAGAAAGAAAACTTATTATAATCATTATTAAAATTTTCACAATTAATTAAAACCACAACAACAAAATTAGCTTACCTGTCACAACAATAACCACACACCGACCGAAACAATGAAACCAAAAAAAAATCACCAACGCCAGCTGGTGCTGTATTGTGGTATATTTTGTTTTATGTAACTTTTGTGTAGATGACAGTGACTGGCTTGGTTTTTGTGTTTTTTCTTTTTTTTGGTTGCGTACCCAATTGTTTGTTCAAGGTGTTCACCTTTAGAGGCGTGATGATCACCAAAAAAAACATTTTTTTTTAGCCATGTTGTTGTTGTACCATGAAAAAAGTATAAAAGCGGATGAATAATGTGATTCGCTTTTTTTGATCACGGATCTGCCACCACAAGAAGACATACACAGGAGCCACAAAGAAGTTTTGGCCACAGCCTATTCATTCAGGGCACATTTTGTTTTTTTATATAAATATTAATAATACAAAAAATTTAAAACAAAAAAAAAAAATAAAAATAAACGAATAATAATACCGGTTTTAAGACTAACCGGCTAAACCTAAAACCAAAAAAAAACAAAAACAGTGTGGTTTAAAAAAAACAAAACAAAAACAGTGTGGTCTAAAAAAAAAAACAACGAAACAAAAACAGTGTGGTTTAAAAAAAAAAAAAAAAAAAACAAAAAAAAACAAAACAAAAACAGTGTGGTTTAAAAAAAAAAACAAAACAAAAACAGTGTGGTCTTAAAAAAAAACAACGAAACAAAAACAGTGTGGTTTAAAAAAAAAACAAAACAAAAACCGTGTGGTCCAAAAAAAAAAAAAAAAACAAAAAGAAACAAAAACAGGGTAGTACCTTGTTCGATACCTTGCATCCAGCAAAGGAGTGCAGTTACAGCAAAGGAGTGCAGTTACAGCAAAGGAGTGTAGTTCAAGCAAAGGAGTACGGTTCCAGCAAAGGAGGGCAGTTCAACAAAGGAAAGGAAAAACATAAGATCCGCGCAGGTATTGGTCTGAGTCTCGGTGAGGGTTTGCTTTTGGGCCGTAGACACCAGTTTAGTGTGGCGCGGGCGTTTTTTTTTTTTTGTTTCTCTTGTATCTTTCTAGGGATCTGCGGAAGGTAGAGCTCTTCATCCGGAGATCACCTGTAGACCACTTCAACTTATAACGCTGTGTCAAGACGGATCAACAGCAGGGCGTTCAAAGGGATTTGTGTCCAGTGTTTTGCGTGTCGGCGTTTTTAAATTTCAATAAATAAAAAAAAAATATTATAAACAACAAATATTTATGTCATAACATCACAGATAATTTTTTATAATACAATTCATGTTTATAACGTAATATAAACCATCATGTGTTGTTGATTCATTTTTTTCAGGGAGCGATGGTGGGAGTGAAGATATGTGTGTGTGCTTTAGTTCATTAAGTTCACTTTCAGGTAAGTGAGTGTTGAGTGTGGTCAACCAAAAAAAAAAAAAAAAAAAAAAAAATGCAGCAAAACCTAACATATAGCGGCTTAAATTGAAGTTTCCGTGCGGCATCATCAAATCACCACCCCTACATACTGATTCTAGTCAGAGCAACAAGCCGCGGTGATGTCGGCGGAGATATCTGTTTGCGGGAGGAGCGAGGACACGCGGCGGACAGTCCAGTTCGTCCATCATGCATTTCTAGGGTGTCTTCCATGGCAACGTGCGACACGAAATGTATCACCGGATTGGGGGTTCAGCGATGACCGGGTGCGGACTCGTTCCTGATCCCAGTTCCTTTCTAGGAGTAGTCTGGGCAACTTGACTACTGAAGGGAATTGGTGTATTGGGTTCGAGGTCAATAATCTTGGTCCCCCCAAACTGGATTGTCTACTGTGCTGTTCCTCGTACATATCTATGTATATCATCATTAAAATACACGCATCAAACCGTAACAACCTCATGAACCCTTTCTAATTTGACACCATTAATATTATAGGTGTTTGATTTCAGCTGCACAACATCATTAAAAAAACCTTAATTACAATTTATTTATGTAAAGAGAAATGGATTCGATGTTACCTTACCTGCCCTAATCCTGCTGAAATTAACCTCGAGCAAGGCCCGAGTAATAGGTCTACACCCACCTTAACAACGACAATTCATCGAATCTACAACATGACATGAATTTATTACACTTACCTGATCTAAAATCCAAATCAATATTGCATTCATATCCATATACGAGTACATACTATATATTACTTTATTTCCAGTTGTGTATAATTGGTTATACCAATTATTTTGTTACAATAATTTGTTTGTTTACCTATTTTAATTTAACCAAAACCTTGTAATAAAAATTGAAACCTACACGTATACATGAGTCATCTAACGTTGGACATTGTTAGCAGTGTTATTCACCACCGATTAATGGTTTGAGATCCAACTGATAGTTAAACACCTTGCGATGTTAATTCCAACTGTGACATATGCATTTATTTTATAGCAACAGCGGATTCACCAATCAGCCGTCAACAACATGCATTTGGATTATGGATCCAATTAAAATTAAAGAATTTTGATGTACTACAGAATTTTAATCGCAAAAAAGAAAATTCATGAAGAATTGATCATTCTATTGCTAATCGTCATTGAAGACAAACATCATCGTAAAATTATAATATAATAAATTGTTGAATATTTTTTGATTGTATTTTTGTTAATAAACCGTTTTAAATAAAAATAAAATACAACAAAATCAATAAAAACATATTGTAAAATCAGTGGCTGCGTTATTTGTTTCACCCCAATTGTGTGCTGATATTTGAATTGTGTGTGGTTCATACATTTTTTTTGGTCCTTCGAGCCGGATCATCCGATCCAATTATTCAACCAGCCATCCACTTAACCAGTTTTTCGGCACATTTTTGCACCTTATTGGAAATAAATCAACACAGTTACATTTTCATCACGTGGAGTTTGTCCTGATAATCCAAACGATACAAATTAATAGTGACGCATCGTGGGAAACCAGTTCAGGTAAACCAATTTTATTAATTAAGTGATTCCAGTGAAGTGCGATTGATCTGTAATAAATATGGAGAAATTAAATAAGAGAAAACAGATAATTAAAGGTCAACTAACCAGGACTAAAAATTACATCGACTCGCAGGCAAACGAAGCGAGCTACGATGAATTACAGGCTAGATTACTGAAAGTCCAAGAGTTATATAAGCAGTTCATCGAGGTTGAGGACAGTATTTTTGATATTGACCCCACTGTCCCATCTGAGATGGATGGAATCGATGACGTTTATTTCACAATTGTACCCAAACTCCAAGGCCTTTGTCGAGAAAAATCACTTAACCCTCTGAACGGCCCATCCAATCCTGCAGACGATAGCGTTAATAATTCTCAAAACATCGGCGTTTCGTTCAAATCCGACTTCAAGCTACCAAGACTCAGTCTTCCTATTTTTGATGGATCGCTAAAAGAATGGCATTCCTTTTACGATATTTTCGTATCCACCGTGCATGAGAATACCGGAATTTCTCCGGCTCAGAAATTTAAATACCTCCTCGGTCAATTAAGAGGTCCACCTTACAAATTAATTTGCCATTTCCGCATTGACGATGCCAACTATTACGAGGCATTTCAGCGTTTAACCAAACGTTATGATAAACAAAAACTAATTGTCAGTGAATATATTAAAAACTTTTTGCGTCAACCGAATGCTAATAAGCCCAATGCACCCTCAATCTTGCGTATTCATGATGTTGTAGACGAAACGGTACGAGGATTGAAATCAATTGGACCAAAGGCAGAACACCGAGATCCGTGGATCATACACCTGGCATTCGACAAATTAGACGAAGAAACCAAACAACTGTGGAAATACGAATCTTCTGAAGATGATTTCCCTAGTATCGACGAATTTTTAAAGTTTTTATTAAAGCGAAGTGATGCATTGAGTGATAGTGATAATGTCAAACCAAAACCTAAACCAATTACACTACCTAGTAGCAGTAGGACATTTCACGCCGCCACCTTACCTAACTGTCCGCTCTGCACGGGAGAGCGACATAATTTGTATCAGTGTTCGAAGTTTATAAATAAGTCAGTAAACGATCGTAGAGAGTTCATGGCCAAGAGCAAACGGTGCTTCAATTGTTTGAGCGAATTTCATGTTGTTTCCATTTGTAAAAATAAACGAAGCTGTCGGAAGTGCAATAAAAGGCACAATACCCTTTTACACCTCGATATCGAACCAAATCCACCCGTTGTTGACACCGTTTCAATCACCACTCCCAATACCCAAACGGAGAACTATTTTGTTAACAATGCCTTAGAAGTTCGTAATTCAATACTCGAATCAACCCAGAAAACTAATACAAATATTCATATCTTACCAACCGCAAATATACAGATTATGAATAGCAAAGGTAATTGGATAATAGTTCGAGCGTTATTGGATTCCGGTTCCACACATTCGTTCATTACTGAAGCTTGTGCTAAAGGTCTCAAGGTTCCCCGATTAAAGACACACGTTTCTGTGGGTACCCTAAATAATTGCGAAGCTGGTGTTTCCCGAGGAGTAACAAACTTTAAAATTCGATCCATTTGGGACCATGAGTATCAGTTACAAATTAGTGCATTAATAATACCTACCATTTCTACCAAGTTACCATCAACAAGTATTGAAACCAGTTACCGTCAAATATCCAATTTATCTTTACCGCTCGCTGATCAAGAATATTATAAACCAGCTCCAATCGACGTTCTTCTTGGCTGCGACCATTTCTTCGACTCATTGATAGATGGGAAAATTAGTTTAATCCCCAATGTTCTTATAGCTCAAAATACCAGTTTTGGTTGGATAATTGGCGGAAACTATAATCAAGTATCAATTAATCCAAATGTAGAACCTTTGACTGTCTTACATATTCAACCAAACATGGAAATCGATAAACTAGAGCAAACCTTAAGAAAATTTTGGGAAACAGAAGAGTTGCCCAGCCAACGTCATCTGTCCGATGAAGAACAAAACTGTATTGAATCCGTGAAGGCTAAAGTCTCATTTCTCAACGAAAGAATTGTTCTACCATTACCGTTTAAACAAAACCCACCTTTAATCGGAGAGAGTTATTCCCACGCATTAAAAAGATTCCATGCTTTAGAGAAGAGATTGTCAGCTAACTGCGAATTAAAGCATGAGTACACCCAGTTCTTGAGAGATTATGAATCGCTAGGACAGATGGAATTAATCCCTAAAACCGAAATACACAAGCCATATAACGAATTGTTCTATTTACCACATCATCCAGTTTTTAAGGAATCAAGCAGCACCACCCGATTACGCGTCGTTTTTGATGCCTCAGCCAAATCTCGAAACGGCCAATCGCTGAATGATAATCTACCAATTGGACCTACCATACAAGAAAACCTATCAAACATCTTGCTACGTTTTCGAAAGCATAAATTCGTAATTTCCGCCGACATAGAGAAAATGTTTCGGCAAATTTTCATATACAAACCAGACACCGACTACCAGAGAATATTGTGGAGGGAATCTCCTGATGCTGAATTAAAACACTATCGTTTATGCACCGTAACCTATGGAACCGCGACCGCTCCATTTCTAGCTACCTATGCTCTTCAACTATTAGCAGAGAAATATGAAGAAGAACTTCCGATGGCCTCGTCCGTGCTTAGGACGGACTTCTATATGGACGATCTTATTTCCGGCGCAAATACCTTGGACGAAGCCTTAAATCTTCAAAAGGACCTAGTTGCTCTACTGAAAAAAGGTAGATTTAGATTACGCAAATGGTCGGGAAATCATCCAGCTCTACTAGATAACATTGCCATAGAAGAGAGGGAGCTTTCGTCATGGAACATAACTGATGGGACCAAAATGATTTCAGTGTTAGGTATAAAGTATCATCCAATTAAAGATTTATTTTATTTTAAGATCGAGCTGCCTGAAGTCACCAAGTTCACCAAAAGGATTTTTTTATCGGAGACGTCACGCATTTATGATCCTTTAGGGTTTCTGTCACCCGTAACCATAGGCCTAAAAATCCTATACCAAAAATTATGGATTGCAGGGATTGACTGGGATGATAAGTTAACTCCAGAATTACAGCAAGATTGGCTGCAGATAAGAAATCAATTCGACCGACTATCCGAAATAAAAATTCCTAGATGGCTTTATACATCACAATCAAATGTAGAGTTGCATTGTTTCGCAGACGCATCAAAAGACGCCTACGCTGCAGTGATATACTCACGTACGGTTAATGATGGCATTGTCAGCACTAACCTTATCGCAGCCAAAACGAGAGTAGCCCCTATCAAGATCGTCTCCGTACCCAAATTGGAATTATGCGGTGCAACCCTACTAACCAGATTATTACGAATAATCATTGAGGCTCTAAAGCTTAAAGAAGAGCCCAAGATTTATTTGTACACCGATTCTACAATCACACTAAATTGGTTATCCAAACCACCCAAGGTGTGGGAAACATATATTGCTAACCGCACTTCCGAAATTTTAACATATACGAACAGAAGCCAATGGTATTATGTGAAATCATCCCAAAACCCGGCAGATCTTGCCACTAGAGGTATGTTTCCGCAAGACCTGATTAATAATAACTTTTGGTTCAGGGGTCCTGAATTTATGTCGAAACACCCATATGAAGGGCCACAACAAATTAAAGCTACCATAGAACCAAGCATGGAGAGTTTAGTGCATCATTCCACAATAGAAAACCCACACTCCGAGCTACTACTTACCTTGATAAATCGAATCTCCAATTTTCGTACTATGACAAATGTTTTAGGCTATATTCTAAGATTCATCAAACATTCACGAAACAGATCGTCGGTAAAGAAAGTTGGTATAGTTCTTTCCGTATCAGAGTTTCAAGAGGCTCAACATTTTATTTTTAGAATGGTGCAAGCGGAGTCTTATGGACTCGAAATAAAACATTTAAAAAATAATCTACCATTACCGAAAAAATCTAATTTATTTTCTTTTCATCCTTTTTTAAATGGAAACGAGCTACTCCGGGTTGGAGGAAGATTGAGCCATGCAGACATAAAATATGATGCCAAACATCCTATTTTATTACCAATGAAACATCCCATTACCGAATTGATTGTGAGAGAAATGCATCATGAACACCTACATGCTGGATTACAATTAATGATGTCAACCATACGACAACAATTTCAAATACCAAGAGCAAAAACCCTGATACGTCAAATCATCCATAGATGTTTCGTCTGTCGTCGTCACAAAGGCCAACAGCAACAACAATTAATGGGACAATTGCCAGAATGTAGAGTCACCAGACAAGTTAAACCATTCGTTCAAGTTGGAACAGATCTTGCTGGACCTTTTGTTTTAAAAACACATCGCAATCGAGGCTCTAAAACATATAAAGCTTATTTGGTCATTTTTATTTGTATGGCCACAAAAGCAGTATCGCTGGAAATTGTTTCAGATTTGAGCACCAATACCTTCATAGCAGCATTGAAAAGATTTTGCGCGGTACGAGGATATTGCCATGACATATTTTGTGACAATGGCACGAACTTTGTCGGTGCTTCAAAGGAAGTTCGCGACTTGTACCAAACATTCACCAGCGAAGTCGACTTAAACAACGTTCAGGCCTGGTGTACCGAAAAATTAATTAAATTCCATTTTATTCCTCCAGCAGCACCGTCATTCGGAGGCCTTTGGGAAGCCGCAGTGAAGTCCTGCAAATTCCACATTAGACGAGTATTAGGAGAAACTCATCTAACCTACGAAGAATTTTTAACGCTTATAAAACAGATCGAAGCGTTATTAAATTCCAGGCCAATTGGAGATCTGTCTCCGGATTCTTATGATCCACTGACACCGGGGCATTTCATAATTACCCAACCATTCACCACGTTACCAGAACCGGATTTGACACCTGTAAAGATGAACACATTAACCAGATGGCAACTTACCCAGCAAATGTACCAAAGCTTTTGGAATCGATGGTCAAGGGAATACCTCACGTCACTAAATAAATTCCAGAAGTGGCACAATATAAACCCAAATTTTAAAACAGGCGACTTGGTGCTCATTTCGAACCAGGGTTTACCACCATCCAAATGGCCACTCGCCCGAATATCATCAGAACACCCAGGAGATGACGGTATCGTTAGGGTCGTTACCCTGAAATTACCAAATGGCACTGTTATAAAGCGACCGGTTAACAAATTGTGCCTCTTACCACCACCTACCTCATAAAATAGATTGACTCTATTGAGTCAAAGGCGGCGGAATGTTTGATTTCAGCTGCACAACATCATTAAAAAAACCTTAATTACAATTTATTTATGTAAAGAGAAATGGATTCGATGTTACCTTACCTGCCCTAATCCTGCTGAAATTAACCTCGAGCAAGGCCCGAGTAATAGGTCTACACCCACCTTAACAACGACAATTCATCGAATCTACAACATGACATGAATTTATTACACTTACCTGATCTAAAATCCAAATCAATATTGCATTCATATCCATATACGAGTACATACTATATATTACTTTATTTCCAGTTGTGTATAATTGGTTATACCAATTATTTTGTTACAATAATTTGTTTGTTTACCTATTTTAATTTAACCAAAACCTTGTAATAAAAATTGAAACCTACACGTATACATGAGTCATCTAACGTTGGACATTGTTAGCAGTGTTATTCACCACCGATTAATGGTTTGAGATCCAACTGATAGTTAAACACCTTGCGATGTTAATTCCAACTGTGACATATGCATTTATTTTATAGCAACAGCGGATTCACCAATCAGCCGTCAACAACATGCATTTGGATTATGGATCCAATTAAAATTAAAGAATTTTGATGTACTACAGAATTTTAATCGCAAAAAAGAAAATTCATGAAGAATTGATCATTCTATTGCTAATCGTCATTGAAGACAAACATCATCGTAAAATTATAATATAATAAATTGTTGAATATTTTTTGATTGTATTTTTGTTAATAAACCGTTTTAAATAAAAATAAAATACAACAAAATCAATAAAAACATATTGTAAAATCAGTGGCTGCGTTATTTGTTTCACCCCAATTGTGTGCTGATATTTGAATTGTGTGTGGTTCATACAATAGGGGAAGTGAATTTGGTTAATTTTCCTCGTAAATGAAATCACAACACGTTTCGTTATATTGAGTTTTAAATTGTTAAGATTGGACCAAGTCAAAAGTTTATCTTTGTCAAACTGAAGCCCAGAGCAGTCTGTTGGAGTAACGATAGGCGTGAAAATTTTTAAATTATCAGCATATAATGAATACTGACACGACAAAATATAGGGCAAATCATTAATAAATAATAGAAATAAAAGGGGGCCAAGTGTGGAACCCTGAGGTACACCAGATTTAGCCACTATTTCCGTTGATACAAAACCATTAAATTTTACTTGCTGTACACGTTCAGAGAGGTATGAACACAGCCATTTCAAAATTTTCTCAGAGAGTCCCATTTTAACACATTTATCTAATAAAATATTATGTGATACCTAATTATATGTTAAACATATAATTAATACGTCCCAACATGGTTTTTTTCCTAAACGTTCCACAACCACCAATTTGATTGATTTCTCTAATTGTATTTTGAGTTGTGTCGATATGGGTGGGCAAGTTGTCTGTGTTTATACTGACTTTGAGAAAGCATTTGATAAGGTATCACATAATATTTTATTAGATTCATTGAAGATTATTTCTTATATCAGTTTTTTGAAAATTTTGCTAAAACTATTTAAAATTGAGATGGGCCTATAATTTTTTATATTATTCGCATCAAGTTTTTTGAAAACTAGAACTAAATAAGCTTTTTTCCACTGATGGGGAAAAACACTATTTTTTAACGATAAGTTAAGCTTGCTGAGATTTGAGTTAGTAAATAAAATAATTAGAGATATTATCTGACCCAACAACTTTCTTCGTATTCAATGTTGATAGAACTTTGAATACATCTTGCTCGGATATTAAATCAACAGAATAATTTATATTATAATTGTTATAAACAACATCACAAAAATGATCAGTTGAGTCATACACCGATTCAAAATGATCAGGAAATAAATCACAAATTTGAAGTTGACTAGTAGATTCAACATCACCTAGTTTCATACATGATGGGTATAGTGATTTATTTGTAAGAGCCTGAGACTAGATTCAAATTAACTTGGGATCTTTCTTTATGTGACTTTCGATATACTTTGTGTAATTAAAATAACATTTAAGGATTTCCAATTTTACATTCTTACGTAGTTTGGAAAATATCGCATAGTCATTGGGAAACTTAAATTTACGATACCGATTGTGATAGTTTTGCTTTAAATTAACTAACTTAATTAATTTATTTGATTACCACACTGGAAATTTAGCACGCACCTTAAGCTGATTGGTAGGCCTGATAAAACTATAAAGAACATCATAGAATTTCTCAACAGCTAGATCAACACTAGTATTTGAAAATAGGTGGTTCAAGTCAACCAGTTCCAAATCACTTCGGATAGCGTTATAGTTAAGTATTTTATAATTAGGCTTAAGTAATTTTTGGTAGGGTAAACTCTTCAATAAGCACTTTATATATCTAACAATCAGAGGCGGATGGTGCTCATCTATTCTTGACAGTGAATGACGACTTTGATAGACATTAACAATACTACGATCAAGGTTAGACAAGACAAGGTCAAGGATTCTATCATTAATATTTTTGACATGATTATGTTGCTTTAATTCAGTAAATATCATTGTTTCCAGTAATTGATTAACTATCTGACCAAAGGAAGGCACTGGAGAGATAGCATCACAGGCAAGTTAAAATCCCCAAGGACTAAAAATTGATAGTCAACAGGAGAATCTAATATAAAGTTAGAAAGCTTATTACAAAATGCTTCATAGTGTTCTAACTTACAGTAGCCTGGGAAATAAACTAGACAAATTATCAAAAATTTACGATACTAAAATTGTAAAAAAAAGAAAAAAATTAAATCAACACAATAAATCAATTACAATTATTCTTAAACTTATCTAAATCCGTTAAATCTGCAGCAGAGGTAATTTCAAATGTTTTACTGGTTTCATCCTTCTTAGCTAAAATGGCACCATCAGCAGCCCAAACCAATTGAAAGTTAAGCGGCTCAGCAAGCAAAACTTTCCTGGTTTCATTAAGTAGCGAGCGCTTATATTTAGGCAGATAATCCGTAATAATTATCTTATAATCTTGCTCAAAGAGCTTAAACTTTTTAAAGATTTCCTTACTTTGCATTGATAGTGTTTTAAATTACTGTTTAAAAATCCTGCTACTCCACTCAACAACAATTCCTTTGATTTTAGATTTCGATTTTTCACGATATATAGCACTAATAACATTCCCATCAAGATTAAATTTAATTGCATGGCAGATAACTTGCAGAACATTGAACAGATTTTCATTATTCACCGATGCAACACCGTAAATTAAGGAACTAGATGAATTGATACGTTTCTCCAAAAAGTTACATCTGCTAGTAAATGTTAGTAATTCATTGCGAATAGCTGTATTGTTATCTTTCAGATTTATTACGTCACGTGAATTAGCTCGAATTGAAGCTTCAAGTTCAGCAAATTTATCACACTTACTCGTAATCCTCTCCAAAACAGTATTTTGTGTTCCGATTTTCTCATTTAGAATTTTGGCCATATCCGAATGGCTGGTACGCAACCCGGCAATTTGCTTTTTAATATCACTCCAGGCACTATTTACATTATCACCACTATGCGCACAAGAAGAAGCCTGAATTAAGTTGGAATCAGTACAACGGCAGCAAGAAAAATTAATTATACTCTTGTCAATAACTTGACTTTGAGTTTTAACAATTCATCACAGTTAGGATGGTAGTGCTGGAAACATATGTGACATTGGTACAGCTTAGATGACATAATTTGCCTTGCACACTTTTTACAGTTGACCATTATGACCAAATAATAATGAATAATAACTAGACAATGAGTAATATTATGGAAACACTGATAAATTCACAGTATCTAGGTTCATTCCCACTTGAGTTTAACAGTTTAACATTAAAAAACGAGTTCAATGAATCATCAAATTATCAAAAATATGCTGTTTCTTATTTATTTTAGGAATCACACACTAATTAAATGATAATATATCACAATGTTCATTAAAATTTTTAGAATCAATTAAATAGATTTATAGAACTGATTTATTAAATAAATAATGATGCGTACTGATCGACGACTGGACTTGGAATGAAATGGGTGGAAGGATTCTCCCAAACTGGCATTTATGATCCTTCCTCTTAGCATTTGATCTATTCAATCATTGAGTGCTTTATCCTTTCCAAAATGTGAAACTACTCGATTTATAGCCCCTGGAACACGTTGTTAGTGGCCTCCTCAATATCCAAAAAGGTTACCATTTCGAAGTTTCTATACTCGAAAGATTTTCCAATGAAATATATAAGAGAATGAAGAGCAATCTTTACAGCCTCTGATATGAGGTTCTATCGTGCCTCTGATATGAACTTTTATTTGTCTTTCCAGTGTTTTAAAAAAAAAGGAAGTCAAGCTAATCGGTCTAAGGTTTTTGGTATTTGAGCGTTTTCTCGCCTTGGGGTATAAATACTTCCTTCACTTCCGTCCATTTGCTAGGAATGTGACAAAGTTCTAGGCCGCCTTTGAAAATAACCTTTAACCAGGAAATGGTTAGATCCATAGTTTGTTGAATATCCGGAGGGCTAATACCATCGAGTCAAGGCGACTTATATGGTTTAAAACTATTTATCGCCCACATGATCTTTTATCTGCCTATAATTTGTAGGCACAGATTCGGAACAACCAGGAAAATGCGTTTTCAGCAGAAGTTCCAGCGATTCCCCACTATTAGTGGTCCATATCGCATCCAGCCGTTGAAGATAATATGTGATGGACGGACCAGTTGATAGTACTTTGCGTAGCTTAGAGATTTTCGAAGACTCCTGACTTTTGCCACAGTATATTTCCCAAGATATGTTCTTGGCACTTCTCAATTGATATTTGTAAATTTTTAAGACTTTTTTATAGGAGTCCCAGTCTACAGCGGCTCTTGTTTCCTTGATGTTCTGAAGAGTCTATTGCATTTTTGACTTGTTTGTTGAATCTCCTTTGACCACCAGGGGTTTCCGAGATTTACCCTGGGCCTGCTAAGGAGACTAGTCCAGTATCGCTTAATTTAAAGCGCCAGGCAGCTCGTCCACAAAATCATCAAGCTGTTGCGCAGTTTTTAAAGGTTTTGTGAATTACCCAGAATTATTCTAAAGGTGTCCTAGTTGGTTTTCCTCCTTTTTCTGTAAATTTCACTTTTTGGAGAATCAAATGTCCATTTCAAATTGAAGATAACAATGATCAGTAAAGGAATGGTCCTCCGACACTTTCCTTTTTAATAGACTAATCGCCAAAAAGTTTTAAACAAGAGTAATATGCAATACCCCCTGTTCCTGTCTATTTCTAGTTATAAAAGTCGGATTATTGCCTATGTTAAATATATAAAGGCTAGCACTTAAAATATAATCAAGGAGTAACCCACCTCGATCATTTGTGTCCGTACTTCCCCAGATCGTGTGAAGAGAATTTGCATCACTCCCCAAGATGACTTGAACCTTACACTTTTGGGCCTCTAAAATTAGCTTACTTAGAATACTCACCTCATCGTAAGCTATGTAAGCTGATATTAGGCGTAGAATTATAGAAGATAGAATTCATAGCAGAAAACAACTAATATTATTGTTAGTAAGAATACACGACAGAATCCTACCTTCTTTTTTAGCGTGCATTAATCTATAATAGGGAATCTTGAGCCCAAGTACCCAGTATTCAGTGACCCAAGGTTCCTGGACTAAGACGACATCTGTCCCTTCTTTTCCCAAGTTTTAAAATGAGAGCAGCTGATGCTGCCCTAGAGTGATGAAGGTTGACTTGCAGAAATGTCAATGTCATCTCTAGAGCCTCTCTTCTCCACCATAGTAACACCAGGGTCCTCCCCTGATGAGAAGTCGACTGAGTGCCTTTTAAAAGACTCTATGGACGTTGACATCTCCGTGTCCATGCGGAGAGTTTCTGCTTCGTAGTCCGCTACTTTCGGCGCAGATGAGTTGTCAAGCACAGTGGTAGTGTCTGAAGCTAACTTCGGAGCCTTCGGCTTGTCCGCGTCCTTCTTGTACACTTTAAGCGTGACTGCACTTAAACCATAGTTAATTAAATCGTTGGTTTTTTCAGTGCAGTCAGTGACACCCTGTTTAAAATAAAAACAGCTGACCAGTAGTCAGTCTTTGTCTCTTCCAGCTCGGCAACTTTCCAGTTGTACAATCGGGTAATAATTGTGGCAATTATTATAAATTAAAAGACATTTATTTAACAGTTAATCTCATGCGTAGTTTATTTTATTCTTCATGCCCTGATGTTGTTTGACGTACAACTAAAAACTACTCGATCATTATAGAACTAAGAATGACATCTAGTGGCAACCAATATTATTACATAATCCGTTGGCATAACAACAGTGGCGTAGCTACAAATTTCGGGCACCCCTCGCAAAATTTGTCTTGGGCCCCAGAAAATTTTCTGTTTTTAATTAAAAAGATTCATCAAGATTAATAATATGAACTATATTATATCAAAATTTCAACGTTGGCTTTCGTTGGCAGATAACCATGTAGATTTTATTCATCATTTTCCCTAATTTTGGACTTTTCGGGTGATCATCAACATAAAAGTACATTTGAATTTTATAACTTGTACATTTTCGTACTCTACATGTATTGATATATATATTTTATAGAGTATTATTAATATTGTAGAGTAGTATTAATAGAGTTCGATAATGTACAAGGTTTACAATTCAAATGTACTTCTATGTTCATTAGTTGATAGGTAATGAAAGTTACGTACTAAGTATTTTTTATTGTAACGCCCCTATTACACATAACGTAATTTTATATTAAAATGGTTGGCTCCGGGAATTCTAGTCAGAAATATTTCAGTTAAAAATTAAAAGGCCATTCATTGAAAATAGTTTTAGACGAAATGCCTTTTTAGAAGGAAGTTCAATCAAAAAAATAGAAAAGGCATTCATGTCAAAATATTTTGACCGGAATTTTTTTTAGATTTAGTTAGTTTTTTTTTTACTGAAATGCTTTGTTAGACCTGCACGCCGGGTCCGTGGCCGGGAAAAAAATAATGAATATAATCTACATGGTTTAATTTAATTTAGTTAAATATTCTATAAGAAAGCCAACGTTAAAATTTTTAAACGTAACAAGACTATTAAAAATCATATAATAATTAGAATCATATCAATAAATAATTAAGTACTTTAGCACAAAATGTACTAGCCGGATATGCAGGTTAAAACAAATTGATTATACCACAAAGCAGCAGTCGCTTTAAGTGTAGTGTTACTCGATGTGTTTTGATGTTTTTCTTCATATACTCCTGCACAGGATATTGAACTACAAGGAAACGTTTATACAAGGAACCCTCTTCAAAATTTCAAATTTCCAAATTTTCGTCAGTAACTATTGCATAAAATAATAAAACCAAGTGTATACAGGGTGTCCCACTGCTACGAGTCCAAACGAGTAGGGCATGTAGCTGGATCAATATCATGAAAAAAGTCCACTACGCATATGCCCGGAAATGAACCGTTACCCACTTCAATTGCATTTCAAAATTTTTAGCATGGTACACTGCCCTGAATGATGTAGATGCCAATAACTCTTCTAGAAATTAAGGAGTGCTTCTTTCTTGTCTGAAAGTAGGAATATCATGCATTGTATTTTCCATAAAGAAAACATTGGTGGACTTCAAAAAATCGTGCGAGAAATAACAAAAAAATTCATTAAACTCATTTTTTCTCGAAAAACTCACTTAATAATTTTTGTTTTTGATTTCAAATTTAAATTTAATAGACTATTTAATAGCTTCCTCCTTTTTTATCTAATCATGTATAGTTTTTGAGATATTAACATTTCAATGTAGTACTTAATAATTTATTGTATGAATTTCCAAGTTTTCAACTTCACAAACAATTTTCAAAATGATTTCCATTTCGTAACAAGCATTGTTGCAGTCATCTTTTAATGGCAGCAGCCATGTTGAAATTTACTAATTTTTATTTTTATTTTGTTGCCGGCATTATTGATTCGATCAACCAACTGCTCCCTAGTCTGAATGTTTGTTTTGTAGATTTCTCCTTTCAAGTATCTCCATACATAAAAGTCTAATGGTGTTAAATCTGGAGATCTAGCCGGCCAAGCTATAGGTCCGCCGCCGAATTTATATCAAACCATTTTCGAACTTGTCTTCCATGGTGTGCAGGAGCTCCATCTTGTTGATACAAGAAAGTATTTCTCATCATGAGTGGAATTGAATCTAGCACAGTGGGAACTGTTTTATTCAAATATTCAAGATAGTTTTGTGAGTTCAATTTTTCAGGTAGTAAAATTGGCCCGATAAAATTATTTCCAATTATACCACACCATACATTAACACTAAAACGTCTTTGAAATAATGATGCTCGCTTAACGTATGGGTTTTCTGGTTGCCACTCATGAAGATAGTGGAAATTTGTTATTCCATCCCTCGTAAATATCGATTCGTCTGTCCATAAAATGGATGACAAATATGAAGGATTATGTTCCTCGTTGTTTAACAATAAACGGCAGAAATTTGTTCTGTTTCGTAAATCGACTGGTAATAATTCTTGCAGTGGAGTGTAATGGAATGGGTGTAGATGGTTTCTTCGAAGTACTCTCCAGACTTTATTTTTGCTAATACCAAGTTGTATCGAAAGATGTCTCGTGCTAATGGTGGGATCTCGTTGTACTAAATTCAAAACTTGTTCGTCGGTATTGACTTGATATTGAACTCGGCTAACATTTCCGTATTCATAGGGGACATGTGATTTCAAATATTCTATGATCTGGCACCGGCCTACCTCTGGATAACGATTTTCACGTTCTGCAGCTCGTCCATTTCCGTTACATAAACTATAAATAAAATGGATGTCGGCGATTTCTTCGATTGTATAGCGTGGCATTTTATTATTTCTGATTATAAACGAGCAAAAAAATTATTTTCAAAAGATTACCAACGATTTTAGCTATACGTTTACTAACAAGTACTACACTGAAATGTTAATATCTCAAAAACTATACATGATTAGATAAAAAAAGGATAAAGCAATTTTGTATTAAATAGTCTATTAAATTTAAATTTGAAATAAAAAACAAAAATTATTAAGTGAGTTTTTCGAGAAAAAATGAGTTTAGTGAATTTTTTTGTTATTTCTCGCACAATTTTTTTAATTCCACCTCAACTTACAGCGGCAATAAGTATACATATAAAAAGAAACCGCAAGTGTAACTTTATTTAAATTAATAAAATAAAAATAAATATACAATTTGAGCAAACAATTTATTAATCATAATTTATTTAAGTAAGAAAAGTGTTTATAAATTATATATAAAAATGGCGGACTTAGTATCTTTAAAAAAACGCCGCTCGTATATAAAAGGAAACATGACAAAGCTACTGAAATACATCAACGAAATAAAAGGTACAACCAATATTGAAGATATTAGGGCTAGATTGTCCAACGTAGAACGCTACCGCACTGACTTTATGAGCATAGAAGACAAAATTGTTGCGCTTGACAACAACGAGGAACTAGATGAAGAGTTTGAAGAAAACTACTACAAGGCAGTATCAGGCTTAAATTCAGTACTACGAATGAGGATAAAACCAGCAATTGCACTAAACGAAACCATAGTAGATGCTTCTATGAATGGAACCCACACTGAAGTAAAATTGCCAAAAATCACCATACCACTATTTTCTGGAGAATACCCAGAATGGCAGTCTTATTTCGATTATTCTGTTCAACAATTCATGATAACATCAGATTAACGCCGTCGCAAAAGTTACAGTACCTGAAAGGAACCCGGAAAGGAAGCACTATAAAAATTACGAAGCCGATATGACCGCAAGAAACACACGATCCAAGCATTTATTAAAAATTTTATGATCCAGCCCTCTGTAACAACGCCAAATAGTGCTAATGTCCGACGATTACACGACACCTCCGATGAAATCATACGGTGACTTAAAGCATTAGGAGAAGGTACTGAATCCAGGGATCATTGGTTAATTCATATATTGGTCAGCAAACTAGACGAGGAAACGAACAGCCTATGGGCCCAAGCTTCAGCAGATTATGAGTTACCAACCAATAAGCAATTCTTTGATTTCCTTACAAAAAGAATTGATGCGCTTGAGTCATTCAAAGGTGGTGCTGTTAGACGTTCCCAGTTTTCGACTAAACCTTCCATAAAAAGTCACATTGTTTCAGATATCCAAAACCCATTATGTTCATTGTGTCTAAAAGAGCAACATAGATTGTTCGAATGTCCAAAATTTAAAGAAATATAAGTAGAAGATAGAAAGGCTTTATTAATAAAGGAAAATCGTTGTTTCAACTGCCTAAACAACAACCACAATATATACTTATGAAAATCCAGATTTAGGTGCAAGCAGTGCAACAGGAAACACCATACCCTACTCCATAATGATTTGCAGACAAAACCAACATCAGAAGTCACTGTGCACAACGTAAAAGAGACTGAGACCAGCGTCACAAGCTATACCACAAGCCATAAAATCGGAAGTTCGGTATTACCCACAGCCTTACCCAAGTAGCATTTTACAACTAGTTAGTTGTGTACAACCAATTGATGGTTGTCACATTATTGTCACAACCAGGAATTGCTTGTGAAATGGTTGTCAATTTTAGCAAAAACTTTATTGAAAAATTATAGTTGTGAAGTTGTTGTCTCTTGTAATATCCACAGCTGAATGGTCACCACAACCAATTAGTTTGTCACATTAGTTCACACATACATGTCACAACTAAAAAAGTTACCAATTACGAAACGCCACACATTGGTTGACAAAATTAGTTCGCACACGCATGTCACAACTAAAAAAGTTACCAGTTACGTACCACCAACAATTGGTTCGCTGCGTTGGTTGGAACATACATGTCACAACTAATTTAATAACCAATAATGAACAATAATAAATGTTACATTAAATTAGTTGTGAAACAGTTCTAACAACTGGTTACAGTCACCATTTAAGATAAGTTGTTAATGGAGTGCATAATAAGTTGTGAAATAAACACAAAACTCATTTTGCGAACTAATTTAGTTGTCGTTTAAATTGTTAGTTGTACATTGGATGTGAAAACTGAGCTTGAGAACTACGAATAGCCATTTTGTTTACATGTCATTTGACAATTTAAGAAGTTACATTTTCACGAAACATCTTAAATTCAAAATGTTCAAGCCGAAAATTGAGATTTCCAAATGGAAAAAATATAAAAAAAGTGGTACATACGCAGACGGTTATTGATTAGGAATCGGTTAAATTTAAAAGTTTGCAATATAGACATTGTTCCTTATGAAAATACGGTAGTTGAAAGTATTGTATCCCTGAGTAACCAGAACGTGCCTTCAGTTGAAAGTGTTTTATCCCTAAGTAACCAGAACGTGCCTTCATTTCCATTTAAAAGAATAAACGATATCGAAATCACAAGTCAAGGAAATTTGGAAAATGAAGGTCATTATAAAGATTTTGAAAATTTATGTGATGAAAGTGAAAATGAATTTGAAAAAATCAATAACGATACACATTTCCAAGAGGATTTAAGAACTTGGGCTACTACTTATAACATAAGGCACACAGCAATCAATTCTTTACTACAAATTATAAAGAAACGAACGACGGTAAATGTGCCTCGCGACGCAAGAACATTATTAGAAACACCTAAAAACCTAACATTAACCACTCTAGGTCATGGTGTATATTGGCATCAAGGCCTTGAAGTCTGCCTTAAATATAGTTTGCATGATGTTGAAAAACCGTTAAATATTTCCTTAAATTTTAATATCGATGGTCTTCCTATTTACAAAAGCTCCAAAGAAGAATTTTGGCCGATATTATTTAACATTCATGAAATCCCAACATTCACACCAATGGTTATTGGAATCTGGAGTGGGGTAGGAAAACCTCAATCTGTAGAAGATTTCTTACGGTAATAATCAAATTTTTTGTCCGCCAATCTCGCTTTCACTTAAACTTTATCTGATTTAATTTCCATTATGTTAAATAATCAATTGTTTTCTATTTATAGACCGTTTGTGAACGAGTTAAATGATTTATTGACTACTGGTATTCAAATAAATGGATATCATGTGAATATTCATATCAGATGCTTTGTTTGTGATTCACCAGCAAGAGCTTTTCTAAAAGGTGTTATTAATTTTAATGGTAAACATGGATGCCTAAAATGTGTTGTAGTTGGAGAATGGAGCCATATTAATAAAACCATGTCATTTCCACATATTGGACTACCAGAAAGAACAGACCAAGATTTTCGAAATAGGATCTACAGTAGCCACCATAAAGCAGTATCACGACTTGAAGATCTGCCTATTGATATGATCAAAGACATCATTGTTGCTGAAGAGTTACATTTGATACATCTAGGTTACATGAAAAGATGTTAATTTGGGTGGAGAGATGGAACGTTCAAAAATTATATGGGGTAGTGGACTGCTTCTGAAATTTCATCAATTTCAAAATATTTATTATCATGTAAAATGCCGAAGGAGTTACATCGGGCAGTGAGAGGTCTTGATTACCTTTCAAATTGGAAAGGTTTAGAATTTCGGACGTTTTTTCATTATATTTCAATTGCAGTGCTGCTAGATTATTTAGAATATGAATTGTACGAACATTTCTTGTTGATATTTTGCTCTATAACAATTTGTTCTAGTAATGTATATTCACATCTAGTTAATACTGCTAAAGATATGATTAATATTTTTATAGAAATGTATATAAGTATTTATGGTATGGGGGTCTATCTCCAGTAACATACATAATTTATCTCATGTAGTCGACGAAGTTAAAAGATTTGGTATCTTATCGACGATGAATGCATACCAATTTGAGAATCAACTCTATCACATTAAAAGAATGCTGCGTCATGGCAAATATCCGATGGTACAGGCTGCGAAACGTTTGACTGAAATGAGTAAATTATCATTAAATTCAAAGTATTCAAAAAAATATCCAATTTGTTCAGGAGAGAACATCGGCGAACAAGTTCCAAAAGCAGAAACAAATGACAGATTCTTTTATAAATTGGAAATCGAAGTTGGATTATATTTAAGTAATAAAGTGCACAACAAATGGTTTTTAACAAAAAACAACGAAATTGTGGGGATGGAAAATTCAATCAAAAAATCTTCAGAACTATTTATTTTTGGTGCTCCGTTGTCTAAATTACACAATGTATTTGAACAGCCAATTCGTTCTTCGTATATACATATTTTTAAATCCAACATAACAAAAAAACTAGACTCAAAATTTTATTCCATAAATGATATAAAGTGTAAATTAGTCATGATTCCACAAAATCAGAATCAATTTATATTTATACCTCTAATACATACCTTGGATTTGTGTAGTAGAATAAATTGAAAATCGAATACAAATGTAATTTTTGAAAACATTAAAGAATGTATTTCAGAGTATAAAATAACATATTTAATTGAAACAAATAATTAGTTGTTGACTTCATTGTAAAATTAAAATAACATTTAAATAATGAAAAATATGATTATTACAGCTGAACGTAAGTGCTCAATTCAAAAGACTTAATTGGATTTATTATTGGTTACCATTTCAATGTCAGATATGTTGTTGTTCATCGGGACATCAACCCGCATGGACCCCCGATATTGAAATATTATCATCATCACAAATGATGCCTCCCGTAGGAGAAATTAATATATCTTCAGTATTTTTGATGTTCTGGTGTAAATTTTCTTCTGCAATAATTTCGTCGTTCTTCAAACCGCGCTTGGCCACTTTAGATCTGTAAAAATTCAAAATATACATTAAATATGGTTATTAAATTATAATCAATATGAAGTTATATGATGTCTACCTCTTAGTATATTCGCCTTCACTAGTTTTACATAATTTCTCCTCTAAACGACGTTTGCTGTTTTTACAAACTGCCTTAAAAAACTTTTGATTTTCTTCAAAAGTATATTTTGAATCGGCTAGTAAAATTGCATTGAAAAAACAATGATGAATATTGCTAAATATGATTAAAGCTGGTTTATCTTTACCACCACATTTTGTCCATTGGCATAATTGCATAACTTCGCGTGTAATATAATGATCTATTACTTTATAGGAAACATCCCATACATTTCTTTTACCACTAGTTCCACAAATTTTAGCTAGGTAGGATGTCTAAATAAACAAATGAAATATTATTTAATACGTCAAATTAACATATAGATAATATAAATATATATAATTAATTAATTACCACCTTCCTCATAAATGACTCATCCTTCAATTTGTTATCACATATAGCTAACTCTTCAATGGTCGAAATTGGCTCAAACGTAAAATTTTCCTCTTCAAGTTGATCTTTTGTCCTACCAGTCGATAGCAGTCTTATTATTTCTGGATGTTGAGTCATTATTGTTGTCATAGTATTAGAGATATGAATTTGCGATTTTTTTTAAATTTCGATTTCACTTAAAATTTTGGTTTGATTGGCCTCTATTCGACTAATGGAACTGTTCCAATCATTGTTATTTTCCTCCAAATATTCCACGTTATCTTCTTGGTAAAGGTCAATGATTTCTCTACCTTGATTAATATCGCTGTTATTAAGAAGTTGGGAATGGCCTTCGGTTAAAATTGTGTTCAATAATGATTGGGGCAGAATTGAAGTTGGAGGCTGCTGTTCTTGCTGTGGGGTATTCAAATTTGATGTCCGAGATGGTTCTTGTATTGGTGATGTTTGAGGCATGATGTGATAAGTGGCAAGTGGTGATTGTATTTGTTTTCGATATAAATTTGGTACTTGTGATAGTTTTTCTGCTGTTGTTGTTTGATGTGACATAGCTTGATTCGGTGGAACTTTTAAACTATTAAAATTAAGTTGTTGTGGGTTGTTTTCACCTGGAACAACATATTGCGCTTTTTCAACATGATTGTTGAAATTTATCGACGATGTCCGTGGATGAATTCGTTTGGTAGCACGAACAAACTTTTCATTTTCCTCATCTTCGGTATCAGAAAAACATGATAAATTTTTCTCAAGTGCTAGCCCTACTTGAAAAGATTCAAGATTACGATTGATAATTGTACACGGTGTTTGTGTCCATGTTTTTAAATCTGGTACACTGTGTGCATTTTTTCTCAATATGTCGACTTTTTTGCTATTTGGCCAGTACAGCGTCTTTTGTCTACCATTTTCTACAACCCATTGAACTGGAACAGTGCTTAGCAAAGTTTCGCCATTCTCCAACGTTTGTACCAACATATGAGACATTTTTCTAGAAAAAATAAATATGATAAATATAATAATTAACATTGCAGTTGTGAATTGGTTCGCATTGTCATAAAATCACAAAACATAAAAAAACAAAAGAAAATAGTTTGTGTAAATATCGATTTCACATATATTTTTTTGTAGATTGGTTCGCACTCAGAATATAAAAAAAAATATTTGTGAAAAGGCCGAGTTCACAACAATTTGCTGTAAATCGGTTCGCAATCACAACACATAAAAATGTATAAATATTATTATTTGTGTAAAGGCCGATTTCACAAACAATTTAAGTTCGGTAGTTTATACGAAAACCGTACGCAATGAACGAATACGCGTATTTAAAAAATTTATACTGCCATATTTAGATTTTTATCGAAATAATACAATAAAAAATTAATTTAAATATATAATTATCACTTTCTAACTTTTTAAACTAGCACATTTAATTATTTTAAATACAAGACTTACCTGTTATTTATTACACAAACTTATAATATATTATGTATAATTAAATTATCATCAAAATAAAACAAGTTGCTTTATTCACGTTTTTCACGATAATGTAGAAATGTCAAAATTCTAGTAGTGAAAATAGTTCTTCACTAGACTGTTTCACAACCCATTCACAAACAAACGTTGTTAGATTGGTTCTCAACAGAACTATTCAATATAGAAAGTTCGCTTCATACAACCGATTCACAATTTATTTTCTCTAACCTAGTTCCAAACACAACCATTTCGCAAAATTGTATTGTTCAACTTGATCTAGAACGGTTGCAGGCACAACTATACTATAATATGGCGGATACAATATTTTTATAGGGAGAATACGTTCCGCCATTTTGAAAAAAACAAATCATAACCTACATACAGCAGTTCATTGATCTTTTAGTTCATATAAATTATTTTTTTTTAATAATTTTTCCTTAAATTATTTTTTTTGAAATGCAAATGACATCGGGCCAATCTTTATTTTCAAACTAAAAATCCCTGTTTTACAGCAAAATTAACATTTCCCATGGTTTTTCACGTACATATATGTGCGATAAATAATGAAATTGAATTATATATGAAATCACATTAATATAAAATATTATTATTATTCATTATTATTATATGTTCATACTTTCATATAGTTATTCTTTTCAGTTGTGATAAAAGTATTGGTTCAATCTATATAGACAACTTCGTAGTATCACAATGGTTGTGTTATTTTAATAAATACCTTATGTATGTGAAAATTTGGTTGTGAGTCTCCGATCACCAGTACTAGTTGTGAAATAGTTGTAAATAAGCTGCGGCAACTCTCACACAGCGTTGTAACAACTTTTATAGAACTATTTTACAACAGCTTCATCACCGTTTCACAAATTCAAACAGTTGTGGGATATAACCATAACTTGCTCACAACGTTGTCACAATATTGTGACAACCGATTATTATCGCCAAATTGGTTGTGACAACCACGTGGATCCGTTGTGATCTACGGTTCGCCACATCCAAATAGCGATGAAATTAGTTGTGACAACGATGTGGGAACCGTTTCACAACTTGAAATGCTACTTGGGTAGTATGCGTACTTGATGGACAAAACCGACTCCAACAGTGCCGCGTATTACTGCATTCTGAATCACAGTGCTCATTCATAACAGAGAGCTGTGCACAAAGACTTCAGTTAAAAAGAAGATGTGCTAAACTTGCCACAGCCGGTATTGGAGGAGTATTGTCTGGATATAAAAGAGGATTAGTATCGCTGACAGTTTCACCATCGAACAAACCCGAACCACAAATACAAATCGAAGCATTTATATATCCCAAGTTGACCGCAAAACCATCCATAATCCAATCTATTAACCTCGATGAATTTAATCATTTTGACCTAGCGGACCCATATTTCCACAAGGGGTTAGAAATTGATATTATCATTGGTGCCGACAGATTCTTCGAATTACTCTCAGAAGGAAAAATTGTAACCACAAGCCAATTAGTTTTGTAAAGAACTAAATTGGGATGGATAGTGGCAGGAAGAACTGAAAGCAGCCCAGCAATACAATCAATGACTGATACAATGAGCAACTCCGAAGAAAACTTAGACCGCCAATTACGGCAATTTTGGGAAATTGAATCAATAGAGTCCCAAACTACCAACTCTCACAAGAAGCAAGGTTTTGTGAAAATTATTTCACAGAAACCACTGAAACAGATATCACTGTTCTATTTAAGGGTACGTTTACCATTTAAACTGTCTCCGCAATCATTTTTAGGCGATTCATATAAAGCAGCTGTTCAAAGGATGCATTCAATAGAGAGAGAAGATTCTACAAGGATAAAGAATTTGAAAAAATGTATAAAAGCTTTATAGCAGAATATATACAACTCAACCATATGAAACCACTAAGCGAAGCTGATGAAAGATCTAAAGGTTACTACATATCTACCTCATCACGGCGTAATCAAAAATTCGAGCAGTACGACCAAAATAAGAGTGGTCTTTGATGGTTCCACAAAAAGTTCCACAGGAAAATCGTTGAATAATTAATTGTCTTGCAGTCGGGCCAACAATACAACCAACATTGTATGAAATTTTACTACGCTTCAGAAAATTTAAAGTAGCGTTCACAGTAGATATCGAAAAGATGTTTCAACAAGTTTTAGTTGCCAAAGAAGATACCCAATATCAAAGAATACTGTGGAGGAATTCATCAAATACACCGTTCACTACCTATGAGCTGCAAACCGTCACCTATGGCACAGCAAGTGCTACTTACCTAGCAACCCGTGCACTCAACGAAGCAACAACCAAATTTGAAGAAACTTTCAGCACCGCAGTGGATTAGATCAGAAATAATATGTACGTGGACGATCTAATGACTGGAGCCGACACAGTAGAAGAAGCAGAAAAACTCAAAGACGAAATCATCACCATCTTATCAAATTCCGGATTCAACCTTAGAAAATGATTAACCAACGATGAAAGGATACTTACCAACCAAAAGCCAAATGATTCAAACAACATATTTGAAATAGAACCATCAACTGCTGTTGAAGTTCTAGGGTTACGTTGAAATCCACAAAAGGATTGCTTCTAGTTTCAAATTAATCTCAGTAACGTGCCAACCATAACAAAGCGAGGAATTCTCTCTGAGGCAAGTCGACTCTTTGACCCTCTTGGATTGCTTGCCCCAGTAACCATTACAATAAAAATATTCTTTCAAAGATTGTTGATTGAGAACCTAAATTGGGATGACCAACTACCTGATTATTTATCGGCAGAGTGGCTCAACATACGTAATGCTCTACATAATATAAAGGAAATCGAGATAGCCAGATACATTAACACAACTCAAAAGGGCAAGGTTTCTTTTCATGGCTTCTCAGATGCCTCAAAGTACGCTTATTCAGCGGTTGTAGTATATGGCGAGATTACAAAGTTTTGTATTTTAACTCACGGTTTGGGAAGAACGTCCCATTTCTTACTGTGTACGCTTTATCTGTATATTTTAAAGATTCTGAAAATGTTTTCCCTTACTAGTGGATTTAAGTCGGTAAAAAATACTTTACATGATTTACGTAACAAATAATTTTCACTTTAACCTTTTTACCCTTTTACCAAGCTTTTTAAATCTTAAATCGTGGCTGTTTACCATACTGTCTACCATACTTCGGCATGGTATGAATAGAAAGAGCCCAATTGCCTATATAAATTCAGACTGAACTTCGTTGGTCGTATAATTTTTATATATTACACTATCAATAGTTGCATTTCCAATTTCTCTAGGCGTACATACATAGACATATGTATATATGTACAACACTTTGAAATTGATCTATTTTCAATTTTCTA